>SJYA01003448.1:171376-186986 GCA_006410615.1 Neotragus moschatus
CACAGGTAGAGTCCCCAAACTCTTGTTCTACTTTTTGTACTCTTTGGGGAAGACTGAAAGAGAACCTATATGGGTTGAGGAAAAAAAAATTATAAGCAAAATTTTGAAAAATGCATTCCAAAGAATTTGGAAACTAAAATGGATCTTTCCCTAATAAATTATATTAATATAATGTACCCAAAATATAACTTAGCAAACTGACTCACCATAGAAATAAAAAACTTGAATAAACCTATAAATGGTAAAAGCAAACTGAATCAATGTTTTAAAATCTATATACATAGAGGATCCTGCTGTGATGTATGTCAGAGAGTGTTTTGCCTATGTTCTCCTCTAAGAGTTTTATAGTTTCTGGTATTATGTTTAGATCTTTAATCCATTTTGAGTTTATTTTTGTGTATGGTGTTAGAAAGTGTTCTAGTTTCATTCTTTTACAAGTGGTTGATCANGAATGGCATTGAAACATGTATAATATAATATATGAAATGAATCGCCAGTCCAGGTTCGATGCATGATACAGGATGCTTGGGGTTGGTGCACTGGGACGACCCAGAGGAATGGTATGGGGAGGGGGGAGGGAGGTGGTTCAGGATGGGGAACACGTGTATACCTGTGGTGGATACATGTTTATGTATGGCAAAACCAATACAATATTGTAAAGTAATTAACCTCCAATTAAACTAAATACATTTATATTTTAAAGATAAATAAAAGCAACAGAAAAAAAATCTATATACACACATAGAAACACACATGTATACCACATGTGCGGCTCAGGAGATTGTACAAAATTTATTTTCTAAAACATTCAAGGAGCAAGTAGTCCCCACTTTATACAAAACACTCCAGAGAATTGAGTATGTTTAATCTCAATGTTGTGTACATGAGTGTTTGTTAAATTGTTCTCTTGCTTTTCTGCACATTTGAAATATTTCCTAATTGAAAAAGGTAAGAAGTCTATAAAGTAAGACAGACAAAGACAAATATATGATACCACTTATTTGAAGAATCTTAAAAAATAGTACAAATGAGCTTATTTACAAAATAGAAACAGACCCACAAACATAGAAATCAATCTTATGGTTACCAAAGGGGAACAGAGGAGGAGGGATAAACTAGGAGTCAGGGATTAACAGGTGCACACTACTATGTATAAAATAGATAAACAACAAGGTCCTACTGAATTGCACAGGGAAAGATATTCAACATCTTGTGATAACCTATAATGAAAAAATAGGTATACATGTATAACTAAATAATTTTGCTGTATTCCTGAAAATAACAATATTATCAATCAACTATATTTCAATTAAAAAAAAAAACAAAGAATGAATTAGAAAAGCATTTCTCAGGGAAGAGTTAAAATAAACAAGGCCAGAGGAGGAAGCAAGAATAGGAATGGGTGGAAACAGAAAAATAAGTGAGTGTGGATTGCGCTTGGGGTCAGAGAGTAGGGCCAGAGACTGAGGAGAGATTTTTGAGTAACTGGTGTGTAGACAGATAGAAAGAAAAATTTAGAATGTTTTGCTTTACGTTTTGTGAACCTGTTGAAAAGAAAATCTCCACACGCTTAAAGATTCTTTGAGTCAGTTATTTCTCTTTGGATGTGACACCAAGTTAAGATTACCCTAAACACTAGCCCGGAAGAGCCGAAGCTTTGTTTGGATTGTGTGCATACATTACTCAGTTAAATTCCTCAATCTTGTATTACTACCCAGAGGAAAGTACCGTCAACATAAGAGAGGCAAGTTGAAAATGTGTGAAAATAAAACTTCAGAATATTCTGGTTTGCCTTTTGGTCACAGTCAAAATTATAGAAGCCTATCTGCTCTCACAAATTAACAAAGGAAGACAGAAACTGCAAAAAAAAGAAAAGAAAAACATGTAAATTATGGTTCCTCCTTTTCAAGACCCCAAGAAACATGATAAGCCAAATTATTCAAATATTATGATTTATGCTTTTCTTCTACAAGCAGAACATCCAGTCTCCCAATATTCAGCCCCTATTACTTGCCAACAAAGATCTGTCTAGTCAAGGCTATGGCTTTTCCAGTGGTCATGTATAGATATGAGAGTTGGACTATAAAGAAAGCTGAGCGCCAAAGAATTGATGCTTTTGAACTGTGATGTTGGAGAAGACTCTTGAGAGTCCCTTGGACTGCAAGGAGGTCCAACCTAAAGGGGATCAGTCCTGAGTGTTCACTGAAGGACTGATGTCGAAGCTAAAACTAATACTTTGGCCACCTCATGGGAAGAGCTGACTCATTTGAAAAGACCCTGATGCTGGGAAAGATTGAGGGCAGGAGTAGAAGGGGACAACAGAGGATGAAATGTTTGGATGGCATCACCGACTCAATGGACATGAATTTGAGTAAACTCTGGGAGTTGCTGATGGACAGGGAGGCCTGGCATGCTGTGGTCCATGGGGTCGCAAAAATCGGACACGACTGATCAAATGAAATGAACTGAAACAGATGAGAGAAGGAAGAATGTAAGAGAGAAAATTTTGTTGGATCTTAGTAAGGGCAGGAATTCTGTGACTGCTTAATGTCAAACCCTTAATGAATGAATTGAAATCACTTCCGATCAACTTCTCAGGATGGTAACTACTCTTCTCGAGTGCAGAAGCCAAAACTATATTTGAATGATGATGTATTTGTGAAGGTAGACAGTTGCGTCTCGGGATCACAAACCAGCCTCCAGAAAGTATACCCTTAGAAGTCTAAATCAAATGAACCTGCTCTAGAGAATTAAGTTTTCAGAGTAGGTGAACCATTCCAGAAAAATAAAACTTCAGAATTTTTAAAAAGCAACAGTTGTATAACTTAGCAATATTCCAAACTTAAAAAGATTAGCTTAGCTTTCCTCAAATAGCAAGTAAAAATGGCATGCACGCAAAGGATATCTAAAGTGCTGTAACTGCAACAAAATGAAATTCTCTGGGCAACTGTTACCTAACCTATTGAGACGTGCCTTGAACTGGTGCACTGGAAACTGCATAAACAAAAAAAAAACGGCTGCATGCAAATCAACTATTGTGTTAAGATGGCTTTATCCCACTAATTTATTCTCCCTGGTCCTGACCTGAATGTTAGCAGCCAATAATAGCACATTAAAAAAAGAGAAAGAAAAAAGCTTACCTTTTTACCTATTTCTTTCTTCCAGTTTTCAATCTGATACTTCAACAGGCAGCGGCCTTGGTCATGAACTGCTTGCATTGTATTACACCTACAATGATTTTTAAACAGAAAGAAAACTGCTTGGGAGAACTTTAATCCTTCCATTATAGAAATAATTAAGCTCATTTATTTGTAAGAGGAAAATCTTTGGGGAATGTACAAAAACTATCAAATAGCAAAAAAGAAGAAGACAACGACAAGGTATAACAGACCCTGGATATTGAATTTTCAGTTAGTGCTGCATGTTGAAAGGTGCAAAGGAATTTTGTACTGGATTTCTCCTGTATCCTTTCTTGAAAATTTTCAGTATGATCAGCAATTTGAAACACCAAGACACAGAGATATGCAAGCATAGAATTGTATAAGTCATTTTCTCCTGTAAATACATATAAGGGAGTGCAAATTCCAAACCTGCTTTATGGATTTTTATCACACTTTTGACACTTAAAAAGCAGGAGGAAAGCTTGCCAGAGCTCCTTTCCTAATGCAGGACTCTCTGATTCATCATTAAACACAATGACTACGTGGGTCATTTCCTGAAATGTCTGGCTAATTAGAATCTTTGTTAGGGCTGAAATCTACCTGCCCCATTGTAGAAAACTGCAGTGTCAGCAAGTCCAGATTCAGTTCAGTTCAGTCATCAGTGGTGTTGGACACTTTGCGACCCAATGGACTGCAGCACGCCAGGGATCTTTAAAACAGATATATACATACATATATAAGTCATTAAAAATACAACTTTCTTTTTCAAAATAATACAAATATGTGTTGTGTTGTTCAGTCTCTCAGTCGTGTCTGACTCTTTGCAACCCCATGGACTGCAACACGCCAGGCTTCCCTGTCCTTCACTATCTCCTGGAGTTTGCTCAAACTTGTGTTCATTGGGTTGGTGATGCCGTCCAACCATCTCATCCTCTGTTGCCTTCTCCTCCTGCCCTCACACTAAGATTTATGATTGATGGGAACTTCCAGTCTGGCATGAATAGTTTAGGATATTAATTCTAGCATGCTATAGCACTAGGAGCTAGATGACTAGACATCTCTCTTCTTTCTACAAGCCTCCAGGCTCTTCATGTATAAAATTAATTGAGTTTGTTTAGATGATCACTGTGGTGATTCGTTTTATGTGCCAATTTCTGTAGCCTGTCGTTGTTGTCCTTGTTCAGTTGCAAAGTTGTGTCCCACTCTTTGCGACCCTGTGGGTTGCAGCATGCCAGGCTTCCCTGTCCTTCACCAATTCCCAGAGCTTGCTCAAACTCATGTCCATCGAGTCAGTGATGCCATCCAACCATCTCGTCCCCTGTTGTCCCCTTCTCCTCCTCCCTTCTATCTTTCCCAGCATCAGGGACTTTTCCAATGAGTAGGTTCTTCACATCAGCTGGCCAAAGTATTGGAGCTTCAGCTTCAACATCAGTCATTCTAATGAATATTCAGGGTTGATTTCCTTTAGGATTGATTGGTTCAATCTCCTTGTAGTCCAGAGGACTCTCAAGAGTTTTCTCCAATGCACCAGTTCAAAAGCATCAATTCTTTGGCACTCAGTCTCTACATGGTCCAACCCTCACATCCATACATGGCTCCTGGAAAAACCATAGCTTTGACTGTATGCACCTTTGTTGACAAAGTGATGTCTCTGTTTTTTAATACACTGTCTAGGTTTGTCATAATATATTGAAATTAAAATAACCTTTCCATATAATTTCTGATTGCAAAATACCAGTTTAGTTTGTTATATTTCTTTGCTGCCTTGATGTCCTGGTGTCTTAGCCATGAACTTGACCTGCCTATTTGGTAAACCAACACTTCAAGATTTCCTACGGACTGTATGGTTTCATTTATTTGTTTGCTTTATTATTTCCCCTGTTTCTGTAATGATTATTTTGGAATTATACTTCAGAGTGCCCCTAAGCTCTCTAACTTGAACAATATGGGCATTATATTGATTTCAAATTGACAATCTGGCAACAAAAACTCAGAGCAAAAATTCTTTTTTGGATTTTTTCTTAAGAAAGATGCTTCTCAGAAAAGAAATATCAGTGCCAGAGGAAAAGAACATTTTCTTCATTTATACATCATTCTTCCATTCAACAAATGAAGTGCCTATTATGTGCTATGTATTCTGTTAGACAATGACAAAATAGAAATGAACATGATGTATTTCTATTCTACAAGCGTTTTAAATCCACATAAGTAAAAATCAGTGGTTACCAGGGTACAGGAGGTGGGGGAATACAGCTTATGATTTGTAAGGGTACAAACTGGTAACAAATACTAAATAAGCCACAGAGATCTAATGTACAAGTGTACTGAGTATAGACATAAATATCATGCTATATGTAACATAATAAATATTATTAAAATGCAACTGCATTATAATCTATAAATGTATCAAAGTAAAATGCTATACAGTTTAAATCTAGACAGTATTGCATGTTGAATTTATCCAGGAAAAAAATGGTTATCTTGTAAGCCCTGCTTCTCATCTAACCAAAGGAAATTCCATCTGGAAGGAGAAGACAGCAGAGAGGCTTTTATCAGTTTGCAAGCCCACGGACTGTATCCCACCAGTCTCCCCTGTCTGTGAGATTCTCCAGGCAAGAAGACTGGAGTGGGTTGCCATTTCTTTCTCCAGGGCATCTTCTTGACCCCAGGATCGAATCCGGGTCTCCTGTGTCAGCAAGCAGATTCTTTACTGTCTGAGCTACCAGGGAAGCCCTATCAAATGTGATAAAGTAAAAAATAGAGAAAAAACCAAATCACCAATATAAAAAATGAAATAATGGATATCATTACAGATCCTGTGACAATTAAAAAAGAGTACTACAAACAACTTTATACTCATAAATTTGACAACATAGAAGAAATGGTTCAACGTGTGGAAAATCACAAACTACCTAGGGTAGGCAGAAAAAAGGGCCCTCAAAATGTCAGTATCCAATCCTGGGAAACTATGAGTATGTTATGTTATAAGCCAAAAGGGACNAGTACCTAAAATATACTTCCTGTGCACATATTAGGTATGTGATATGCATATGTTTAAGAACTAATTGTCACAAAGAAATTGTGCTGTGTTCATACATTTGTTCTTTACAGAAACTTGTGAAACATTTATCATCATTTCTTCAAATGGAACTGTTTTCTAATTTTTGCTTGTGATATTAGTAAAATATTAAATGCTAATTACTATGTCAAATTAACATACAAATGCAATCAAACATTGGTCTGGGTTTCAAATTGAAAGTTCACATTTTTAGGAGCCAAAGATCCAAATATGCTGTTCTATATGCAGAATCAATCTTCAAATGAAAGGAGATATAAATAGCAGGAAAGAAAGGCTGAAGATTTTGATTGTGAGTTAGCAAAGACTAAAATATGTTTCATTCCTCTTCCACTCCCTAGCTTCTAGCATAGAGCCTGGACCAATAAGTGTTCAATAAATAATTGGAAAAAAGAAAGAAATTGCTGAAGATCAGCTAACCGATGAGCATGCTATGGTAGTCCCCAAGTGAAGGGGGCAGCTCTCTGCATTTCAGGCAACAGAAGCCATATGCAAAGCTCTTTAAATGTGAAAAAGCAAGATGCATTTAAAGATGGTGGGAAAGCTCGGTAGATTTGGAGAATCTGATATGTGGAAGCAATAGCTAGAGAGATAAGTTTGAACACATGTGTTAGGTAGTTAGGATAGGAAAATGGAGTCTAGAATGGTGGTGGCTAAAAGACAAGGAAGGGAAAAGCTGGAAAAGCCCATGAAAATAGAAGAAAGGAAGGTCCGAGGACTGGAGTGAGGACCTCGGGTAGAACAAACAACACTCCTGGCTGGCCCCTTTTACATAGGGCAGGCCAGGGGAAGAAGAAAAAACATAGAAAAAGAGAAGCCAAGGGGCCAGGGCCCTCTCTCTTTCTCTTCTCCTTTGGGTCAGCATGCCCTCGTGCCTCGAGGATATATTTTCCTTTATTTTCTAAATAAAACTGAGTTGCAACACTAATCTGTCCCAGAGCTGAGAAATAGTCTGTCCAAGAGCTGTGACACATGGAGGGCTTTAATGTCCTTCTCTTCAAATTTTTGTTCTGACGAGACAGAACTAAGAAAATTACACACTCCCCTGACACATGGATAAAAGACAGACCAAAAGAGCTTGTGTTTTATCCTAACTCCATGAGGAGCCACTATTAAGTTTGAAGAAGAGAGAGTAGTGTAGCAAGACATTTTTGTAGAAAGATTATTTGGTAGCACTGGGTACCAATATTGGAATTGAAAACCCTGTGGAGTCAGGTAAGCAACTTTAGGAAGCTGTGGCAGCCAGGTTGCAAAACCTCACAAAGGTTTCTAACACTTATCTCCTCGTTTTTCTTCTGTCACAGAGTTTTTCTTCTCCTTGTTCAGTCCTCTTTGCTTTCTTCTCTTTACCCTCAATCTTACCTGGTACCATTAATTGATCTACTTATGTTCCTTAGGTAACAACTGATTTTTCACCTCCCTCTTCAAAGTCCCCACCTTTGTACCCAAAGTAGAAATAAGTAGGAAATTCATATGTAGAAGAGGTAGAAAGGAGGGCTTCAAACTAGGTCTGTTCACATTGCGTAACTAGGCAATATTGGCTCTCTAATTGGCATCAGTTCAGTTCAGTTCAGTCGCTCAGTTGTGTCCGACCCTTGGCGACCCCATGCATAGTGTTTGTTAATGCTATTTTTTTCCAAATCCAAAGTCTAGGAAATAGTCATATTGTCAAAAATTTACACTTAAAAAAATTTTTTTTAACACATAAGTGCTATACTTTACTCTTGGCTTTCCTTGAGATTATAATTTAATGGGAGAAGATAAGAAAAGAATGTTATAATCTTCTATTTAATTTAATATTTTGTATTTTACCCAGAAGCACTTCACCTCAGAGAGGACTCCATGAAGTCTTAAGTACCAACAAGATCTATAGCCCCCTTGTGAGAAAAGTGACCTCAAGCTATGCTTTCTCCATTAAAATGCTAAAACTCATGCACAGAGATTCTACCCGTGTACTGACTTGATAGGGAAGGCCATTTTCCTCTAAGGTGACTTTGAATGAAACTGCCCAAGAGGACTGCTTCATATTGGATGATTTCATACTAAGTTGGAGAAAACTCAGGAAAGTTCAGAAGAAACTGGTGCTCAGTATATGTCCGAAATGATGCTAAAACATTTTGCCAGTTTCCTGTGAGATCTATGTACATCTCAGGCTAGAAAGTTGCTGAAACACAAAGCAATTGGAGAAATGGTCATTTTTTCTGTCTCGTTCCCCTGTGTATAGCTACAGGAAAAAAATCCCAAACAAAGCAAAAAACACCACTGAAGGTAATCTGTGTCTGTCTATTCCTTGTTATCTTACATCTCTCTATAGACCTCATACATACTCTCACCCTGCTGTGAAGATCACATAGATACGACCTTAGTTCTGCAGATAGGTAAAGAGTAACTGAGAGATGCTCATGGCCAGTGGCAACCGGTGTTAAGTTGGGAGTCAGAGATTCCTGAATACAAGTCACAGGTATTAATCATGGACAAGTCACTTAATCTCTCCAAGACTTTTTCTTTCTCTTTGAAATAGTAGTGTTAATGATACATTGGTCACAGGATTTTTGTTAGGGATAAATGAGAAAATACATGTCAAGTGCTGGGAACATTTGCTGACAATAAGCACGTAATAAATGCCAACTACTGTTTTGAAAGTTATAGGTACATGTATTATTCACTTTCAAACAACTATTAAGAGATGGAAATAAGATCTTATTATTTCTAGCCTAACACCTTTTCCCCACAATACCATGGTGTTTTTATTTTTTAATCAGTCAATCAATCAATTACTTTTTGGCTGTGCTGGGTCTTCATTGTGACACATGGGTTTTCTCTAGTTTCAGAGACTGGAAACTACTCTCTATTTGTGATCAGTACTCACAATGAGAACACTGTGGTGTCTTCTCTTGTTGTGGAGCACGGGCTCTAGAGGGCAGGCTCAGTACTTGTAGCACATCAGCTTAGTTGCCCTGTGGCATGTGGGAATCTTCCTGGATGAGGAACTGAACCCCCATCCTCTGCATTGGAAGGTAGATTCTTTTTTTTTTTTTTTTTGCCAGCCACAAAAACATTTATTTACCAGCATGGAAATAAGGACCAGAAGCAAGTCTGAAATGAGGTAAGGAGCTGATTCTTCCGGGGCAGGGAAGATGAGGTGAAACAGGAGAGTTGGCAGAAAACTGATGTTCGCAACGCCACACTTTCTTCTTTCTTTCTTTTTTTTTGGTGGGGGTGCATGCAGTTGGGCTTACGGGGGTCTTAATTCTTTGCCCAGGGATTGAACCCGTGCCCCCTGTGGTGGAAGTGAGGAATCTTAACCACTGGACCACCAGGGAAGTCCCTCCTCACACATGTTTAATTTTGATTTAAGAAAAATGAAGTGTACAGTCACTATTCTTTACATATTGGGAGCCAGTAAAAGAGTTGGTTCCTTGGCCGGTGACGAGGCTGTCTGGGTAATCTTTTAACGTATTCATGTATGATGCTGCTGCTAAGTCGCTTCAGTCGTGTCTGACTCTGTGCGACCCCATAGACTGCAGCCCACCAGGCTCCCCCATCCCTGGGATTCTCTAGGCAAGAATACTGGAGTGGGTTGCCATTTCCTTCTCCAATGCTTGAAAGTGAAAAGTCNTCTGGGTGATCTTTTAAAGTATTCATGTATGATGCTGCTGCTAAGTCGCTTCAGTCGTGTCTGACTCTGTGCGACCCCATAGACTGCAGCCCACCAGGCTCCGCTGTCCCTGGGATTCTCCAGGCAAGAACACTGGAGTGGGTTGCCGTTTCCTTCTCCAATGCATGAAAGTGAAAAGTGAAAGTCAAGTCGCTCAGTCGTATTTGACTCTTAGCGACCCCATGGACTGCAGCCTACCAGGCTCCTCTGTCCATGGGATTTTCCAGGCAAGAGTACTGGAGTGGGGTGCCATTGCCTTCTCCGATTCATGTATGACTTAGAATAAATAAAACACTGATAATGCACAAAGTGTGAAAGATACAAAGGGCGTACAATGACGCTTCCTTTGCTCCTGGTCCTAGTTCTCTAGAGACAACCAATGCTATCTCTTTTTTTTCTTTCCAAAGAGTTCATACATATACATCCAAATATAGATACACAGTATGTACATTTTTTTCCCTTCCACTTTCTCTCACAGAATAGTTTTTAAAACACAGATGAAAACATTCTCTACTCACTGGCCATCACCTTGAATTTTCCTTTTGTTAATTGATCTGAGATTGTTCCCTATCAGCAATGAGCTTCCCTGTTTGTCTTCTTTACAGGTGGATGATATTTATGTTTGGACGTGGCAACAATAAATGACAGTGTCTATTTCCACTCAGTTCCACCAACCCCGTGAGTCATCAAACTTTCAGATTTTGTTGTCATTGTAGGTGAAAACCGGGATCTTGGTCAATTTTTAATTTTCATTTCTTCTACGTGTGGGGTTGAAAAATTCTTCATATGGTTAAAAGCCTTTTTTTTTTTTCTGTGAACTGATGGTTCCTATCTTTTGTCCATTTATATGAACCAGTCCTTTTCTTATTAATTAGTAGGGACTGTTTATTAGGGAAAGTAATCCTTCGATTACTGATTATTAAGAATTGCAAATATTTCTTCCTAGTTTGTCCTTTGCCTTTGGACTTTGCCTGTAGTTCTTTGTCACACATCATGTTTTGATTTTTATGTAGGTAGTTCTTTCAGTCATTTATGGCTTCAGGGGTTTGTGTTCTATTAATAATTCAGAAAGGTCTCTTGGAGATTAACACAAATTCTCCCATGGTTTCTTGCAGGACTTTTCCTTTCTTTTCTTTCACTGGGATTAGTGGCCCAGAGAATCTTTTTTTTTTTAAATTCATTCATTTATTTATGTTTGGCTGTGCTGGTCTTCACTGTTGCGCGCAGTCTTTCTCTAGTTGTGGTGAGTGGGGGCTGCTCTTTAGCTACAGTGCTTGGGCTTCTCATTGTGGTGGCTTCTTTTGTTTTCCATCCATGGCCTCAGTTGCCCCTCGGCATGGGGAATCTTTCCTGGACACTCGCCTCGCCATTTTTGAAGGCGAAGGAACTGAGGACCATGGATGAGAAAAAGCCACGAACAGGCGATCAGTGGTGGGCAGGAGGCCAGGTGGCGAAGCTCACTGGCCACCGACCATGCGGAAGTGTCGTGGGCTGCGGGTGCTGCCTGCCCGGGCACTGCAACCCAGCCCACTGGAACATAGATTCTTAACCACAAGACCACCAGGGAAGTCCACTACACTGTTAATATCATAAGCCTTTGCTATGGGGGTGCTGAAAGGCACTCATAGTATTTGTGATAATATTAAAATGAAGTTCAATTACTTAAACCTCTGAGGCAATAAAATAAATCTGAAACAACATTACAGAAGGGTTAACTAAATTGGTGGTTGATAAAATTTAATTTTCAAGAAAAGGTTTAGATGTTTAATACACATAACTGACTTCTGAGCATAATGTCTTGGAAAGTAGGCTAATAACTTTATTCTCCCTCCATCTCTCTCTCTCTCATAAAAATAACACTGGGTTGGATAAAACCTGAGTCTGTCCTGGGCTGACATTTCGAAAAAAAGTTCATTACCATGGTGTAAGCTATAATTCTTTTTCTTTATTGACATATAATTGATGCACAATATTATATGATTTACAGGTATACAATATAGTGATTCACAAATTTTAAAGGTTATACGCCTTTAAATTTTGACTATATTCCATGTTGTACAGTATATCCTTGTAGCTTATTTTATACTTAATGGTTTGTAAGTCTTCGTTTTCTTCCCATGTATTTCCCCTGTCCCTTCCCTCTCCACACTGGTAACCACTAGTTGGTTCTCTATTTCTTTTAGTCTGCTTTTTTTTCGTTATATTCACTACTTCGTTGTATTTTTTGAGACTCCACATATAGGTGATATCATACAGTACTTGCCTTTCTCTGTCTGACTTACTTCACTTAGTATAATACCCTGAGTCACTTAGTATAATACTCTGAGTTAATCCAGGTTGTTGCGAATGGCAAAATTTCATTCTTTTTAGTGGCTGAGTTGTATTCCATTGTTTCGGCACCATCTTGGCCTGGGTCTAGAGCTAGCTCCTCCATTTCCTGCTGTGCAGCCTTTGGCAAACTTCTTGACCTGAGTTTGTCTGCCTATAAATAGAATTGTTGTGAATATCAAGTGTGACCGTGTAACTCTGTCTCGCCTTGGGTGGCTGTAATCAAATAATGGAGACAGGAGGAAGGTCCTCCACCCTGTGGGCTGGGGCAAATCTCACTGTAATGGAGACTGAAGGACTTCTGTGTAGATGGGTCTAGGACCAGGCCTTGGGGGAGAGAGGGCCTAGCGTGGCCAAGACAGGCATGGAAGCGGCTATACAGAGGGCACTGTAGGGGCAGGTGGGAGGGAGTGTGGAAAAAGATCTGATTCTAGCGTATTTCCAGGGTTTCTCTTGTGGCCCAGGTGGTAAGGAATCCACCTCCAATGCAGGAGACCTGGGTTCGGTCCCTGGGTTTTGAAGATCACCTGGAGAAGGGAAAGGCTACCCACTCCAGTATTCTGGCCTGGGGAATTCCATGGACTGGATAGTCCATGGGGTCACAAAGAGTCACACACAACTGAGTGACTTTCACTCCAGTATTCTGTCATATATAGATATATACTACATCTTCTTTATCCATCAATCTGTTGATGGACACTTATGTTACTTCCATATCTTGGCAATTGTAAACAAAGTTACTATGAACATTGGGGTGCATGTATCTTTTCAATTTTTTTTTCAGATATATACTCAGGAGTAAAATTGTTGAGTCATAGGGTAGTTCTCTTTTTAGTTTTTTTTTTTTATTTTAAATATCTGTGTTTTCTACAGTGACTGCACCAATTTACATTCCCATAAACAGTGGGACAAGGGTTCCCTTTTTGCCACATTCTTGCCACATTCTTGCCAACATTTGTTATTTGTCTTTTTGATGATAGCCATTCTGATAGGTATGAAGTGATAGCTCGTTTTTTTGATTTGCATTTACCTGATAATTAGCAATGTTCAGTGTATTTTCTTATGCCTGTTGGCCATCTGTATTTCATCTTTGGCAAAATGTCTATTCAGGTTTTCTGAACATTTTTAATTTTTTTTTCATGTTGAGTTATATGAGCTCTTTATATATCTGTTGGATATTAACCCCTTATTGGTCGTATTGTCTGCAAATATTTTCTCTCATTTAGTAGGATGACTTTTTGTTTTGTTGATGGTTTCCTTTGCTGTGCAAAAGCTTTTAAGTGTATGCTACAATTCTTTTTTATTGAGATATAGCTGATGCACAATGTTTAAGTAGATCTCATTTCTTTTTTTTTTAGATTTTTGTCATCAACTGTTTATTTTTTCATAAGCTGTCAAAAATTGTATCCCTCTAAAACCAAAATACAAATGCTTACATGCGGAGACAAGAATCTGAGGGATGGTTACATAAGCTCCCTCTGTACTAGTTTTGCAACTTCTTTTTGTGAGTCTGTAATTATTTCAGAATAAAAGGATTTTAAAAGTAAATTCAATAGAGTGAATTTATCTTTAGATAAACTGATTTACAATTTAATGCTTCAGACATAGTATTCAGTATTCAGTTCCAGATGAATAAATGCATAATATAAATTAATTTATTTCATTCCAAGTTTAAAGACAAAAACAAACTCACCTTTATAACATATGATTATCTAAAGATTTGGTTTGCCTTATCAGCAAAAAAAAAAAAAAAAGAAAAGAAAACAAGCCAAAACTGAGAACCCCTTTTCCTAAGACATAAAAAATTCTATGATCTTTATGTTTATTTATTTATGTTTATTTTTTCCTTTTAAAAATTTATTATTATTATTATTTTTACTTTAAAGTATTGTATTGGCTTTGCCACACATCGACATGAATCTGCCACGGGTGTACACGTGTTCCCAATCCCGAACCCCGCTCTCACCTCCCCCCCAACACTATCCCTCCGAGTCATCCCAGTGCACCAGCCTGAGGCATCCTGCACCCTGCATCGAACTTAGACTGGCAATTCATTTCTTATATGATATTTTACATGTTTCAATGCCATTCTCCCAAATCATCCCACCCTCTCCCTCTCCCTCTCCCACAGAGTCCAAAATACTATTTTTTAATGTATTTTTCTTTAGCTGCTGCTGCTGCTATGTCGCTTCAGTCATGTCCGACTCTGTGCGACCCCATAGACGGCAGCCCACCAGGCTCCCTTGTCCCTGGGATTCGCTAGGCAGAGAGATCCAAAAAAAAAAAAAAAAGATTGCTACAATTTATGTCAGAATGTCCCCCTTATGTTTCACTCTAGGAGTTGTGTGGTTTCCAGTTTTACATTTCGGTCTTTAGTCCATTCTGAGTTTACTTTTCTATATGGTGTTAGAGAGTGCTCTAATTTCATTCTTTACACATAGCTGTCCAGTTTTTCCAGCACCACTTATCGAAGAGGCTTCTTGTTTTTTCTCCATTGTACATCCTTATCTCCTCTGTTGTAGACAAATTGATCATAAATGTGTGGTTTGCTTCTGGGCTTTCTATTGTGTTTTCTGTTCCACTGATCTATGTGTCTGTTTCAGTACCAATGCCACACTGCATTGATTACTATGGTAATAGTCTGAAGTCAGTGAACATGATTGCTGTTTTGCAATTCAAAGTCTTTTGTTTTCCAGTACATTTTAAAATTTGTCAGTTCCAGTCACATTCTATTAGCCAAAGGAAGTTACTAGTCAAGTCAGCCATTAATGAAATGAAGAAGTACAAGTGATACGTGGATATCATGGGTTTGAGCTGCTTGCATCTACCTAAACATAAGCTCTTTTTCCAATGGCGTATACTGCAGTACTACACAGCCTGCAGANGTTCCATTTACATTCTATTAGCCAAAGGAAGTTACTAGTCAAGTCAGCCATTAATGAAATGAAGAAGTACAAGTGATACGTGGATATCATGGGTTTGAGCTGCTTGCATCTACCTAAACATAAGCTCTTTTTCCAATGGCGTATACTGCAGTACTACACAGCCTGCAGATGCAGAATCGTGTATATAGGGGACAGTGTATACTAAGTGCCAGCTACAAAGCTATACCTTGATTTTTGGCTGCATGGAGGGTCAGAGCCCCAATTCCTTGTGTTGTCCAAGGGCCAACTGTATTCTTTGCTCTGAAAGGTAGAGAAAAGGAAATGAACAGTTTCTTACAATTAATTTGACACATCAGTTGACAATATTTATGCAATTAGATTCAATGTAGTTACTGCAATATAAATAATATTTAATATAAATATATACACATATTTATGTATATAAATCAATTATCTAATATATAAATATATATGTATATACATTAGTTACTGAAAATAAGAC
>SJYA01003448.1:213319-245383 GCA_006410615.1 Neotragus moschatus
AGAGACAGACAGAACAGAAAGAATTGAGGCCGAATTGTACTAAAGTGGCACGGGAGCAATACAAGAAAATATTTGTTCAGTTCAGTTCAGTGGCTCAGTCGTGTCCGACTCTTTGCGATCCCATGAATAGCAGCACTCCAGGCCTCCCTGTCCATCACCAACTCCCGGAGTTCACTCAGACTCACGCCCATCGAGTCAGTGATGCCATCCAGCCATCTCATCCTAAGTCCTCCTCAGGGCCTAGACTAAGTTCTTTCCCCTGACTTAATAAAACTTAGTAATTATAACCCAATTTTAGCCAATTCAAATCTCTTTGTGAGGAGACACAGAATAAAATTTATATGACTAAAAAGCATATTAAATGACCAAAAGCACATGTTTAAGTCCGATCAAATTGCCATAACAAAATACAGTAGGCTGGGGGACTTCAGCAACAAAATTTATTTTCTCACAGTTCTAGAGGCTGAATGTCCGAGATCAGGGTGACATTATAGCTGGAGTCTGTGCTCTTCCATATTTGCAGACAGTTGCTATGAGCTAACATGACCTTTCATCCTTGAGTTTCAGTGGCAAGAGGTCTCTCTGTCATCAGAATTCTGTCTTCTTACAAGGACACCAATCCTTATATTAACACCTCACTTTCATGACCTCTTTTAACTTTAGTTAGCCCCCTGAAGAGCTTTCTCCAAATATGATCACATTGAGCATTAAGTCTTCGTGTGAATATGGGAAGGGGGCTTAGTTCAGTCCATAGCAGTATGCTGCTGGTTTGAAAAATAATCAGATACTGCATATAAACATCTTTTTTTTATTTCCTCATATATATTTAAAAATAAAAACATTATTATTCCAATTATAAGAAAACTAATCTTCCTATAACTTTTAAAAGCAATATGTAAAGTGAAACTACACCAAGAGAAAACAAAAAAACTATATAATAATAATAATTCCACTGCCCAAATTGATCAACTGCTAATATATTGTTGAATATATTTTTAGGCATTTTTCACTGTATACATTTGAAATACAGTTTATACTGAATGCAAATCACTTCTGTACTATTGTAATGTCAAAAAATCATAAAGTAACCATTAGCACTCAAGGATTATCTGTACAAATATCTACAAATGTCAGCAATGTGGAAAGTATCTATCCAACCAATAATGAAATTATTATTTAAAAATATTTGACAATTTTATAGAACAAAAAATATTTTCCCATTTTAATTTCCCTAGTATTGATTACTGCTATAATTAAACATTTTTTTCATATCCTACTGGGAGTTCATATATTGTGTTTTGAACTTCCCTGTTCATATCCTTTGTTCACTTAAAAAAATTAGTATGCTTCTCCTTTCTTTGCTTTGTTATATAATANATACTATTCTGTTTTAATTAATGTTTTCCTATAGAAGAAAGAGAGGTAAAATGATTATTATGTATTAACCGTTATACTTTATATCAAGTATCACATAATACATAATAAACGATTATTATTATATAATATGTTGTACTACAATTATATATATAAATCGTAGAAGGCAATGGCACCCTACTCCAGTACTCTTGCCTGGAAAATCCCATGGACGAAGGAGCCTGGTCTACTGCAGTCTATGGGGTCGCAAAGAGTCGGACACGACTGCGCGAATTCCCTTTCACTTTTCTCATTCGTGCATTGGAGAAGGAAATGGCAACCCACTCCAGTGTCCTTGCCTGGAGAATCCCAGGGGTGGGGGAGCCTGGTGGGCTGCCGCCTATAGGATCACACAGAGTCGGACACGACTGAAGTGACTTAGCAGCAGCAGCAGCAATTTCTTGAATTGTTACTGGTATTTTACTGAGCATTTACAAAAATTTTAATTAATTTTTCTTTATTAAAGTATAGTTGATTTAAATATATTATTTTTAAGGTTAAAACAAAGTGATTCAAATTTTTATAGCTGATAATCAATTCAAAGTTATTATAAAATATAGTCTTTATTCCATGTCTTGTACAATATATCCTTGTAGCTTATGTATTTTACACGTAATAGTTTATACCTTTTAATTCCTTCTCCCTTCCTTTTTCCCCACTGGTAACCACTGGTTTGCTCTCTGTATCTGTGTGTCTGTTTCTGTTTCTTTACCACACATTTTTAGGAAACAAAACCCTTCCTTTCCTAAGTAAATGATAATATCACTAGTAAAATGTCTGTACTACTTCTGTGACCTAAAATATGATCTCATTCTGTCTTGTTTACCCAGCATCAAGTTCATTTATGAAGATTCTAGTTTAAATAGGTAAATACTGAAAGTCTCATTGCATCCTGTCTTTGATTCTAAAGCCACATCTTGGGTAGCAAACTCAAATTATTTAATTAGAAATCTTATCTCCTATCATAAGAAATATTTTCCAGAATTTATAAGCATTGTTTAGAAACTAACTTATAATGTAATCTCACTCGGAGCTTTTAAGTATCCTTGTAGAGAAAAATGAAAATTTTTATAAATAACACATCTTAATATAATCTGATTTGTAAAGTAAGTAAATGTGAGTTAAACTAAAGTTATTTTATATATTAACTAATAGACATTTTTATTAAAATGGAATTATAATTTGGAGATAAAATAAAAAGAAAATTAGTGGCCTTTAGTCATTCAGNGGCTTTAGAATCAAAGACAGGATGCAATGAGACTTTCAGTATTTACCTATTTAAACTCTGTCTCTTATACACATCTCCATCCAGCCATTTCATCCTCTGTAGCCACCTTCTCCTCCTGCCCTCAATCTTTCCCAGCATCAGGGTCTTTTCCAATGAGTCAGCTCTTCATGTCAAGTGGCCAAAGTATTGGAGTTTCCACTTCAGCATCAGTCCTTCTAGTCAATATTCAGGGTTGATTTCCTTTAGGATGGACTGGTTTGATTCCCTTGTTGTCCAAGGAGCTCTCAAGAGTCTTCTCCAGCACCACAATTTGAAAGCATCAGTTCTTTGGGATTCAGCCTTCTTTATGGTCCAACTCTCACATCTATACATGACTACTGTAAAAACCATAGCTTTGACTATATGGACTATGTCAGCAAAATAATGTCTAGCCTACGGTACTCACTTATTTAACCAAACATTAATCTTAGTCTAGCTATGAAAGTATTTTGCAGATGTGGTTAATATATATATACATATACATATGCATATATATATATATATCAGTTGACTTTAAATGAGAGATTGCCCTTGATAATGTGGGTGAGCCTCATTAAGGCGTTAACAACAAAAATTGAGGGTTCCTAGAGAGGAAGAGATTCTGCTTCAAGACTGAAGCATCAACTGCAGCCTGAGTGTTCAGCTTCAGGCCTGAATTAGCGATTTGGAACTTGCCAGCCTCCACAATTACATGTCAACTTCTTAAAATAAAATCGCAAACCGCTCTTCCTTCCTCGCTCTTTCCTTTCCCTCTTCCTTTCCTCTCTAGCTAAAGATAGACATAAACATAGACACAGATATATAGACATTATACATACATCATATATATGTATATGCACATGTATATACATGTGTACATTATATGCATATATATACAGATATATATCCTGTAGGCTCCATTTCTCTAGAGAATCCTGACTAATATAACCACTAATATTACCTTTAGTTCCAGCATTCCATGATTCTATCAAAATGAATTAAGAAGACCATCACAACTGTTTGCTTATGGTAGACAAATAATTAAAAAGTATACCATTAGTATACCAAGCTACAAAAAATATACCTAGTGGGATTACTTTTCTTAATAGAAAAAGTGTGAGTGTGTGTATGTGTGTGTGTGTGTAATGATAGTGTTTACTTGTGTGGAGGGACAGAGACAAAGCCACAGACAGAGTTCTGTTACATGGTTTGTTAGGGATTATTTCTTGCATCTTCTTTGTTGAATATAAATTGAACCTTGAGGGAGCATGTCAAAGTGATAGCACTGGACATTGAAATTCTCTATCAGCGGCTGTCTAGTGAGGTAAGGCCAAGACAGTGCACATTTTTCATGCAAGGTGCTGCACAGCCATTTAGACTTCTCAATACTAAGACCACCTTTGAAAAATGATGGATTAGTCATTGTTGAATAGTGTCTGACTCAATATTAATATACTAGCAATAGCTCCCCTGGTGGTTCAGATGGTAAAGAATCTGCCCACAATATGGAAGACCCCGGTTAGATCCTTGGGTCAGGAAGATCCCCTGGAGTAGGAAATGGCAACCCACTCCAGTACTTTTACCTGGAAAATCCCATGGACAGAGGATCCTGGTGGGCTACAGTCCATGGGGTCACAAAGAGTAAGACGTGACAGTGACTAGCATTTTCACTTTCATTAATGAATGTGGTGAAACTTTCCCATACAAGACATTTTAACTATGCTAATTTGGATCATGTGAATAAGCATCTAATCACCAATTTAGCAGCAATGAAATCAGCATGGTTAGAGTAGTAGAGTGTCAATAGAGAAGTACAAACTGCACTTGGAAAATATAATGTACATTCCCTTCTGCAGCCTCTACACTTAATAGGCAAGAATGACTGAAAGACTCCTTTCTGTTCAACTGCTTCTTATTTGGTGTTATCAAAGGTGTTAAAGACAGACAGCCAAGACTACCAGGAACACTAGTAGTCAAAGTATTAGGCTTGCCACAGCAAGGGAGAATAAACCCTGGGGGAATATGGGGTATCTTCAAAGGAGGGAGTTAGAGAGGAGGACTTTGGGAATTTTGGAGGCTGAAGTTAGTAATAGGAAGGTTTGGGGAGAAATTGGACCAAATCTATCAACTAAGGAGTAGATGGAACAGTGAATGAACTTATCTTTACAACACACGCCTCTGTGCAGATTTACAAGTTGTTCATGTTCTATCTAAAGGAGTTGGTGTTAAAGCTTCACAAGTTTGTGATTATGGTTTGGTTTGGTATAGTTTGTTTTATGAGTCACCATACAGTTTTTCAGGTGTGGTTTCTCTTTCATTTCTTAGTTTCCCCTCACAGCCCAGCTGTCACTAGGATCATTTTTCATTGTAATGTCCCCCTGTCCCCCACCACTTCTAATCATTCTTCAACCTAAGCTAAAGGATAAACCATTATCTCCTGGGAACTTGATCCATCCAGATATGTACCACTGTTTGATGGGTTATGATGATGAAACCTGTATTTGATGGTAGTTGTTTTGATCGTGGCAGGTGTCAGGCCTTCTTATTCTTTGTGTTGAATGATCAGTTGTTGTAACATCAGGCATGACAGTGACAGCACAATACTTAAAACTCAGGAATTCACATATCTGGCCACTGCAACACAGACAAACACTAAGATAGGGATTATTATTAGTTTGAAAGATAGTTCAATACCACAATCCTAGACCTCCAGATATAGGCTATAAAAACATGTCCAGAATCTATTTAAAATTTCCTCAGATAAACAAGTGGCTTTTTTTCTTTGACTTGAATATCTATTGCTCAACTTTTTCAGTTCAAACCTCCAAAATTACTATGTATGAATAAAATCTGTGATGCTGAATTAAGAAATGTCGTATTTGAAAAGAAGAGAAACAACTATGGACCTCATCTAAAAACTTCTGGCTGAATACTTGGCAGTGCCCAGTTTCTATTTCTTATTTCAATATCAGTTTGAAATTATAGTTTTTGTTGTGTGTGTGTGTGTGATCCAGCGCCACCATGTGAGTATTTATTAGCAGGTCAAACAATATTGGAACAAATTAAATGTTGTAAAATGTTTGCAGAAGAAAGCAGAGTTACTGCAGACTCTGGCATTTCCTAGACCTGCTTTACTAGCTATGTGAGCTTGGGCAAGTCTTTCTGCCTTTTTTTTTTTTAATACCTCTATATCTCAATTTCTTCATCTGTAAAATGGAAAGGTAAATAGATAGCACCTACCTCAAAGGGTTGTGAAAGAGATTAAATAAATCTGTGCAATAGTTTAGTCAGTGGCTGACACAAAGTGAGCACGTTAGGAATACTTACTAAATAATTAAAAAATAATACACCAAACATGTTGCTTTACCATAAGTCTTTTGTATATAGTCCCTAAGGAGAAAAAAATGAAAATCAAGGATTCCCTAATTTTATATATGTATTTGGAGAAGGCAATGGCACCCTACTCCAGTACTCTTGCCTAGAAAATCCCATGGATGGAGGAGCCTGGTAGGCTGCAGTCCATGGGGTCACTAAGAGTCGGACAAGACTGAGCGACTTCACTTTCACTCTTCACTCTCATGCATTGGAGAAGGAAATGGCAACCCACTCCAGTGTTCTTGCCTGGAGAATCCCAGGGACGGGGGAGCCTGGTGGGCTGCCGTCTCTGGGGTCACACAGAGTCGGACACGACTGAAGCGACTTAGCAGCAGTAGTAGTATATATGTATTTATTGAGATAGCATTAGTTTCCCCAATTTTAACGGCTATTATAAGTGCCTGAGAACATATTAAAATATTCTTAGGCATCAATTCAGATCTATTAATCAGATTCTCTGGGAGTGGAGCCCAGCAATCCTGCATTTTAAACAAGATTCTTTGTTTATCTCTGTGCCATCTTTGGTAAGCATTGTAATGTAGTTTTGTCTGGCAAAAAGGATTCATATTAAGCTTATCACAAATACCTAGATTTCTGAACATCATGGCATTTTCCCTAATTAACTAAAGTAACTAAAATTGACCACATTCAATAATGACCAAATAAATGAGCAAACTTATTTATAAATCTAAAATCAAAAAGTGTGCCTTAAAAATGGTACATATTATATCATGTCATAACCATAATACTGAACTTTCATGAATTCATTCTATAGACACTTATTGAACATTTGCTCTGTACTAGGCATTATGCAAATATCAATGCATTTAAAGGAGATTAAGATAGGAAACCTGTCTCTTATACACATCTTGTGATCCAGCGCCACCATGTGAGTATTTATTAGCAGGTCAAACAATATTGGAACAAATTAAATGTTGTAAAATGTTTGCAGAAGAAAGCAGAGTTACTGCAGACTCTGGCATTTCCTAGACCTGCTTTACTAGCTATGTGAGCTTGGGCAAGTCTTTCTGCCTTTTTTTTTTTTAATACCTCTATATCTCAATTTCTTCATCTGTAAAATGGAAAGGTAAATAGATAGCACCTACCTCAAAGGGTTGTGAAAGAGATTAAATAAATCTGTGCAATAGTTTAGTCAGTGGCTGACACAAAGTGAGCACGTTAGGAATACTTACTAAATAATTAAAAAATAATACNAGAATTTGAATCTGTAAACCTCTATTTTGCCCTCAACAATGCAAATGGGCATCATCCAATCTTTTGAGGGCCAAAGTTGAACAGAAAGGCAAAAGAAGGGAAAACTGGCTCTCTTGCTTGAGTTGGGACAATTATCTCCTGCCTTTGGAAATCAGAGCTTCTGGTTCTCAGAACTTCCAGGCTGGACCAGGATTGAATCATTCTTGGGCCTTTAGACTGGGACTGGGATTTACACCACGTGATCCTCTGCTATTCAGGCCTTTGGAGTTGGACTGGAACTAAACCACTGATTTTCCTGAACCTCCAGCTTTGCAGATGATGGGATTTCTCGGCCTTGGTAATCATGTGAGTCAATCCCTCATAATAAATCTCTGTGTATCTGGAAATATCCTATTGATTCTGCTTCTCTGGAAAATCCTAACTAGTATACATCATGAGTGAGGATGAGGAAATATGTTATATGAAAGACTTTTCAAATTTTAAGGTGTATCTTTTATTCAGTGAACACATTTTGCACCTACCGAAGCATTCCCTAAACCCTTCTCATTATCTTCCTGTCACTGAATCCAGACACTCCTGAATTTGACCAAAAATAAAGCAAAAATAAAACACGCTATAAAAAGTATATATTTAAAACAAACCCCTAAATCCTATCCTTTGTAATCTGATCTCTTCTCTGTTTCATTCTTGTGTCCTTCCAAAAACATTCTATATATATATACAACTGCATTTGCACTTCTGTGCACATGTGTCTTTCAAACAATTGTAATCTGCTATATGTTTGAGTGAACTCTGGGAGTTGGTGATAGACAGGGAGGCCTGGCATGCTGCAATTCATGGGGTCACAAAGAGTCAGACACAACTGAGCGACTGAACTGAACTGAACTGATATGTACTATTGGCTTCTCAGCTGGCTCGGTGGGTAAAGAATCTGCTTGCAATGCAGGAGATTCAGGAGCTTCAAATTAAATCCCTGAGTTGAGAAGATCTCCTGAAGAAGGACATGGCAACCCACTCCAGTATTCTTGCCTGGAGAATCACATGGACAGAGGAGCCTCGTGGGCTACACTCCATAAGCTCACAGAGTGGGAAACAGCTGAAGCTACTGAGCATGCATACATGCAATTCTGTATGTATCTTTTATTCCTTTAATATTCTTTCTGGACGATTCTCCCATTCAGTCCTGATAGTCTTGGTTTAAACTGATGGCGTCATCAGTCAGTCTGTCAGTTCAGTCACTCAGTCGTGTCCGACTCTTTGTGACTCCATGGACCACAGCACCCCAGGCTTCCCTGTCCATCACCAACTCTCAGAGCTTGCTCAAACTCATGTCCATTGAGTCAGTTGTACCATCCAACCATCTCATCCTCTGTCGTCCCCTTCTCCTCCTGCCTTCAATCTTTCCCAGCATCAGGGTCTTTTCCAATGCATCAGTTCTTCGCATCAGGTGGTCAAAGTACTGGAGTTTCAACTTCCAGCAACAGTTCAAAAGCATCAGTTCTTTGGTGCTCAGCTTTTTTTATAGTCCAACTGTAACATTCATACATGACTACTGGAAAAACCATAGCTTTGACTAGACGGACTGTTGTTGGCAAAGTATGTCTCTGATTTTCAGTAAGCTGTCTAGGTTGGTCATAGCTTTTCTTTCAAGGAGCAAGTGTCTTTTCATTTCATGGCTGCAGTTACCATCTGCAGTGATTTTGGAGCCCAAAAAACTAAGGTCTGTAACTGTTTCTATTGTTTCCCCATCTATTTGCCATGAAGTGATGGGACCAGATGCCATGATCTTACTTTTCTGAATGCTGAGTTTTAAGCCAGCTTCTTCACTCTCCTCTTTCACTTTCATCAAAAGGCTCTTTAGTTCTTAGCTTCCTGCCATAAGCGTGGTGTCATCTGCATATCTGAGGTTATTGATATTTCTCCTGGCAATCTTGATTCCAGCTTGTGCTTCATCCAGCCCAGCATTTCTCACAATGTACTTTGCATATAATTTAAATAAACAGGGTGACAATATATAGTCTTGCTGTACTCCGTTTCTGATTTGGAACCAGTCTGTTGTTCCATGTTGAGTTCTAACTGTTGTTTCTTGAGTTGGATACAGATTTCTCAGGAAGCAGGTCAGGTGGTCTGGTAGTCCCATCTCTTGAAGAATTTTCCACAGTCTGTTGTGATCCACACAGTCAAAGGCTTTGTCATAGTCTATAAAGCAGATGTTTTTCTGGAACTTTCTTGCTTTCCCAATGATCCAATGGATGTTGTAAATTTGACCTCTGGTTCTTCTGCCTTTTCTAAATTCAGCTTGAACATCTGGAAGTTCATGGTTCATTTACTGATGAAGCCTTGCTTGGAGAATTTTGAGCATGACCTTGACAGCATATGACATGAGTGTAATTGCACAGTAGTCTGGACATTCTTTGGGACTGCTTTTCTTTGGGACTGGAATGAAAACTGATCTGTTTTCAGACTGAAATCGTAGAAAGTAGGGAAAACCACTAGGCCATTCAGGTATGACCTAAATCAAATCCCTTATGATTATACAGGAGAAGTGACAAATAGATTCATGATCTGACAGACAGAGTGCCTGAAGAACTATGGATAGAGGTTCATGACATTGTACAGGAGGCAGAGATCTAGACCACCCCTAGAAAAAGAAATGCAAAAAAGCAAAATGGTTTCTGAGGGGGCCTTACAAATAGCTGAGAAAAGAAAAGATGGGAAAGGCAAAGGAAAAAAAGGGAAGATATACTCATTTGAATGCAGAGTTCTAAAGAATTGCAAGGAGATATAAGAACGCCTTCTTCAGAGATCACTGCAAAGAAATGATGGTGTCATAGTATCCAACTATATAGATGTATAATAATTTATCAAACCATTTTCTATGAAAATCATTTAGTTTGTTTTAAAAAATTTTATTAAAAATAATGATATGATGAATATCTTACTGTATATACATACAAGTATGCATGAGGAATGAATTCTTCAAAGTAGAATTGCTGGGTGAAAAGATATCTGCATTTGAAATTTGGATATAAATTGTCAAATTGCTTTTTAAAAAATTCATCCCAATTTACTATCTCAGCAAATATATGAGAGTGTCAGACACTGTTACTGTGCCAATCTGAAGGTGAAAATATCTATTTCTTTGAAGTTTGAATTTGCATTTATTTGTAATGAATGAAGCTGAGTATATTTTCACATGTTTCAAAGAGATTCCTCTTTGAAATAAGAATAAGCAATTCTTATTCCTCTTCTGTGAAGTCTGTCTTTATGATCTTTGCCTGGTTTCTATTGGATTACTGTTTTCTTATTGATTTTTTTCTTTATATATTACTAAAACATCCTTTTTTCATATGCCACATATATTTTATCTCTAGTATATTGCTTGCTTTATATTTTGTTTTTGATGCCTTGTTTTGTAGAAGAATTTTATTGTATACATTCAAATTTGTATATTTCATTTCCTATATTGCTATATTCTGTCATGTTTTTATAGTCCTTCCTTGTATCAAAATTGTTTTTTAAACTACACTATACTTTCTTCTAGTATTTTAATGGCTTTTTTTTAATGTTAAAAAAATTTTTTGATCTATCAATTTGGAATGTCACCTTTATTGTGTACTAAATTTCCATATGTACTTGGGTCTATTTCTGGCTTTTTTATTCTGTTCCACTAAACTGACTCTCAAGATTTATGTGTCTCTTATCTTATAATTACCATAGCTATATAATATGTGGTTGTATCTGGTAGTACTAGGCTCCCCTCATTCATCCCTTTTTCCAGAATTTTCCTAGTTCTTTTACATATTTAATTCCCCATGTTTAGTTTTGAGTCAGCACATTCAATTTAAAAAATTCTTTTGGAATTTCATTAAAAATGTATATTCATTTTGCAGAGCACTGACATCCTTACAAGTCTTCTTAACCAAGTATAGGGTGTTCTGCCATTCATTCAGTTTTGTTAAGTCCGCCAGTGGCAAAGTGACCAACAAGCAAGTCTTATTGAGATGCAGATGTGGGGCCTTTGAGTAGGTTCTTTCACTAGTTAAAGGACTAATTCTAACCCAGAAGCCAGCCCAGCATTATGTGCATTTCATATTTGGGCTTTAGCCAAACTTTAAAGGATTTTCAGTTCAGTTCAGTTGCTCAGTCATGTCCAACTCTTTGTGACTGCATGAATCACAGCACGCCAGGCCTCCCTGCCCATCAACTCCCGGAGTTCACTCAGACTCACACCCATCGAGTCAGTGATGCCATCTAACCATCTCATCCTCTGTCATTCCATTATCCTGCCTTCAGTCTTTCAGGGTCTTTTCAAATGAGTCAGCTCTCTGCATCAGGTAGCCAAAATTTTGGAGTGAGTTTCAGGTTCAACATCAGTCCTTCCAATGAAGACCCAGGACTGATCTCTTTTAGGATGGACTGGTTGGATCTCCTTGCAGTCCAAGTGACTCTCAAGAGTCTTCTCCAACACCACAGTTCAAAAGCATCAATTCTTCGGCACTCAGCCTTCTTCACAGTCCAATTCTCACATCCATATATGACCACAGGAAAAACCATAGCCTTGACTAGATGGAAATTTGGGTCCCAAAATTTGGAAAGGACTGAGCGATTAATACTTTCACTTTGACTTTTTCACAAACCATGGATATGTTAAATTTTTGAATGCTTAGAGTCTGTTGTAAACTATTGTGTAATCTATTGTGAATGCTTGAAGTCTACTGTAAAGAAGGAAATGGCAACCCATTCCAGTATTCTTGCCTAAAAATTTCCATAGACAGAGGAGCCTGGTGGGCTATGTATAGTCCATAGGGTCACANAATTTGGGTCCCAAAATTTGGAAAGGACTGAGCGATTAATACTTTCACTTTGACTTTTTCACAAACCATGGATATGTTAAATTTTTGAATGCTTAGAGTCTGTTGTAAACTATTGTGTAATCTATTGTGAATGCTTGAAGTCTACTGTAAAGAAGGAAATGGCAACCCATTCCAGTATTCTTGCCTAAAAATTTCCATAGACAGAGGAGCCTGGTGGGCTATGTATAGTCCATAGGGTCACAAAGAGTCGGACTGGACTGGGTGACTAACACACACACAGAGTCTATTGTGCAATTAGTCATACATTTTCCTTTTTATCCAGAAAAGTTACTGAATCATAAATATATACTGTAAAACATAATAAATATATACAATGAATCAGTTCATGTTACTTGTGATATGTGAACATTATTTCAAATTTCATTGTCAACTGTCACCAATAAAAGCCCCCCAAATTAGCTCTATGAGTGTCTCTTCCAGCTAATTAGTAATTGCTAATAAATTATATCACAGTTAATGAATTATATTCACAGTAGGTGAATAAATGATGTGTCAGCTGGCTTTCTCTTTGGCCTTAATGATCAAATTGACATTGTGGTCAATGCAACACATGACTTCCATTTATGGTTGTCTTACAGGTGATAGCAGATGAAATATTTGCCATAATCTATTTTACTTTCCTTTCCCATCTGTTAGAGAACACACTATCACAATATGCCCTGGGAGTAAATTTGCCCCAAATGCACTCTTGTCATATTGAGAACACTTTTTCTCTAGTTTTCAAATCACTTGATGCCCTTCAACTTGTTTCTGAGAAAGTATAACCGTATTCATCCAGAATGTTCTCAATACAACTGCCACATTTGTATTTAAAAATGTAAACAGAAGCCCTCTTTGAAATTATTCACTACTTTCCCTTCCTCATCCTGACAAATTCCAAATTCATTACCCTGGATTACAAGGTCCTTGAAGATCTGGCTTTTACATGCTTTTCCAGTCTCATTTTTTACCAATCCAGCAAGTCAAACTATTTTCAGTTCCTTAATTTACTATGTTCTCATTCACTTCCAAGGGAGTGCTGGTAAATTAGCTGAGAGTGAGGTGGAATAGAAACTTGTGAAGGGAGGCACCTGATTTGTAGCTTTTGCCAATTTCTGTAAGATAACTTCTCATGTTTCAAGCTACAAACAGTTTAATAATTGTCTTACAAAATTCCCCAGCACACCAGCATTTCTATGCCTAGAATATTCCTCCCAGCCCCAGTGTCTTGCAACTATCCTTCAGGTCTCAGTTTTTATATATTTAGATTCCTACAGAGAATCATCTCTGATTAACTCCTGAATGAGTGACAGGCCCATCTTATGTATATGTGTGTGTTCTATTTTGTTTGTAAACTCAATTCTTCTTTTATTTTTTTAAATTAATTTGTTTTTATTGTCATATAATTGCTCTACAGTGTTGTGTTGGTTTCTGCTAGACAACAAAGTGAATCACTTATATTTGTACATATAGCCCCTCCTTCCCATCCCCCATCCCACCCATATAAATCATCCCAGCACACCAAGCTGAGCTCCCTGTGCCATAAAGCAGATTCCCACTTTCTCTTTATTTTGCAGATGGTAATGTTTGTATGTCAGTCCCAATCTCAAATTCATCCCACTCTCCCGCCCCCTTCCACATGTCCATTCTCTGTGTCTATTTGTTCCTATAACACCTCTGCTCTTCTTTAGTGTGTTTATTATCTTCAGTTACAATTGTTTATTTACTCTTCTATATCCTCCATGGACACAATTTAACAACTGAACACAAAAAACAATTCCCCAATTGGGATAAAGTTTAATGAGGGCAGGGTTTATGATATTTCTAGCACCTCATTCCCAGAGTTCCTGGCATATAGTAGGCCAATAAGTATTTGTTCAATTAATTAATGAGAATTCATTCATAAAAATGACTCATTATCTTAAATTTGTATCATTTCATTATGCTATGAAAGAAATCAGTAATAGTAATAACATGGAATTTAATATTCTAATTGCTTAAAATGCAAATAACATAAGAGTAAACATATTATCAGAAAATAAATATGTGCATCTTATTAGTAAAAAGCTTATTTTAGGAATCTACTAGAATAAGAATACCCCTGGTACTGAATATTTTAGGTAATATTAACAGGTTATCCTAAGGTTTCTGGTCAATGTAAGTAATGGACACCTAGTTGGCACTTGAGAAATCTGTGTTGAATTACTAAAACTGCAGAATCAGTGCTCCCTTCAAGTGAAGAGGATACGGGGATGGTAAGATCCTTTCTCCAGGGGCATCCCAATGAACCAGGTTTGCTTTGTAGTATAATGTCCAGGTATAAATGATTAGCTAGATCAGGTATAAAAGCTATGACAAACCTGGACAGTGTATTAAAAAGCAGAGACATCATTTTGCCAACAAAGGTCCACATAGTCAAAGTGATGGTTTCTCCAGTAGTTATGATGGATGTGAGAGTTGAACCATAAAGAAGGCTGAGCACTGAAGAATTGATGTTTTCTAATTGTGGTGCTGGAGAAGACTTTTGAGAATTCCTTGGACTACAAGGAAATCAAATCAGTCAATCCTAAAGGAAATCAACTCTGAATACTCATTGGAAGGACTAGTGATAAAGCTGAAGCTCCAGTATTTTGGCCATCTGATGTGAAGAGCCAACTCACTGGAAAAAAAAAATTCTGATGCTGGGAAAGGGCAGGAGGAGAAGGGGCAACAGAGGATGAGATGGTTATTTAGCGTCACTGACTGAATGGACATGAGCTTGAACAGACTCTGGGACATAGTGAAGGACAGGGGAGCCTGGCGTGCTTCAGTCCATGGGGTTGCAAAAGAGTCGGATACGACTCAGCTACTGAACAACAACAAGAAATAAATGAATTGAATGAGGGGAATCAAAAGAACTAAAAACTAAGAAGTCACAGCTGCTCACATGCCAACCAGAGTTCATTATGTGAAGAGTGAGCAGTCATCAAGGGTTAGTGTGCATGAAGAGCCCAGTGAGCTTTCTGTTAGATAGTTAAATCCATGCAGATAGAAAAAAATATGGCTCAACTGAGCTAAAAGAAAGCTCCACTTTGAAGATCCTGTCATTGAGGTCTGCCTACTTAACCTGGGTGGTCAGGAGCCTCTGGATGATGGCCATGACTAAGTGCAGAGTTGTTAGACCTTGAAAGTTTGGGCAATTTTTGCTTGGGTAATACTTTTGCTAATATTTTGCTAATACTCTGCTGTGGACAGAAAATCAAGTTCCTCCTGTTTTAGTCTTTATATCTTCAGCTAGTCCCCAGTGAATTGAGAATATGTGTAGACAATCATTGATCTGTGGTCCTTTGTACTAGAACATGACGTGGAGGTTCACAGAAGATGCCAGTTCATGGAGTAAATAGAGATGCCTCACTGGGGCTTTTTTAGCATGATTTCTTAGTAGCCATCCAACATGTTTTCCTAGTACCCATCACAAGCTGAAATCAAGATTGACAGGAGAAATATGACTTAGTGACTGAACAACAACAATCCAAACAGAGTGTTCTCAATGTGAAATCCTGAGCTTTGCAACTTTGATTATTCCTCACACAGCAGGTCACTCTGCTTAGTCTCTGGGTCAATGGACATTTGCACAAGTAATGTTGAGCCATATGTTGGTGAGGATCCCACTCAGGTCCCTCATTGATTCTTGGGTTTTCTTGCTGACATCCTCTCCTTCTATATTGTGCCCTGACCACTTCATTGCTGTTTCTATGAGCCTACCTGGAAAAATCTAGAGCAGCAACAGAAGCTTAGGGAATCATGTGGAAAATATGAAGAAAGGTCAGGCACAGTCACCTGAAGAAAATCCTCTCTAGGGGAGACCAAAGTAGGGGAGACCCTAGGATAGAAGATGATACTCAACTATCTGTCTGTCTGTCCAGGAGCATCTGAGAGAACTGGCTGAGAGAACTATCTGAAAGAACTATCCACATAAAATTTATGGATAAAGAAGGGGAGAGCTCCAGCAGGTTTATTCTTTGCTAGGTATTTTTAAGTCTCATGGGTCACTACCACACGATTGCACTCTTCTGACACACTAGCAAAGTAATGCTCAAAATCCAAGCCAGGCTTCAACAGTACGTGAACCATGAACTTCCAGATGTATAAGCTGGATTTAGAAAAGGGAGAGGAACAAGAGATCAAATTGCCAACATTCGCTGGATCATTGGAAAGGCAAGAGAGTTCCAGAAAAACATCTCTTTCTGCTTTATTGACTACCCCAAAGCCTTTGACTGTGTGGATCACAACAAACTGGAAAACTCTTCAAGAGATGGGACTACCAGACCACTTGATCTGCTTCCTGAGAAGTCTGTATGAAGGTCAAGAAGAAGCACTTAGAACTGGACATGGAACAACAGATTGGTTCCAAATCAGAAAGGGAGTACATCAAGGCTATATATTGTCACCCTGCTTATTTAACTTATATAGGGAGAGTACATCATGAGAAATGATGGGCTGGATGAAGCATAAGCTGGAATCATGATTTCCAGGAGAAATATCAATAACCTCAGATATGCAGATGGCACCCCCCCCTTATGGCAGAAAGCAAAGAATTAAATAGCCTCTTGAAAGTGAAAGAGGAGAGTGAAAAAACTGACTTACAACTCAACATTCAGAAAACTAAGATCACAGCATTTGATCCCATCACTTCATGGCAAATAGATGGGGAAACAATGGAAACAGTGACAGACTTTATTTTCTTGGGCNAAATATCAATAACCAAACATATGCAGATGACACCACCCTTATGGCAGAAAGTGAAGAGGAACTAAAAAGTCTCTTAATGAAAGTTGAAGAGGAGAGTAAAAAAGTTGGCTTAAAGGTCAACATTCAGAAAACGAAGATCATGCCATCCGGTCCCATCACTTCATGGGAAATAGATGGGGAACCAGTGGAAACAGTGTCAGACTTGATTTTTTGGGCTCCAAAATCGCTGCAGATGGTGACTGCAGCCATAAAATTAAAAGACGCTTGCTCCTTGGAAGAAAAATTATGACCAACCTAAATAGTATATTGAAAAGCTGAGACATTACTTTGCCGACTAAGGTCTACGATGGACTAAGGTCTAAGATGGACTATGGTCCATCTAGTCAAGGCTATGATTTTTCCAGTAGTCAGGTATGGATGTGATAGTTGGACTGTGAAGAAGGCTGAGCATCGAAGAATCGATCCTTTTAAACTGTGGTGTTGGAGAAGACTTTCGAGAGTCCCTTTGACTGCAAGGTGATCCAACCAGTTCATTCTGAAGGAGATCAGCCTTGGGATTTCTTTGGAAGGAATGATGCTAAAGCTGAAACTCCAGTACTTTGGCCACCTGATGCGAAGAGTTGACTCATTGGAAAAGACTCTGATGCTGGCGGGATGGGGGGCAGGAGGAGAATGGGATGACAGAGGATGAGATGGCTGGATGGCATCACTGACTGCACGGACATGAATCTGAGTGAACTCTGGGAGTTGGTGATGGACAGGGAGTCCTGGTGTGCTGCGATTCATCTGGTCGCAAAGAGTTGGACATGACTGAGAGACTGAATTGAACTTAACTTATATATTTTGGATGCAAGGAATTTGAGAGATACACATAATGCAAATGCTTTCTGTATACTCTGAAGCAAACCATTTCACTACCTTAATTGGATCTTTTGATGAACATGAATTCTTAATTTTGCTGTTCTCTAACTTATGTTCTTTATGGTTACTTGTGGTTTTAGTTTTTATTTGTATGTTTGTGTGTGAGTGACACAGAAAGAGAGAGAGTGCACACAGTCTATTTAGGAGTTTTTGTCTCTTTGAAGTATTCAAAGCTGAAGAAATTGCTCTATGTTTTCTTCTAAAAACTTTTACTGATTCATCTTTCACATTTAGGTTGGAATCCTCCTGGAACTACATTTTGTATAATGTGAATTGGTTTTTGAGGCTGACGTCACAATACATACACACACACACACATAAATTTTCAACATTTTGATACCTTGCTGAATTAGAACCTTTGGTTAAAAAGACCAGTTTTAACCACAATAGTGCAATGTTACTTTGTTCATAAATTGGATGATCAAATATGTGTGGATCTTTTCCTAGACACTTTAGTCTGTTTTACTGTCAGTTTGTCTACCCCTAAAGTAATATTCAGGGAAGGAAATAGCAACCCACTCCAGTATTCTTGCCTAGAGAATCCCACAGAGGAGCCTGGTGGGCTGCTGTCCATGGGCTTGCACAGAGTCAGACATGACTGAAGCAACTTAGTATGCATGTATGCATTGGAGGAGGAAATGGCAACCCATTCCAGTATTCTTGCCTGGAGAATCCCAGGGATGGAGGATTGCCAGGGTCCAGCCCCAGTGGATCCAGGGTAATTCGAAGGGGAGACAGTGTATGCAAGGAAAACTTATTTATTTAGAAATAGAGAGAGAGATTAAGAAAGAAATAATATAGTAGGAAAATTCATGGAGAAGAGGCTGAATAACTTGGTTTACGGGGAAAGCTAATAAAACCTCAGGACAAGAGATCTGCACCATCTACATTGGGCCACCAGCGCCCATTTGACTAGCAGAGGGTGCCCCGCCTTGGGCTCCCTGTCTCATGGATCTTAAAAGCCAGGGCAAGTAAGTAGACATGGTGAGCCTCCCCATTCCAGATGAGAATTCAGCCAGAAAATAGGGTAAGAAAAGACACGGGGAAAAACTGTCTAGTGACTGGCCCATCCTCTATTGTTGTAAAGGCTATTTATACCTTTTTTTTTTTTTTTTTTTACATAGAGATCAATGGATAATATAAAATTATGCAGCATCAGCAGCCTTAACTCATCGAGACCAAGCTATCTCTCTGCATACCTAGTTGTATACACAAGTCTTAGGTGATTTACATCATCCTCTGGCCAGAAGGCCAATTAACATTTTATGGCCCTTTTCTGATAAGGGTTTGTCAACCAGAAGACTTATTTGTGTTGTTCTTCCCAAAGTCTGGTGCCACTCTCAGAAAGAACTAAATAAAGTTATATTCTTACATAGCAAAGACACAACAATTTATAACAGTTAAAGAAGTACAGTGATTTATAACAAAGAGAAAAGTAATTAACTCAAAAGTCTAGTGTTGCTAAGATCAAAACTACTATATTCCTTTTTCTATATCCCAATTACATTGATTAATATCCTTCAGGTGGCTAAAAGATAAAGAATATGAAGGCCTGGCAGCAGTCATTGACACAACAGTGAAATCCGTCACCAATATAACTTTTAGCTTTTTAGAAAAGGCTCTGTATCTTTAAGATGCTTTAAGCTTCGTGCCGCTCGCTGTTGGGGGCTGTAGACAATTCACAAGTTGTAAAAGTCCGGGCAGACCGGTTAGTAAGTTAGAAAGCTATCACGGGGTTTAAACCGAGACATTCTTTTTATGTGCAGGAGACTGTTAACTGGAGCCCTAAGTTAACTTTTTCCAGAGAATGTCAGAGGAGTAGAAAACACAGTACAATAAAGCAGGTAGACTCTGGTTTTGGGGGGTAGATGTTCAAGAAAACCCAGGGGGAACCCCTGAAGCCAGATCATGCCTTTGCGTTTTGTCGGGCTTCCTTCCTCATGACCTTTGCCACAGGCGGGATTCCTCACACTGGCTCCTGGCATAGGAGCCTGGTGGGCTACCACTTTTGGGGTCGCACAGAGTCAGACACGACTGAAGCGACTTACCATCAGCAGCAGCAGCAGAAGTAGTATTCAGTGTTCTAACTTTATTAGGACACCTAATAGAAATATCTGTCCTTTTAGTATATGTTTCTTTTAGTCTCCTTCACCTTCTTCTTCAAAATTTTCTTAACTTTTCCTTTTTCATTTCGATTTCATATGATTTTTGTAATAAATTTGGTGTATACACAACTATTGTGGATTTTAATGATCTTGTGTCACAATACAGATTGATTTGCTGAAAACTGACGTGTTTATAGTATTGTTTATTCAAATCAATTTTAAGTCTTCTTAATATATCTAAAACTATATAAGTACGTATGTATATACACGTGTTTATACAAATTTTTAAATTAGTTACCAGCAACAAAGTCTTGCACACCTTCCATTAGATTTAACCTCAAAAACTTGAACTTTTGTAGTTTATAGAATTTTATGGTTTATAACTATAAATGAAGAAGTTTTCCTGTTATGATATAGAAATGTGTTATTGGAATTGATGCCCATAAGCTTAAGAGACTGGCCATGAGGAAAGCTAATGGTTATAGATTTCTAAATTATTCTTCTATACTATTTTTTGTATGTGAAAAAATAAAGAAATGTTTTATATTTACTCAGCTAACTTTCTTTCTGAATACCTCTTTAATCTTAACTCTTCTCTCATTTATTCATGAAATAAATAATTAAATAAACACCATGTGCCTTGTATCTGGGGCATTTATGCTATATTTAGGCAACTCTTTTCTTCTACGTTTACCATTATCACTATCTGACAAACTTTTTTTTATTATTACTCTCTTCAAAGTTTCCTCTTCTTTATCTGGGTCTTTATTAGCTAGGTTGTGATGATTTATTTATTCAAAAAAGTTTAAGAGCATTATGTGCTATACATTGATCTGATTTTATTAGTTAGCCGCTGTATGCCAGACATACATAAAATTTGTCTCTCAAAAGGAAAGTGTTCACCAAAGTTAATTCTAATCCAATGAACATCTAATACATAGAGAATTGCCCTTCACTGTGGATGAGGGTCTTAACAAGACTTGTTTCTGATGGAAAACTGGGTATTCCTTCATGCTTTGGAGTGAAAGTCTGCTGTTCTACTTGGTGAATGGCCTGAAAGAATATTTTTGAAGAGGGGAATTCCCTGTGATTCTGTCTACTTCACTTTGAAAGTTAGATCCATTCCCTAATGTTCTACAATGCCAAAGAAAAAGTATTAGATATAATCACACACGTGGTTTTCTTATCATTGCAGGTAGAACCAAAACTGTTTAAAAAAATTTCTCAGAATATTTATGGAAAGCAATTGTCATAATAAATAATAATAATAATAAAATGTGGATGGTCTGAAGCTTTACCTGGCTGTATGTATAGGGCATAAAATATTGACAATACCCAGAAACATTAGACAAGGGCAGAACCACAGGTCATATAATTATTATTAAGGTCAGAAGTAGTACTAAAAGCAACAGTGGTAGCATTAATTCTCTTTGAATTGTAGAGTTTTATATTAGTTAACATACAATTTATTTTAATCCTTCAAATATACTTGGGATGCAATCAAGCTACTTAATATATACAGAAACGGAAACCCAGGAAGCCTTAATAACTTGCTTCAACCCTTATAGCTTGTCTCAGGGCTAAAATGCTGGCTGCAATAACTGTCATAAGCAATAGATTACAGTGCACATAACATATGGTATAATACCCTGAAATAAACAGCAGTTTTATGATGGTAGAATGTAGATAACACCTGATGAATCAACTACATTTTACACCAGATAATGAGCAAATTAAGATTAATCTTTAAGACTGGTTGAAAGAAATAACTCATTAAGTTAGAATATTACTCTACTTTAAGCAAAACAAAATGCTTGATCAGTATTTCAAACTCCAAGAAACAGAGTGTAAGCAAAGTAAGAAAGAAAATAAGGGGTGGACATGGACATATGATCATTTAATATTAATGATATACATTGATTCCACAACGATTCGTTAGCTTTTCCATGTACCTAGCATAATAGTACATACAAGAAATATGAGGATGAGAGACAAGTTCTTCTCTAAATAGGCAGCACACAATTTAAATCTATTGTGACTACTGCAGGAGATAAATACTTTAAAAACAAATTATGCAATAGTATGTGAAAGTTTAAATCACGAAGTTAAAAATAGAGTAGAGGCACATGTTCATTCGGTCAAATGGTATCTGTAACAGGCTGAATAGTGGTCCTCAAAAGACATTATCTTCTAATCCCTAAAATCTAGAAACAATACTTTATATGGAAAGTTGTTTTGTTTTGTTTTTGCTTTTCTTTTTCTCAGATGTGACTAAATCGGGGCTTCCCTGGTGGCTCAGATAGTTAAGAATCCACTTAATGGGTTCAATTCCTGGGTTGGGAAGATCCCCTGGAGGAGGGCATGGGAACCCACTTCAGTACTCATGGCTTGAGAATGCCCATGGACAGAGGAGCCGTGCAGGCTACAGTCCATGGGGTCGGTCACAAAGAGTTGGACATGACTGAGTGACTAACCACACCTCAGTACAGTGACTAAACTAATGATCTTGGGATAGCAATACTATCCTGGATTATAGTCTCTAAATGCAATCACAAATATTTTTATAAGAGAGTAACAGAAAGAAATTATACAAAGAAGAAGAAAAGGTAATATGACCATAAAGGCAGAGATTAGAATGATGAGGCCACAAGCCAAAGAATGTAGGAAGTTGTCAGATGCAGGAGGAGATAAGGAACATATTTTCCACTAGGGCCTCCTGAGGTATCATAACCTGTCCATATCTTGATTTTGGCACAGTGAAATTCACTTTCATTCTCTGGCATCCAGAACTGTGAAAAGTTAAATTTCTGTTGCTTTAAACCATCAAGTTTGAGATAGTTTCCTACAGTAGCCACAGCAAACTAATACAATATACACCAAAAACAAGGAAGGTCAGTCAAAAAAAAAAAAAAAAGAAAAGAAAAAGAAGAAAGAAAACCCATCTAAACAACTTTAAGGAGGAATAGTTCTTCCTAGCTTTGATATCTATGTCTTGGTTTTTTTATCTTTAATTTTCAACTCAGCTTTGAATGTGGAGTTTTCTGATCTCTTCTGGATACTCAAATTTATACAATCCAAACAGAGAAAATACCTACTTATAAAGACTCTCTTCCTGTTTCCATCTTGTTGATTATTAGGTGTAAGACCTGGGAAATACTTCATGGAATGGACACTACTTGAAGAGAGAAATCAAGTAAAATGAAAGGAAAAAAAAAAAAAAAAACACTCTAGGCAAGTATTTTATATGAGCAAAAGTGATTCTTTTCAATTTGTCTCATTGGTTGATTTGTTCAAAGAGATAAGAAGCTATCTAAATACCTTGGAGTGTTCATATGAAATTAGTGACACACTTAAATGTTGGTAGTAGATAAAGCCACATTAAGGAATAATGGAAAATTTGGATGATGTTTTGTTGTAATGAAAATGAATGTATACCAGAGATTTAAAGTTGATGATTCAGGGAATTCCCTGGGGTTCAATACAAACCCCTACAGGGGTTGACTTCTCAATAAGTTCATTTATGAAATTCTGTATGAGGACTTTTTTTTCTGCTAAATGAATGTCTCTGTAGAATTCTTGCCCAGATATTGACCTCAACCAAATTAAACAGGAATTGATTTGGTGAAATATCTCTGAGGTGAGTGTTTTATATTGACTCCCAGAAACCCCAGGAAGTTTAAGCTCCAGTTTACCACAGTGGTATTCATTGACTGATCGTAGCACTAACAAGCTAGCTTTTGTCTTTCTCTTTTCCAGAGACTGATTCATGATTCCTAGGAGTACCTTCAAATAGCCTACTTACTCTCTAATCCTGTCTCAAGAATTGAATCAGGAGAAGCCAAATTAAGACAACACCTTTTCAACTTTATTTTTCTATCACATTATCCCAATAATTAATTTTCACATAGCAGTCATTCTGTGTAATGGAGAAGGCAATGGCAACCCACTCCAGTACTCTTGCCTGGAAAATCCCAGGGACTGCAGAGCCTGGTGGGCTACCCTCTATGGGGTCACACAGAGTCAGACATGACTGAAGCAATTTAGCATCAGCAGCAGCATTCTGGGTTATAATGTTAACTGCAGGACTTACAGATAAAATACAGTAAATTCATTCGCGTTTGAATTTCTAATAAACAATGGACAATAATGAAAGCTTATTCATTGTTATTCTGAAACTAAATTTAACTGGATGTCCTCTATTTTTATTTATTAAATCTGGAACACATAGAAAAGGCATATGTAGTTTCCAAATATGAAAGACTTGAATGGCAGACAAAGGAGAACTCTAACCTGAAGGCAACTTTTCCTGTAGGAGACTCATTAAAAATTAAGATGTTTTAAACCTCAGTTTCTAACGTGTCATCATAATGTGTAGATTAGTCCACTTTGACCCTGAGTACAACTTGCAATAAATTGATAGTTTCTCCTACAGTATCTTTTATAGACTAAACATGGATTATCAATTTTTTATTATTCTTTTATTTTTAATAGTCAATTCTTGATGAGTTAAAAGCATATGTGATGGCTCTGGACTTTGAAACATTTTGTATGGTTTTATTTCCTGTTTCAGATAAGTTTATAAGCATAGAGGCAGAATTACCAGACTTTTTTTTTCTTTTTAATATAATGTCTTTCACTTTCACACTTCATATGGTTCTTCTTTGTTTTTGTCCTTCTCACCAGCAAGTTTAAAATTACACAGTAGTTAATAGAACCAGCTATTTTCATTCTGAAATTTTGTTTAATTTATTTGCTTCATCAATACATGTCACTGGCATTATATTTGCTGCTGTCTTCACCTGGGTCCACTTCAGAGTGAAAGTGATATTTTTAACAGTTTGGAAGCAGTGTTTAAAAGCTTGAGGTTAATTTTAAGAACCATTAAACCCGTGAAAGTAAAATACTGCAAGTATTTAATTTTATTTCCTCTACCTTCTCCACTCATCAGTTGCATTGTTTTCATTTCCTGTAAAGTAGTGAAAGTACTTGATAATCTACTTATGGAAGTATTTTAGATACTCTCCGTTCAAAAGTGTCTTCTCTCCTAAAATTTCCATATTACTTAATAATTATAGTATAATCACTTATTATATAGATCTTCCTTTTTTGGTGTGAATTTATGCACCTGATTTAAGACTTCCAAAACAACTATATGCTTTTTAGGAGAAAAGTACATGGTTTTGCTTTATTTCATCTTTCTCTGAGCAAAGAAAGAGAACTCCTCTGTGAGCTGTTTATTGGTTTAGCAAATGAATAAATGAACACATTTGTGAAATCATGAGAATACCTCAGACTATTATTCATGAACTTTGAAAGTATTTTCTATTTTTAATATATGCAGTTGTTTTTACATGATGGTAGTTCATTTTTTCAGTGATTGTTTCTTATTATGGTTCTGTCAGCTGCATATGTAAAATTAGGGCATTGTCCCTTGATTTATCATCTAATCAAGCAAGACTTCTCCCACCTTTTGAATCACAATGCAGGAGATTTCTGCTGTTTTGCTAGTTCTAAGATTCTATTTCCTTACTTCTCCACAACTTTTAACAGCTTAAAATCCCTTGTCTTACTTCCCACATTTCTTCATTTAAAAGAATCTCTTGACTCAAACAATATTTATGTCCTACAAGATCTCACGTAAACCAAAATAGGTCCTCATGAATATCCAGATTTCACTTGGGAGAACAAGTTTTTTTTTTTTTTTTCTCTCTATGCAGTATGTAATTCTCCAAGAGTAATGATTTGCATAGAAAAGAGAAAGCTAGCAATTTTTCCTCTCTATTCATTGGCATAAAGTAACAGCTGTAATGTGCAGTATATCTGCATGTAGAAAATTCTTTAACACATATTCTTAAGACAATGGTCTTTAATAACCATGTTAAAGAGGTTATTTCTGATATGCTATAGATGGGTGACCACATTCTTAGCAAAGAGAAGGCAGTGTCTTTAACCTGCAGTCAGCTTCCCAGTCTTGCTTACAGATTTCGGCACTAAAGATGCACAAAGGCTCTTTGGTAGTCCTAGATTTTGTGTGCAATTCAATGTTATTTATTATCAGAGTTAGCAAATAACCAGTAAAGTGTAATTGGAAAATTGTTTAATAATTATTGTTTGAAATTATCTGTGACAATTTCATTTTAATGTTTGAGTTAATACTAACATACTGAGAGTACTGGGATAAAGATCCTACATTTAATACTTGCAAAAATACATGAGGTTGGTAATACTATCTTCATTTACAAAAAAGTGACATTCAGAATGGTTAAATAGTATTAAATCAGGTGTCAGAGGAAAATGTGATTCAGTGAAATTCAATCACTTGTCCAGGTAGTGTCAGAGCTAACATTCAAATCCAGGGCCTTGCAACAGATATCAGTCTTTCTTGATTTGTTTTTCTGTTTCTTTGTTTCATTCATTGTGTTTTTCCTAAAAAGTTATGATTTTTAAGATATAATGAAAGATATGAGTATAGCTGCTGCTGCTGCTGCTGCTGCTGCTAAGTCGCTTCAGTCATGTCTGACTCTGTGCAGCCCCCTAGGTGGCAGCCCACCAGGCTCCCCTGTCCTTGGGATTCTCCAGGCAAGAACACTAATGTGGGTTACCATTTCCTTCCTCCAATGCATGAAAGTGAAAAGTGAAAAGTGAAAGTGAAGTCGCTCAGTCGTTTCCTACTCTTAGCGACCCCATGGATCGCAGCCCACCAGGTTCTTCCGCCCATGGGATTTTCCAGGCAAGAGTACTGGAGTGGGGTGCCATTGCCTTCTCCGATGAGTATAGCACTTGCTCAAAACTTTAGATTTTATCTGTGAGATGTGCTTTGTGATATTTAAATTTTTTATTGATTTTTAAATTTGCAATTTCAACTTTGATTTGCTATGAAGTTTCTGGTATTTGGGTTTCCTTGGTGGCTCAGAAAGTAAAGAATCCTCCTGTGATGTGGGCAACCTGGGTTTGATCCCTGGATCTGTAAGATCCCTTGGAGAAGAGAATGGCAACCCACTCCAGTATTCTTATCTAGAGAATTCCCATGTACAGAGGAGCCTGTCAGGCTACACTCCATGGAGTTGCAAACATTTGGACTTGACAGGACATGACTGAGCTACTAATACTTTCACTTTTCACTTCAGGTATTTGGATGTTTGCTGTTGTTATTTCTGACATCTAACCATCTACAATCAATTTTGATTATATGGACTTTGTGTTAAAGAATATAATCTGTAAAACAGTGGTCTTTTTGATTTACTGAAGTGTCTTCAAATTTAGTGCATGAAAAATCAACATGAATTTATACGGACACTGAAAACAAAAGACTTTCATACATGTACTTGATTGTGATTTTTTGTACTCTATATCTTTATTTTTTGCTTTATAGTCAAAGATTATTCTTTTAAACCAATAAATTTCTATCAATTTCACATCATAAACTTTGGCATTTCTAACAGTTGTTTTTAATATATTTGAGACTATTTTTAAACAAAGTGTCATGAATATTATAGATTATCATTATAAATCTGCTCCATTAAAGTCATTTTCTTTGAATATCAATTATTTTATATTAATACTCATACTCTTTTATTTAACATTTTTGCCATTTACAATTTTTCCAGCTATTAACTTCAATAGGCAGGGCATGATTTTGCTTACAGGAATTTTTTGCAATTAATATCATTCTACAGCAGGTAAGTACATTTTAAATTCCATCAAGGAGACTTTTTACATTAAAATAATAATTAATTATAAAGTAAGCATATGCCATATAACTTCAAAAACACTGAATAGCATTAAGAACAAAAATATTCTCTTTGCATAAAGCTCTTTTGTTTAAACTAATCAAAATTAGAATTATTTTGAGTCTCTGAACCAATGGGTTCACACAATACAATTAAATGTATATTCATGTAGTTTTGCTTTGTTTTTTTTTTTTAGCAAAGTGAAATATATACTTTGCTCTAGAATATTCTTTTATTTTTTACTTAACAGTATATCAATGCTGTTCATTCATACTGATACACATAGTATAGTTTTGCTTTGTTTTCTTTTTTTTAGCAAAGTGAAATATATACTTTGCTCTAGAATATTCTTTTATTTTTTACTTAACAGTATATCAATGCTGTTCATTCATACTGATACACATAGTCCACCCCATATTTTTAGTTTCATAAAATATATGACACGGACATAATTTAGTTCCTTAAAAACTAATATATATTTCAATACTGTTATGTATTTTTGTACATATATTCTTATATTATGATGCTTTTATTTTTATCAGCTCTATTTTTAAAAAGTGGACTTGATTAATGAAAATACATATGAAGTTTTCTTAACTAATATCACCAAATTGCTCGCCCTCTTCCAGAACAGCATTTTGCAGTTCACAATCCAGTCAGCGGTATGATGCCCACACTATAACATTTTCTAAAGTAATGTAAATTTTTACCCACTTTAAATTTCTCCACTACAATAGGAACCTGGTATTTTAGGTTACATCCCTAATTACTAATTTGGTTGAATGCATACCTANCCCTGGATCTGTAAGATCCCTTGGAGAAGAGAATGGCAACCCACTCCAGTATTCTTATCTAGAGAATTCCCATGTACAGAGGAGCCTGTCAGGCTACACTCCATGGAGTTGCAAACATTTGGACTTGACAGGACATGACTGAGCTACTAATACTTTCACTTTTCACTTCAGGTATTTGGATGTTTGCTGTTGTTATTTCTGACATCTAACCATCTACAATCAATTTTGATTATATGGACTTTGTGTTAAAGAATATAATCTGTAAAACAGTGGTCTTTTTGATTTACTGAAGTGTCTTCAAATTTAGTGCATGAAAAATCAACATGAATTTATACGGACACTGAAAACAAAAGACTTTCATACATGTACTTGATTGTGATTTTTTGTACTCTATATCTTTATTTTTTGCTTTATAGTCAAAGATTATTCTTTTAAACCAATAAATTTCTATCAATTTCACATCATAAACTTTGGCATTTCTAACAGTTGTTTTTAATATATTTGAGACTATTTTTAAACAAAGTGTCATGAATATTATAGATTATCATTATAAATCTGCTCCATTAAAGTCATTTTCTTTGAATATCAATTATTTTATATTAATACTCATACTCTTTTATTTAACATTTTTGCCATTTACAATTTTTCCAGCTATTAACTTCAATAGGCAGGGCATGATTTTGCTTACAGGAATTTTTTGCAATTAATATCATTCTACAGCAGGTAAGTACATTTTAAATTCCATCAAGGAGACTTTTTACATTAAAATAATAATTAATTATAAAGTAAGCATATGCCATATAACTTCAAAAACACTGAATAGCATTAAGAACAAAAATATTCTCTTTGCATAAAGCTCTTTTGTTTAAACTAATCAAAATTAGAATTATTTTGAGTCTCTGAACCAATGGGTTCACACAATACAATTAAATGTATATTCATGTAGTTTTGCTTTGTTTCCTTTTTTTTAGCAAAGTGAAATATATACTTTGCTCTAGAATATTCTTTTATTTTTTACTTAACAGTATATCAATGCTGTTCATTCATACTGATACACATAGTCCACCCCATATTTTTAGTTTCATAAAATATATGACACGGACATAATTTAGTTCCTTAAAAACTAATATATATTTCAATACTGTTATGTATTTTTGTACATATATTCTTATATTATGATGCTTTTATTTTTATCAGCTCTATTTTTAAAAAGTGGACTTGATTAATGAAAATACATATGAAGTTTTCTTAACTAATATCACCAAATTGCTCGCCCTCTTCCAGAACAGCATTTTGCAGTTCACAATCCAGTCAGCGGTATGATGCCCACACTATAACATTTTCTAAAGTAATGTACATTTTTACCCACTTTAAATTTCTCCACTACAATAGGAACCTGGTATTTTAGGTTACATCCTTAATTACTAATTTGGTTGAATGCATACCTATATTTTAGCAGCCTGTTCATATTTTTAACATTTTTTTTTGAGTTAACCATTCCCTGGTAGCTCAGATGGTAAAAAACCTGCCTGCAATGCAGGAGACTCTAGTTCTATCCCTGGGTTGAAAAGATCCTCTGGAGAAGGGAATGGCTACTCTCTCCAGTATTCTTGTAGCCTGGTGGGCTACAGTCTATGGGTTCACAAAGACTCAGACATGACTGAGCAACTAAGCACACACATACGTCTTAAAAAATATATACATTTATCCTATTTTTTAAGATATACATTTATCTTATATCTTTCTCCTAATCTTTGTGTATATGCATAGTTAAACATTTATTTAACTAAATCAATTAATATTTTCAAGTACCTGTGTTTTCTATATTTTTCTTATACTATCATATTTAATTTATACATACTCATAACTATTGTTTGATATCTGTCTCTGTTATGTTGTTTAAAGAGTAATATTGTTTGCTTGTTTGCACTTTCATTCCTTGAATCTACTTCAATAAAATCTAGCTACAGTTCTTTTCAGAACAGAATCAAGTAACTCTTTCTACTTCANGCAAGCTCTGAGAGTTGGTGATGGACAGGGAAGCCTGGGGTGCTGTGGTCCATGGAGTCACAAAGAGTCAGTCACAACTGAGAGACTGAGCTGAAGTGAACTGGGTCAGCTGTAGGCAGCAATGAGGTAAACAGACTTTTCCTCTCTGCTTCCTGGTCCCTGAGGTAGCAGGCATTGGGTGAGAATTGGTAGACAGTGGCTTAAAAGAAGCTTACTGCTACCTGGGGTGTGGGCCACTGTAGGAAAATTGAGGGCATTGATTCTAAGACTAGGAAGATCCCAGCAACTCAACTAAAGCTCATTGTCTGCCCCTTTCTGCTGTCCCAAGAAATCTACTAACTATATGCCAGGAAAATTAATACACATGGTTCTAAGATCTCCCCTTTACTTCCTATAAATCTATTATGCACAAAACATTAATAACTGGATTTTCTTATACTAGAGTAACTTCCCCTACTCTGTCTGGGTTCTACCTAAAGGATCTACCAGTGATACAGCTCGTGTCTTTGTTGTATCTTCATGTAACCAGTTAAAAGTGAGAAGACAAATGGATGCTCTGACTTTCTCTTTGTCCTTCCCCATTGCATTGATATCTGTATTTTGTTTATACATTTGCCGTGCAAGCAAGCCCCAGATATCTACCAATTTGCAAACCATTTGTTTTTTCGTGACTCAGGAAAATGTGTTCTCATATAAATTTACAGCTGAATTAACCAGACAGGAAGATGAAAGGAAGAGAGGGTAAAGAATACATGAAGCAGCAAGCACGGGAAACAATAGGGAGATAGAAGGACGGGAAATAGAAGAGAAAGCAAGTGTCTCAGAGTTAAATGGTAGGATCATGAAAATAGTAATCATTTATATAATGATCTTTATTTTTAGGAAAAGCAGTCTTTCTTTTCTATAGGTAATTTTAGTAATTTCAGTGAAGAAGAAGAAAAGGGATTAATGATTGAATGTTTTATAGGCATAAGTACCTGGAAGGAAAGTGTTTTCTGGATTTTTTTGAGAGTCAAAGAAAGGAAAACCAAGGTAGGATGTAAAAAATAAATTAAATGAAAGATGAGTTTTATTAGGGTAGCTCAGCTGATAAAGAATCCGCCAGCAATGTGGGAGACCTGGGTTCGATCTCTGGATTGGAAAGATCCTCTGGAGGAAGATATGGCAACCCACTCCAGTATTCTTGCCTGGAGAATCCCCATGGACAAAGGAGCCTGGCATGGGGTTGCAAAGAGTTGGACACGACTGAGCGTCAAAGCACAGCACAACACAAGAGGTCAAACACAGTGTTCAAATTACGTGAAACCTCACTTTCAGAGTTTTATGTGATGCAGACATATTGGTCCCTGATCATTTTATTAGTTGTCAATCAGCAGCATCACAGAAATCCAAACTAAATTAGAAATTAATTCATTCACAAAAAGCCAGTGTTTTTTTTTTTTTTTTCAGGTGACTTTGTGTCTATTTTTAAGTAAGTTATTCCAAAACACAATAATACTGCTATGTCAAAATAAGCAGCTTGTGGAACAGAAGAAAACATTTTAATTATTTTGAATAAAAATTCTCAAATGATCTTGGCAAGGAAGTGCTGCTTCTTTCAGGTTATTTTTCTTTAAGCTTAATTTTTTTTTTTTTTAAATCTAGCACATAGAAGAGTGTTGAAGGTTA
>SJYA01003448.1:253114-278337 GCA_006410615.1 Neotragus moschatus
GGTGAATCAGGTCAGTGAAGCAAGCAATATTTCCTTTGTAGCTAAGCAATCATTGATACGCAACATTGTGGTTGTTTCTCATTACTGTAGTTTGGGGAGCTACTTTTCTCAAACTTTCTCAATAAATATAATATAAATCTATCAGCTACCATCCAAACAACCCTCTGGGTATGGATTATTCAGTATGCATACAAGGCTACTCATATTATGGACTGAAATGTAAAATCAAGCAGAATGATGTGCACACAGCTGTTTTATATTTAGTTGGTTTTCTAAAGTGAGCTAATTTGTTGTAGGGACTGAGGGCATTACTAAGATTTATTTCAAGTTTGGGATGAGATAAAATTATTGTTTGAAGGTGAAACTTTAGTCTCCACTCAACTTGAACCGACATTACTTCTAGATTTCTTAATGTTGGATGGAGTAAAGTGTTTGATATATTAGCACATACAAAGATAATAAGGCTTCACAACACCTCTTCCCTCTGTGAAACCAACACCTTAAAATTCCTAGTTTCCTTTTATAATGATAAATGTGAATAAAAGCAAAGGTGATATAAATATCACTTGGACTTGAAAATGGTCTATGTGAAAATTAGACAGCGACTGCATAACAAAATGCAGTGTTCACCTTGTTCTTAGATTTATGTCTTAGCTAAATGCTCTGACAGAAAGTAGGGCTGTTCAATGGATACCTAATGCATGGAAGTTGTTTTCATTTATGTATATTTTCCCCTTGGGTAAAAATGAAGCACAGAAGAAGGGAGAAAAAAGACCTTGAGGGGAGGAAAATATCATCCTCTGGTTTCACAGTTAACTGGTGCTCTCTGTCGCAACTATGCTATGGCAGAAAACCTTGTAAGAAGAGAATCAACATGAGCCATTATGCAGGAGAACTACAACTTCTAAAATGGATGAAGTTAGTAACCCCGAATGGTACAGTATTGTATTGGTTGTGAAACCTACATCTACTTTGTCAGGAGGTTAACAGGGTACAGAGTGTTAGTTATAACATTGGAAAAAATAATTGTGACAATGGAAAAATATATGGACCAGAATCGTTTAATTTTATCAATAGTCAATAGATATTTTAGCTTATTGATAAATCTAAATTTTAGAGGAATGCTCACTTCATAAGAACTCCTGTTGTTCTTGTTGGCTCATTATGAAGAGCTGGATTTGTTGTTTAATTCGAGACACTAGCAAGTAGAACACATACCTATTTTCTGCTTCTAAATAAGCAGGTATGTTATCCATGTTATGGAATAAGATTTTATTTAAACACCTTGCTTATATTAGTGACCCATTAAATGTGTATTGAAATAAATGTTATAATTGAACAACTTTAAAGGCAATGTTGTTTAATAATAGGAACTCATCTATACGGTTCAAATATTAGTACAGGGCCTGAAGAAAAAAAAAAGATGCAAACAAGCTAAGTTATAACCAAAAATTAATATTTTATATGCCACCATTACTATTTGACTTCTTTACTCAGTTATGTTCACTGCCAACTTCACAAGGAATCTAATGGTTTCTATCTCCTAAATATCTTTCTAATCTATACATTTACTTCCATTCTCACAGCTTCTACACTGGATCAGGTCACCTCTCATGTGGACCACTACAATATGGTTCCAAACAGTACTATTTCCTTCACACAGGTCCTTCTCTAATCCTTCCTAATACATTTTCCACTCTTCAGTCAATGTGATATTTCTAACACATTTAATCATATTAATTTTCTGCTCAAAACATTTCAGTGTTTCTTTTTCTTCAGGGTGAAGTTCAAAATTTTTAATATAACTTGTTAGTTCCCACCCAATCTAACTTTGGCTTGTTATCTCTGAGGTTTAAGCACAGTCAAGGTAGATATTTTTAGAAGATTGAAATAGTCATTTTTTAGTGCATTCCATTAAAAGTACCTTTTTATAATGTTCATGAGATTCTTGAGGCAAGAATACTGAAGTGGTTTGCCATTCTCTTCTCCAGTGACCACTCTAATGGCAGAAATCAAAGAGAAACTAAAGAGACTCTTGATGAGGGTGAAAGAGGAGAGTGAAAAAGCTGACTTAAAACTCAACATTCAAAAAACAAAGATCATGTAGCATCTGGTCCCATCACTTCATAGCACATAAATGGGGAAAATGTGGAATAGTGAGAGATTTTATTTTCTTGGGCTCCAAAATAACTGCAGACAGTGACTGCAGACAGGAAGTTAAAAGACACTTGCTCTTTAGAAGAATACTTATGACAAACCTAGACAGTGTATTAAAAAGTAGAGACATCATATTGCCAACAAAGGTACATATAGTCAAAGTGATGGGTTTTCCAGAAGTCATGTATGAATGTGAGAGTTGGACCATAAATAAGGCTGAGCACTGAAGAATTGATGCTTTTGAATTATGATGCTGGAGAAGACTCTTGAGAGTCCCTTGGACAGGAAGGAGATCAAACCAGTCAATCCTAATGGAAATCAACCCTGAATATTCATTGGAAGGACTGATGCTGAAGCTCCAATACTATAGCAACCTGATGTGAAAAGTCAACTGATTGGAAAAGACCTGGATGCTGGGAAAGATTGAGAGCAGGAGGAGAAGGGGATAACAGAAGATGAGATGGTTGTGACTCTATGGACTGTAGCCTGCCAGGCTCCTCTGTCCATGGGATTTGCCTGGCAGGAACGCTGGTATGGGTTGCCATGCGCTCCTCCATGAGATCCTCCCTACACAGGGAAGATCTCACAGTGTCTCCTGCATCTCCTGAATTGCAGGGAGATTCTTTATCACTGAACCACTTGGGAAGCCCTTGTCAGCCCTTAAAGAAGATCAAATTCCATTAGAGATGAGCTGAGTACTCCCTTCTCTGATGAAGGATAAATTTTGACAAGCTATTTGAAGTCTGAATCCTATTTGGGACTTCAAGGAATTCCTGTAAACAGGTATCTCAACTTTAAGTTTCTCCAAAGATTTCAGTCAAGGCAGAATAAGGTGAAGTAAGCTCCTCCTCAAGAAGTTATTCTGCAGACAGTGACTGCAGATAGGAAGTTATTCTTGAGGAGAAGCTCTGGACTCTCCAGACTGATATTTAGTAGTGGCCAGTGAGCCCAAATTACCTGGATTTACAGTCTTTTCCCTGAAAATCTATTTTGGAGTCTCTCTTGTCTACCTTGACAAATGTATCTCTTCAGGAGGATCCTAGTTCTACTTAGAATAGTATTTTAGGTACCACATTACATCATCTCTTCTGGGTTTCCTTTAATAAAATTATCTTAAGTAACTTTCTCCTAGCACCATTTGACATGTAACAAACTGACTTGGAATCTTACTGACATAGGTGAAAATATTATTCTGGAATTATCAGAGTGACCTTGGACAAATGACTTAAATTCTCTGGGTTACTCTGAAAAATGAATATACTACCCCCTGGAAGGCTTGATGGGCTCCACAGACATAGTGCTTCCCCCAAACTTTCTTCATATCACATGATTTTATCATCTCCATCAGAATCATCTATTTTTCCTTCAGTCAGTCATTCAATATTTGTTGAGTGTTTATTCTGTGCTAGCCACTGTTCAAAGTAATCAGAGTAGTTGGATGGGAGGGCGACTCAACAAGAAGGGGACATACATATACCTATGGCTGATTCATAGGTATAACTGTTGATAAATGGCAAAAAAAAAAAATTGTAAAGCAATTATCCTCCAATTAAAGATAAATTTTAAAAAAAGATTACTGTCTTAAGGAGCTTATATTCTAGTAGTGGGAGACAAGCCATAAAGAAAATAAATGAATAAAATATGTAGCATATAGAAACTAAGCACTGTCAAGGAGAAAACTAGAGTAAGTAATGTTACAAAGGCCTTGGTGGAGTGGGGGGTTGTAGTAATCAAGGTAAGCTTCATTGAGGAGAAGAGTTTGAGTGAAGATCTCAAGGAAGTAAGTGAATTAGACAAATGGATATTGGGAGAAGAAAATTTCAGACAGAAGGAACAGACCCCGAAGCAGATAGCATGTTTGACATGTGTGAGAGAGCAAGGAGGCCAGTGTGATTGGAGCTCAGGAGAATGAGTGGGAACATTCATTAGGAAGAGGTCAGAGAGGTCATGGAGACTAAATCATAGAGGGCTTCATGGGCTATCTTCCCTGGTGGCTCAGACAGTAAAACATCTGCCTACAGTGAGGGAGACCCGGGATCAATCCCTGGGTCGAGAAGATCTCCTGGAGAAGGAAATGGCAACCCACTCCAGTATTCTTGCCTGGAAAATTCCATGGATGGAGGAGCCTGCTAGGCTACAGTCCATGGTGTTGCAAAGAGTCAGACACGACTGAGCGACTTCACTTTCTTTCACTTATATGGGCTATCATGAACACTTTGGCTTTACCTCTGGTTGAAACAGAAATGTTTTACAGGGTTTTGAGCAGAAGATTGATGAAATCTGATTTTTATTTTTGCTTTCTTAGATGAAAATAGACTCTAGAGTAAGAAGGAGGAGAGCAGGAATGCCAGTTGGGAGGCTACTGCTGATGGTCGTGGCAAGTGCTAGGGTAGTAGCTGCGGATGTAGTAAGAAGTGGTTAGATTTCAGATATATTTTGAAAATAGACCAATATTTCTTGATGAATTAGACATGGAATGTGAGAGAAATAGAGGTGCCAAAGATGACTCTAAGATTTCCAGACATTTTATGTAACACATCCCTCTCACATCCTCCCATTAAGATTTAGTGGTTTTGTGTTCTATTCAAACAAGTTCTCAAAATTCTTAACTAACTGGTTAATGAATAAATATTATTTCAGAAGAATTTTAGTTTAATTCATTGTTTTAGGTGGATCCTACTTAAAGTAGCCCAAGGGTGTAGAGATGTTAGCTCATAAAGAGAAGCTTCCCAATTCATTTCCCACCTCTCAGTTCAGAAAGTTTATGTTTCAAGGGCTTCTGAGTGTCCCCCTGAAAAAAGCAAAGTGCTTTATACAACAAAGGTGATGGAAATTCTCCTCTGGATTAATCCCAGAAGCATGACTATCAATTTAGCTCCCCCAAATCATCATTTGAGGAAATGCATGAAAGAGTATGGTCAAAAAACACCAAAATATCTATTCACCATTTGAGTCAATACAGAAAATTTGTTTTCCATGTTTCATATGTTGACTTGAGCAAAGAAAGAAAATCTAGCATTTGATTAGGTCCTTACTCAGGGAGGGACTTCCCTGTTGGCTCAGACAGTAAAGAATGCCTGCAATGCAAGAGACCAGGATTCAATCCCTGGGTTGGGAAGATCCCTTGGAGAAGGGAATAGCTACCCACTCCAATATTCTTGTCTGGAGAATTCCACGGACAGAGAAGGCTGGTGGGCTAAAGAGTCAGACGTGACTGAGCACCTAACACTTTTACTGTGTTTGCTCAGGAACATGGTAGGACTAAAAAGGATTCAGCCATTGAACATTTCACCTTTTTTAAAAAAAATAGATGTTTAAGGGGAAATAATAAAACAATATTCACAAAAGTTTTGTGGTTCCTTCTTTTAGAATTTTCTACTTCTGGGTCAACCTAAAAAACTACAGTAGTATTTAAAAGTCACTTTAGGGAAGAAGTTGATCAACAAAGACATGCCTTTTCACCTTTTCATGAATCAAGATGAGACATTTTGTCTATTTCACTCTCCGACTACTCTTTATCTTCAGAAACTGTTTATTCTTTGTCTAGAAAAGTCCCCTTGACCTTCTTGTTTGTTCACCATAAGACCTTTGGAATTTCTTTATGCTTTCTCTAAAAACAACCATCCAGCACAAAGAAATCTAGCAAATAGGTATCATGTTATCATGTAATATTTTGGGATAATTAAATTAGTCTAAATATAAAGTATTTTTTATTTGACATAACTGAGCTTAGCACCTAAAAGCTCCAATCACCCTCAAATAAATTGACAAAAATTGGAAAATGAAAACATAGTTTCTAGACTTAAAGTGTATATATAAAATCAACAAAGCCTGACTTTTTCTTTCATTATATATTAGCTTTGGTCTCCTTACAATTATCACCGACTCACCTCATATATACTAGAGTATCAAATCACACAACTTTATAAGACTCTTTTTGTGTATGCAGTGCAGTAGAAAATTCTCTGGTGATTCAAAAAAACCCACCAAATTCCTTAAAATCCTAATATATTGGGTTGGCCAGAAATGTCATTCAGGTTTTTAAGTAAGATGTTACAGAAAAACTCAAACAGACTTTTTGACCAAGCCAATATTACTGTGAGTTTCCACTGTATTAACCATCTGCCAAGTTAATTATTGTAGATATGAATTTATGAGGATAAGCAATATAGTACACTAATCTTGTGGAGAAGGCAAAGGCACCCCACTCCAGTACTCTTGCCTGGAAAATCCCATGGACGGAGGAGCCTGGTAGGCTGCAGTCCATGGGGTCACTAAGAGTTGGACACGACTGAGCAACTTCACTTTCACTTTTCACTTTCCTGCATTGGAGAAGGAAATGGCAACCCACTCCAGTGTTCTTGCCTGGAGAATCCCAGGGACGGGGGAGCCTGGTGGGCTGCCGTCTATGGGGTCACACAGAGTCGGACACGACTGAAGTAACTTAGCAGCAGCAGCAGCAGACTTATCTTGGCTAGGAAGACTGATCATTTCTTCTAGAAATATTAGCTCTTTAAGACTTTTAGAACTCTTATTAAGAAACTACAGACCTAAAACAAACAAACAAACAACAAAAGACACTTACTTGAGCAAATGTTTACTGGTACATTTTATGTTTATGCTGAATATATATCCCAATCCCCAGTCTCCTCAACACTGTGGATATAATTAATTCTGCTGCTATCATTGCACATTGCCTCTTGTTATGTTTCCATTCATTTGTTTGACCATTAGAAACTTGAGTAAATGATTCACCTCTTTAAATTGCTGGTATTCTACCTGGTAGGCTGCAGTCCTTAGGATCGTGAAGAGTCCGACATGACTGAGTGGCTTCACTTTCACTTTTCACTTTCCTGCATTGGAGAAGGAAATGGCAACCCACTCCAGTGTTCTTGCCTGGAGAATCCCAGGGACGGGGGAGCCTGGTGGGCTGCCGTCTATGGGGTCACACAGAGTCGGACACGACTGAAGCGACTTAGCAGCAGCAGCTGCTGAATTCTAAGATTTTGTACATATAATTAATTTATCATGTAACCATACTCCATCTTGTGTTCCATAAAGTGCTATGGGCTGAATAGTGTCAATGTGACATCGCTCAGTCATGTCCGACTCTTTGTGACCCCATGGACTTAGCCTACCAGGCTCCTTAGTCCGTGGAATTTTCCAGGCAAGAGTGCTGGAGTGGGTTGCCATTTCCTTCTCCAGGGGGGATCTTCCCAACCCAGGGATCGAACCCGAGTCTCCCGCACTGCAGGTGCTTTACCGTCTGAGCCACCAGGAGGCCTCTAAAATTCATATTTTGAAATCCTAACCCTCAGAGCCTCAGTATGTGACAGCATTTAGAGATAGTGTCATTAAACAGGTAATAAGGAGGGCACAAATCCAATATGATTGCTATCTTTATGCAGAGAAGAGATTAGGACACAAACGTGTTCAGAGGGATGACCACATGAAGAAAACTGGTAGAGGAAGACCATCTACAAGGCAAGGAGGGAGACTAAGGAAGAAACCAACTCTGCTGACACCTAGATCTTGTACTTCCAGCCTTCAGAACTGTGAGGAAATAAATTTCTTTTGTTTAAGCCACCCAGTCTGTAGTACTTTGTCATAGCAGCCCTACTAAACTAATATATATAGTTAGCCATCTGTTTAGTGATTTGTGTATAGATCATAAGTATCTTATAATGTGGGTTTGGAGATAGGGTTCTTTGTGAGGCATTTGTAATTTATGATTCTTTTCATTCAGTGTCATTTTTGTCACATTTCGAGTGTTTCCTTTCATTTTGAGATCATTGTTCATGTGATTTGCTTCTCAACTCTGGATGTACGTCTTCATTCAACACATAGTTGTTGTGTCCCTATGGTGTGCCAAGAAGTCATCTAAATATTGAGGACACAGTGTTGAGTAACACAAATTCCTTCCCCTTTTGAGGGTTGCATTCACATGTTGGCAAGAGTCAATGAATACCAGTGGTTCATTTCTTATCTTTACAAGAGTAGAGTTTCTACTTTAATGGCTTTAAGACAATAGTCAACTACTTTCTATTGTTACATTAGCGTAGTTTTAAAGTTTGGAGCTTTGTAAAAGCCTAAATATTTTCAACTGCTACATTTTAATGACATTCAACAGTGCATATAATATTGTGTACAGAAGTTCAGCACTTGCTTGCTGGCTTGATAAGCTGTTATAATTGCTCCTTAAATTTACTGTGGTAGAAAGTGTCAAGTAGCATCACACACTCAGTTTCCCACAATGTTAGCTGTAATAATTGCCACTATTTTCCTTTATCACATTGAGTTGCTATTTCATTTGGGTATTAATTACCATCTACATTAATTTCTGCCTCATTTTTATTTTATAAGGTAGTAGAACATAAACTTGATATTGAATTTTTTCGAAAATTAATTCAAACTCTATCATTATCCTGTCTTCCATATAGTACAAGCTCCAGTGGCTAAATATAATGTGATAACATATTGTTGAAATGGAAATCTCCTGATAATATGGCAAATATTTAGGAAAGAGTCTTTTGAATTGCTGCTAATTCAGATTATAAATCTCCTAGATTAAAAAAGTATTTGAGCTGTTCTTATGGAAAAAAAATGACCACCAGGGTAACTGACATTATTTTTATATCTGCTAATTTCAGCATTTGGAGTTCTCCTCTTCCCACTGTCTATAGAATTCTTACATTTTTCCTTATTTTATTTTTTAAGATCGATTTTGTACTGGCATATAGCTGCTTAACAATATTGTGATAGCTTCAGGTGAACAGCGAAGGGACTCAGCCATATATATATACGTATCTATTCTCCCCCAAAATCACCTCTCATCCAAGCTGGCACGTAACAGTGAACCAAGTTCCCTGTGCAGTACAGTAGGCCCTTGTTGTTATCCATTTTAAATATAATAGTGTGAACATAGCGTCTCAAACTCTCTACCTATCCCTTCCCCTGGGCAACCATAATTTCTTTCCCTAAATCTGCGAGTCTTTTTCTGTTACAAGATTTTTTCTTTTGGTTTTTATTTGTTTTGAAGGCAGTGAGGGGGGGCTCTGTTTTTCCTAAATTGATTTCTACCTGATGCACAGAGCAAAATGTTCCCTTTCTTAGTTTCATGTATTAATCTTTACCAGTTCCGACATGGATTTGAATATGATGCACCTTATACATTTCTTTTTTTTTTTAATTTTTTTTTTTTTTACTTTATCTTACTTTACAATACATTTCTAAAGAGAAAAAATGGAGAGTAAATGTTCGTTGTTTTATGACCGTCTTTTAATGTTGGGGTTTTTTGAAGATGATACAGACACACACTGAAAATTCAACAGATGACCTTAAAGTGCACTAACNCTTATACTTTTCTTTTTTTTTTTAATTTTTTTTTTTTTTACTTTATCTTACTTTACAATACATTTCTAAAGAGAAAAAATGGAGAGTAAATGTTCGTTGTTTTATGACCGTCTTTTAATGTTGGGGTTTTTTGAAGATGATACAGACACACACTGAAAATTCAACAGATGACCTTAAAGTGCACTAACATTTCAACTGACATTTTCCTACATGATTTATATTTTGCCCAGTAGTCAGACAGTGAATCAGTCAAGCTGACTTATCCTGATTTGTGAAAAGGTGAAAAGGTGTGTTCTCTGTGACTCAACAGCTTTCCTGGGGTGATTTTGGAAACAATTTTCAAAGACTTATTCTAACTTTCGTAGGCTGACTCTGAACTTCAAAACCCTGAAAACAAAGACATCAAAACAGCAAAATGATAAATAATATGTAGTTATTATATATGTAAAACATGACTCCTTCAAGACTGGATGATATCTTTAAAATTCATTACCTCTTTCTCCCCAACAAATACATGCATTCTTATTTATTGTGAGAACTGATCGAGTGAAATTTTTCTTTCATATGTTGCATATGGGTTGGGGAATTATGCACATATTTGAGAATCAGGATATATTTAGAATTTCAGAAAGATTCACTAAAAAAAGAAAAAAAAATGGATCCAGAAAAAATTGACATTAAAGAACTAAGCAGTTTATTCCCAGGAAGAGTACTTGGAGGATGACAACTCAAATAGATTTAGCTGTAAAGAAACTTTTTAACCAAAAAGCAGTTATAAATAACAAGGTCATTTACTTAGGTGAGAAAATTGATTTGATTTTTCCAAATAAGCATATTCATGCAGCTGTTTTTGCCAAGAGTCAAAGCTCTTGGTGGTATATGCAGAGGCAAGAAAAAGGCTGCCTTGGCCAATAAGAACCCCCAGAGTCAGAAGTTACACAGGTTTTAGGAGTGATGGAAATGTATTTCTGCCTCAAAGAGCATATAGGCTTCATTCCTAGGAGTTCATTATTTTAGATCATGTGAAGAAAGACTGTACATACTGTGACTGTCAAAGACCAGTGGAAGAGCAAAGGAAAGAACTGAGTGCCCCATTAACCTCTGCTTCTTATGTCAGAGCAAAATCAGTAGCAAAAGGAAAAGGTAAAGTTGAAAAAGAAAGAAAAAGAGATCTANGCAGAGACATTACTTTGCTGACAAAGTTTAGTCTAGTCCAAGCTATGGTTTTTCCAGTAGTCATGTATGAATATGAGAGTTGGACTAAAATGAAAGCAGAGCAATGAAGAATTGATATTTTTCAGCTGTGGTGTTGGAGAAGATTCACATGAGAGATGTGTATAAGAGACAGAACTCTATGAACAAAACACACAACAGAATTGTTAAAAGCATAAAAGAAAAAAAAATCTATCCTTTTTCTCACATCATCTGTATGAGCCTAGGACTGGAAAGCAAAGCAATATATAGCACTTGCTTGGCAGAATGTGTTGTGGCACAGCTCATTGCCATAAAGAAACAGCAGCAATATACCCGCCCCCCTCCCCACTTTGAAATGACAAAGAGATCGGTAAACAGCCTTCATCATATCAAGGGACTTCAATAAACAGATCTGTGGATTTTGGTGTCTACAGAATTTCAGTTTTTTAGTTTGATTATAGCCGTTTAATTGGGCAGCCTGTTTGGGTTTGAAACACATCACACATTCAGTCCATTCTTTGTATATCTGAAGGGACTTCAGGTTTCATTAGATAAGTTTAATTTGGGGAGGTGAAGGGTGATATTAATAGTGTTTCAAGTGACAGAGAACTTTTACTGTAGTTAAGCATTCTATCAATCTGCAAACACGTCTAACTTTGTGATCAGGTCACATAATTCAGTCTTGTGTTTACAACAGAAGTGGAGACAACAATGATGCTTTATGGAAGAAGAAAAATCATTGGGCTTTTTCACTCTGTAGCAGGTTTAAAATTTCAAAGAGTGTAGTGTATTTCTAGTTGTTGATAAAAGTTGCCATGGGCAACCTTGGTTAGAGAAGGGATTGGAGAGAGAGAGAGCAACTGAATCTTCAAATAGTGCAATTTTGTAAAAGTTACTGTAGAAACTTCGGAGAGATGCCACTGACTGTAAAGTTGAAAATTATTTGATTACTGCTACTCAGAAATGACAATTATGGGTTTTAATGTATCAAATCATATTTTGTATTTGGCATTGCTAAATATTGCTATTAAAAGATGACAACATTCTAAAAGCCTAAGTTAATTTAGGTCATCTGGACCTCCAGTGGGAATATCAGACCATCTGACCTACCTCCTGAGAAATCTGTATGCAGGTCAATAAGCAACAGTTAGAACTCGACATGGAACAACAGACTGGTTCCAAATTGGGAAAGGAGTTTGTCAAGGCTGTATATTGTCACCCTGCTTATTTATATGCTGAGTATATCATGTGAAATGCCATGAAAGATGAAGCACAAGCTGGAATTGAGATTGCCAGGATATCAATAACCTCAGATAGGCAGATGACATCCCCTTTTATGGCAGAAAGTGAAGAACTAAAGAGCCTCTTGATGAAACTGAAAGAGGAGAGTGAAAAAGTTGGCTTAAAACTCAACATTCAGAAGACTAAGATCATGGCATCCAGTCCAATCACTTCATGGCAAATAGATGGGGAAACAATGGAAACAGTGACAGACTTCATGTTTTGGGGCTCAAAAATCACTGCAGATGATGACTGCTGCCATGAAATTAAAAGATGCTTCCTCCTTGGAAGAAAAGTTATAACCAACCTAGACAGCACATTAAAAAGCAGAGACATTACTTTGCTGACAAAGTTTAGTCTAGTCCAAGCTATGGTTTTTCCAGTAGTCATGTATGAATATGAGAGTTGGACTAAAATGAAAGCAGAGCAATGAAGAATTGATATTTTTCAGCTGTGGTGTTGGAGAAGATTCACATGAGTCCTTTGGACTGCAAGGAGATTCAACTAGTCAATCCTAAAGGAAATCAGTCCTGAATGTTCATTGGAAGGACTGATGCTGAAGCTGAAACTCCAATGCTTTGGCCATCTGATGCGAAGAACTGACTCATTGGAATAGACCCTGATGTTGGGAAAGATTGCAGGTGGGAGAAGGGTTCGAAAGAGGATGATATGGTTGAATTGCATCACCGACTCAATGGACATAAGTTTGAGTAAACTCTGGGAGTTGGTGATGGACAGGGAGGCATGCTGCAGTCCATGGGGTCACAAAGAGGTGGACACTACTAAGCAACTGAACTGAACTGATATTTATACAATCTATTGATGTTTTTACCTTATTTTTATCCTTAGGTCCCAAACAAACAAACAAAAGTTTGTCCTTCTCAGTTTCTCAATTTCTTCTTAGTTCAGGAATATGAGAGCTAAAAGCAGAAAACACCTTTAATAGGTGAAGTAAGCTTCAATCCTGGGAATGATGAAAACCAAGATTTTTAAATTTTCATAGCTATTACCTATGGTACTTGACCTGATTCATATGCAAAATGATGGGTGTGATGAAGGACATAGAAAAGATCAGATGCAGCCAAAGAATAAAACAGAAACCTGAGGGGAAAAAATAGAGAAAAGAATAACAATAATGTAAGTCAGCAAAACCAAGGTTAATTTTTATACTAAAGTTGTATGCTCTCTATATGTCACATGAAGTCTAAATTTCAAGGGCATAATCTTCAACTATTAATAATTTAGGTCTTGGTAATGTACTTTGAATCATCCATAAAATATATTCTTTTATTATTTTTTTTTCTTAGAGCCTATTATGGACTCTGGAGACAGACTGCCTGGGTCTGACTCCCAGTTCTAGCGCTTATTGGCTATGCAAGGCTTATCAAGTCACATAATATCTTTGTATCTCAGTTTCTGAAAAATGGGGAATCAAGGCTTGTTCTGAGTATCTAGTGAGTTAACATATGTCAAAAACTTGGAATAGTGCCTCTTGACCTATCAGTTCAGTTCAGTCACTCAATCGTGTCTGACTCTTTGTGACCCCATGGACTGCAGCAGGACAGGCTTCCCTGTCCATCACCAACCCCAGGAGTTTACTCAAACTCATATCCATAGTGTCGGTGATGCCATTCAATAATCTCATCCTGTGTCATCCCCTTCTCCTCCTGTCTTCAATCTTTCCCAGCATCAGGGTCTTTTCCAATGAGTCAGTTCTTCGCATCAGGTGGCCAAAGTATTGGCATTTCAGCTTCAACATCAGTCCTTCCAATGAATAATTCAGGACTGATTTCCCTTAAGATGGACTGGTTGGATGTCCTTGCGGTCCAAGAATTTCTCAAGAGTCTTCTCTAACATCACAGTTCAAAAGCATCAATGCTTCGGCACTCAGTGTTTTTTTTTTATAATACAATCCTCACATCTATACATGACTACTGGAAAAACCATAGCTTTGACTAGATGGTCCTTTGTTGGCAAAGTAATATCTCTGCTTTTCAATATACTGTCTAGGTTGGTCATAGCTTTTCTTCCAAAGAGGAAGCATCTTTCAATTTCATGGCTGCAGTGATTTTGTAGGCCTCCAAAAATGAAGTCTGTCACTGTTTCCATTGTTTCCCCATCTATCTGTCATGAAGTGATGGGACTGTATGCCATGATCTTAGTTTTCTGAATGTTGAGTTTTAAGCCAACTTTTTCACTCTCTCTTTCAATTTCATCAAGAGGTTCTTTAGTTCTTCTTTGCTTTCTGCCATAAGGGTGGCAACATCTGCATATCTGAGGTTATTGATATTTTTGATTCCAGCTTGTGCTTCATCTAGCCCAACATTTCACATGATGTACTCTGCATATAAGTTAAATAACTGCTTGACCATATACAGCCTTGATGTACTCCTTTCTTGATTTGGAACCAGTCTGATATTCTACCTCAGTTTTAACTGTTGCTTCTTGATCTGCATATAGATTTCTCAAGAGACAGGTCAGATCATCTGGTATTCCCATCTCTTTAAGAATTTTCCACAATTTGTTGTGATCCACACAGTCAAAGGCTTTGGCATAGTCAATAAAGCAAAAGTAGATGTTTTTTTCTGGAACTCTCTTGCTTTTTTGATGATCCAATGTATGTTGGCAATTTGATATCTGTTCCTTTGCCTTTTCTGAATCCCAATTGAACATTTGGAAGTTCACGGTTCACTTATTATTAAAGCTTAGCTTGGAGAATTTTGAGCATTACTTTGCTAGCGTGTGAGATGAGTACAATTGTGCAGTAGTTTGAACATTCTTTGGCATTGCCTTTTTTTGAAACTAGAATGGAAACTGACCTTTTCCAGTCCTGAGGCCACTCCTGAGCTTTCCAATTTTGCTGACATATTGAGTGCAGCACTTTCACAGCATCAACTTTTAGGATTTTAAATAGATCAACTGGAACTCCATCACCTCCGCTAGCTTCGTTTGTAGTGATGCTTCCTAAGGCCCACTTGATTTCACATTCCAGGATGTCTGGCCCTAGGTGACTGATCACACCATCATGGTTATCTGGGTCATGAAGATCTTTTTTGTATAGCTCTTCTGTATATTCTTGCCACCTCTTCTTAATATCTTATGCTTCTGTTAGGTTCATACAATTTCTGTCCTTTATTGTGCCCATCTTTGTGTGAAATATTCCCTTGATACCTCTAATTTTCTTGAAGAGATCTCTAGTTTTTCCCATTCTATTGTTTTCCTCTATTTCTTTGTATTGATCATTGAGGAAGGCATTCGTATCTTTCTTTGCTGTTCTTTGGAACTCTGCATTTAAATGGTGATGGAAATCTGCATTCAAATGGTGACTGGTAATGGAAGTAACATCGAATACTGTAAAGAGCAATATTCTATAGGAACCTGGAATGTTGAGTCCATGAATCAAGGCAAATTGGAAGTGGTCAAACAGGAGATGGCAAGAGTGAACATCGACATTTTAGGAATCAGTGAATTAAAACAGACTGGAATGGCTGAATTTAACTCAGATGACCATTCTATCTACTACTGTGGGCAAGAATCCCTTAGAAGAAATGGAGTAGCCATCATAGTCAACAAAACAGTCTGAAATGCAGTACTTGGATGCAATCTCAAAAACAACAGAATGATCTCTATTTGTTTCCAAGGCAAAGCATTCAATATCACAATAATCCAAGTCTATGCCCTGAGCAGTAATGCTGAAGAAGCTGAAGTTGAATGGGTCAATGAAGACCTGTAAGACCTTCTAGAACTGACACCCAAACAAGATGTCCTTTTCATTATAGGAGACTGGAATGCAAAAGTAGAAAATCAAGAGATACCTGAAGTAACAGGGAAATTTGGTCTTGGAATACAAAATGAATCAGGTCAAAAGCTAACAGAGTTTTGCCAAGAGAACACACTGGTCATAGCAAACACTATCTTCAAACAACACAAGAGAATACTACACGTGGACAACACCAAATGGTCAACATCAAAATCAGATTGATTATTCTTTGCAGTCAGAGATGGAGAAGATCTATGCTGCTGCTGCTGCTGCTGCTGCTGCTAAGTCACTTCAGTCATGTCCAAAGATGGCAGTCCACCAGGCTTCCCTGTCCCTGGGATTCTCCAGGCAAGAACACTGGAGTGGGTTGCCATTTCTGGAGAAGTTCTATACAGTCAGCAAAAACAAGACCATGAGCTGACTTTGGCTCAGATCATGAACTCCTTATTGCCAAATTCAGACTGAAATTGAGAAAAGTAGGGAAAACCACTAGACCATTCATATGTGACCTAAATCAAATCCCTTATGATTATACAGTGGAAGTGAGAAATAGATTCAAGGGATTAGATATGATAGACGGGAGTGCCTGAAGAACTATGGATGGAGTGTTCTTGACATTGTACAGGAGGCAAGGGTCAAGACCATCCCCAAGAAAAAGAAATGAAAAAAGGCAAAGTGGTTGTCTGAGGAGGCCTAACAAAGAGCTGAGAAAAGAAAAGATGTGAAAGGCAAAGGAGAAAAAAAAAGATATATCCATTTGAATGCATGTTCCAAATAATTGCAAGGAGAAATAAGAAAGCCTTCCTCAGTGAACAGTGCAAAGAAATAGAGGAAAGCAATAGAATGGGGAAGACTAATGATCTCTTGACCTATAGCAAGCAATTTTACATGTGTGTGTGTGTGTGTGATTTTTATTAATAGAGATACATCCGTTAAAAAGTAGATAGAAAAAAGTGAGAATATATCCAAGTATAAGTTTATATTCACTCATTCAACATTTACTGAGATCCTAGTATGTGCTAAACATGATATTAATGACCAGAAATACATAGGTGACAGTGTCTCTAATTATGGGCAATCTGCCAGTTAGGAAACAGTGTGATGAACGCTGCATGATAAGGGCACCCGATCCAATCTAGTGAATCAGTGAATGCTGTCTAAGAGCAAGCACTCATTCAAGGAACTGTAAAGAGTTCAGTATTACTGGATTATAGAGTATAAGGGTAAAGTGTTGAGATACGAGACTGAAAAAGTAAGGAGGGACTTTGAATGCCATACTGAAAAGAGATATCATCCTGAGAACAATAAGGAGATACTTAAAGATTTTAAATTAAAGGAATGTCATGACCTGATTTAATTTGTAAGATAATGTTGTCAGGAGGGTGGAGGATGGATTGAAGGAAGAATGTCAGAGAGCAAATTAAAACCTGATATTAAAGATGAGGCCATTTCCATGAAACAGGTATAAAATGATAAGGATCTCAATGAAGCGATGTCATAAGGAAAAGACAGACTCCAGAGACGTTTAGGAGGCATAATTCAGAGGCTGTGGCGATCGGCTTGGATAGGTGGACAGCATGAGGGAAAGAGACTAATGAAAGATGACTTTAAGAATCCTACCTCAGGGAAATAAAATGGAAAATACAGGAAGAAGAATAAACTCTGGAGAGGGAAGCATGCACTCAGTTTAGGTCATGTGAGCTTAAGTTACCTGTTAGACATCCACATAGTAAACAGTTTAACGTGAGTCTGAATATCAGGAAAGAAATCTGACTTGAAAACTGGTGGTATGTGGTGATAGCTGAAGCAAAGGGAACGTGTGGGTTTAGCCAGGAAGAGAGAGAATAATTACTTGGGAAACAACAATACATAATGGATACATTTTTAAAAATGAAAATGAGAGGTGAGTGAGGAGGAATATAGACAAAAGTAACAGGAAATCCCTCTTGTTTGTCTTAACTTTGTTAAGAGAGTCAAGGAAATAGAAAATTTTATAAAGTGTAGAGGTGGCAAATGATGCTATGATGCCATATAAAGTTAATTCACTCCACAATTTTTTACCAAGTACAGAATATAGCCAGATCCTGGTGTAGGGCTACAGAGGGCAGAAAGAATCCACTGAATTTAGCAACAATGGGGCAACAGATGACACTTACTAGAGAAGATTCAAGGCCTGATGATGATACAGCATCCAGATGATACAAGTGACAGTGAGTTGAGGAAAGTATGGTACTGAGACAGTGGACAGAAAACATAATAGAGCAATTCTGGAACCTTGGTACACCCAACTAGTGGGGAAACCTTCCTACTGCAAACACCTGAAAAGAGAGGATAAAAGATAATCCAAATTTCAAATACACATTTAGATATCCATGCTCTCAGGAAGCAAAGAGAAATCTCTACGCGTCAGAGGAAATTGAGAGGTAGATTGGTAAGTATACAGACCAATACTTTTTCAGCCATGTAGCATGGGCTGGCTTGGACATGGGGTGAATAAGTAGGGAGCAGAATTTTTAAAAGCTCAATACTATCTAGGAGCTTTGGTTTTAAATATCTATGAAAAAAGGACTGGAAATAAGGTTTTGGACCCACTCAAGGTAGAGGCAACAGAATTGAGATGTGTGTGACTCCAGAAGAAATAGAAAATCAGAATAGACCATTAAAGAAACTGAACATATCATGTAACTACTCTCCCATGTATAAACAAAACAACACATTAACAAAAATAACAGCATGATTTTAAGTTATTTTCCCCAAACATCAAAGATTGCTATAATATACAAACTCTTCCAGGGTTTGAAAATGAGTTCAATTTCTCCAACCCTGTTTTTAGAACTACTGTAATCAAAGCTGATACAAGAAATGAAAATTACAGACAATCTCACCTAGAAACATAGGTGCAAAACTCCACAATAAAATTGCAGCAGACAAAAGTAACAGATAGTGAAAATAGTAACAGTCACAGGTAGTGAAAAAAGTAACAGATAGTAAATAAATAAATAAAATTAAAATCATGACTAACTAGATTTAAACCCCAGTGTGTCTAGCATTTCATAATTTTCTATTAACATTTCTATCCCTCCTTACATTATACATCTTTGTCTTCATCTTATCTGGCTACAAGGGTTGTTCTTCCCTTATGGTGATAATGATTCTTCCTGCCCAGGCTCAAGATAAGTTATGAATTAGAAACTACCTGGAACTATCCCATTTAACTGCTTAGCTTTATGGGAAAGACCTTTCTAGAAGTCCCTTTTCCTTCAGTCAGTGAACAGATATACTGTCAATATTTATTTTAGTAGGGAGAAAAGGAGCATATGAATATATATGAATATAAATTCCTATTGTGTAGACATACATGTAGTTATAATACAGAAAGTCTATAATCGTCTCTTAATTTTATAAAATGTAACTGCAGCAACTATACCTGTTGGAGACAGACTCCTGCTCTAATACCACAATTTAAACCTCACACTTTATTTCCGTTGGCAGCATTGGTTTTCCATTTTGAAAGGAAAATACTGCCTTTTCCCTTTGTCAAAGAAATTCATTCTCTTCACTTCCTTGACCATTTCCAAAATATTTTAAATGAGTCTTCACATTAAAAAAAAATGATACCCAGATGTTATAAATCTGGAGGCTCTGGGTGTGGTTGACACATTGTAGGCATTCAGATTACAATGGAATGTTCTAGTTAACTTGAGAAAAAGAGATCATCTTATAGTCTTCATTGATCTTTTGAAAATAAGCATTTTAGAAGTTTGTTTGAGGGTGAATGGCTTGTCAATATGGCATCAGTTAGTCAAAAATGTATCGACTGAGCACGTACTTTGAACTGGTATAACACTAGGTTTGTAGAATATAATGCATAAGTCAGACCTCATCCTTGCTCTTATCACTGCAGAGATTGGAAACAGCCCTGGTTTCAAAACTCTCCAGGTGTCAAAAGCAGCCAACTATGTATTTTCCTCTTTTGCCTCCCTCTCAGTCTGCTAGTTTAACAAATCATACATATAGAGCCTGCTTTGACTGAATAAGGTCAGAGTCTTTTCCTCTTGTCATAATAACCTCTAACTACTCAGAGAAAACATTACATCAAAGGTAGGAATTACTTGTAATTTATCTGAAAACACCAAAGGTAGGAATTACTTGCAATTTACCTGAAAACACCAAAGGTAGGAATTACTTGTAATTTATCTGAATACATTATTAATTATCCATTCTCAGTGTTTTTCCACCTGTGAACTTAATTAAAAAGAAGAGATTTTGAGATGCTTAAAGGAAACATATTTCTTAAGACTGTCAGGAAAGGTATCCAAAAATCCTTCAGTAAGGAGTGGATGATTAAAACATTAAAACTTGTAAACTTGAGGCCTCAAGACCAAATAAAACATGGCACAAGTGTTAAATGAGTGAGTGCCTAAAAATTGCATGATTACTTTTAACAGAGAATTTTGAAAGTTTGAACATTGAATTTGGGGGATAATCTAGATTGAATTCATTAGAATTTGTTGAACTAGTGGAGATGAAGTGAAATTCAGGATGTTGGAGTAACAGAAGTCCTGTTTAATTCACTAGTTTTATTTGAGAAATACATTGCAAATACAAATACATGCAAAATAAAGAATTTGTCACATTTTTAAAAGTATTGAAACCCTATACCATATATATATACACTTTACCTTCAGTTGTAATGACAAGTGCCATTATTCCTCTGCTGCCAATTTTGTGGATAATTATACAACTTTGCTAGCTGTGGAATATTGTCTTCTTATCCATTCTGTTCACAAGATATATCATCTGAACTATAAAGGAAGATCACAGAATCAGAGTAACCAGTTTTAATGCCTTTCATCATCATTGGCTACTAACACTAGGCACATGTTTATTTGTAAAATTCATTCCACCTGTATTTACTTAGATGCCATGCCACTGATCTGTTCAGAATGTTAATTGCACAAGCTATAAATACTGTAATAATGGAGTAAGTTCACCTTAATATAAATTATGAATTTTTCCTCTGATTGAGAATAGTCTCAATGCTCATGTATGAAAATGGAATGCAGAAATTGCTTACAGTCTTATGAGAAAATTTTTATTAAAAAGCACAGCAATAAGACTATTCCTAAGACTGTATAATGAAGAGGATACTGAGGTGTACCTAGAGTAGCATGGGTTTTAGAAACAAGAACTTGTGAAGATTATAGCAATTGGCAGTAATATCTTGGGTGAGAGTCTGGGATCACAATGTTTTACACTTTGGAGCACATGTACAATAATTCTTTTCCTGATGCCTTGCAATCAGGTCCTTATACTTTTTTTTTTTTTCTTTATTCCTTTCCTTTGAGTTGTGCTGGGTCTTCACTGTGGCTTGAGCTTTCTCTAGTTATAGCAAGAAGGAGCTACTCTTCATGGCAATGTGAGGGCTTCTCATGGTGGTCTCTTTTCTTGAGGAGCACAGGCATTGCCATGAATCAAGACAAACTGGAAGTGATCAAACAAGAGATGGCAAGAGTGAAGGTCGACATTTTAGGAATCAGAGAAATAAAATGGACTGGAATGGGTGAATTTAACTCAGATGATATTATATCTAACACTGTAGGCAAGAATCCCTTAGAAAAAATGGAGTAGCCATCATAGTCAACAAAAGAGGCTGAAATGCAGTACTTGGATGCAGTCTCAGAAAAGACAGAATGATCTCTGTTCATTTCCAAGGCAAACCATTCAATATCATGGTAATCCAAGTCAATGCCCTGACCAGTGATGATGAAGAATCTGAAGTTGAACGGTTCTATGAAGACCTACAAGACCTTCTAGAATTAGACGCAAAAAATATGTTCTCTTTGTTATAGGGGACTGGAGTGCAAAAGTAGGAAGTCAAGAATCACCTGGAATAACAGGAAAATTTGGCCTTGGAGTACAAAATGAAGCAGGGCATAGGCTAATAGAGTTTTACCAAGAGAACACATTGGTCATAGCAAACACCCTCTTCAAGCAACACAAGAGAAGACTTTACACATGAACATCAGCAGATGGTCAACACCAAAATCAGATTGATTATATTCTTTGCAGCCAAAGAGGAAAAGAGTTCTATACAGTCAGCAAAAACAAGACTGGGAGCTGACTGTGGATCACATCATGAACTCTTTATTGTTAAATTCAGACTTAAATTGAAGAAAGTAGGGAAAAACACTAGACCATTCATGTATGCTGCTAAGTCACTTCAGTCGCATCTGATTCTGTGCGACCCCATAGACAGCAGCTCACCAGGCTCTCCCGTCCCTGGGATTCTCCAGGCAAGAACACTGTAGTGGTTTGCCATTTCCTTCTCCAATGCATGAAAGCATTCATGTATGACCTAAATCAAATCCCTAACGATTATACAGTAGAAATGAGAAATAGATTTAAGGGACTAGATCTGATAGGGTGTCTGATGAACTATGGACAGAGGTTTGTGACATTGTATAGGAGACAGGGAGCAAGACCATCCCCAAGAAAAAGAAATGCTAAAAAGAAAAATGGTTGTCTGAGTGGGCCTTACAAATAGTTGTGAAAAGAAGAGAAGCAAAAAGGAAAGGAGAAAAGGAAAGCTATACCCATTTGAATGCAGAGTTCCAAAAAATAGCAAGGAGAGATAACAAAGCCTTCCTCAGTGATCAGTGCAAAGAAATAGAGGAAACAATAGAATGGGAAAGACTAGAGATTTCTTCAAGAAAATTGGAGATACCAAGGGAACATTTCATGCAGAGATGGGCTCGATAAAGGACAGAAATGGTANGACCACCTGACCTGCTTCTTGAGAAACCTACATGCAGGTCAGGAAGCAACAGTTAGAACTGGACATGGAGCCACAGACAGGTTCCAAACCAGGAAAAGAGTACGTCAAGACTGTATATTGTCACTCTGCTTATTTAACTTATATGCAGAGTATATCATGGGAAACGCTGGGCTGGATGAAGCACAAGCTGGAATCAAGATTGCCGGGAGAAGAAATATCAATAATCTCAGATATGCAGATGACACCACTGTTATGGAAGAAAGTGAAGAGCTAAAGAGCCTCTTCATGAAATTTGTAAAAGGAGAGTGAAAAAGTTGCCTTAAAACTCAACATTCAGAAAACAAAGATCATGGCATCCAGTCCCATCACTTATGGCAAATAGATGGAGAAATAGTAGAAACATTGGCAGACTTCATTTTTGGGGGCTCCAAAATTACTTCAGATGGTGACTGCAGCCATGAAATTAAAAAAACACGTACTCCTTGGAAGAAAAGTTATGACTAACCTAGACAGCATACAAAAAAGCAGAGAGATTACTTTGCCAACAAAGGTCTGTCTAGTTGACGCTATGGTTTTTCCAGTAGTCATGTATGGATGTGAGAGTTGGACTATAAAGAAAGCTGAGCACCAAAGAATTGATGCTTTTGAACTGTGGTGTTGGAGAAGACTCTTGAGAGTCCCTTGGACTGCAAGGAGATCCAACTAGTCCATCCTAAAGGAAATCAGTCCTGAACATTCATTGGAAGGACTGATGTTGAAGCTGAAACGCTAATACTTCGGCCACCTGAGGCAAAGAACTGACTCATTGGAAAAGATCCTGATGCTGGGAAAGATTGAAGGGGNCTGTGGTGTTGGAGAAGACTCTTGAGAGTCCCTTGGACTGCAAGGAGATCCAACTAGTCCATCCTAAAGGAAATCAGTCCTGAACATTCATTGGAAGGACTGATGTTGAAGCTGAAACGCTAATACTTCGGCCACCTGAGGCAAAGAACTGACTCATTGGAAAAGATCCTGATGCTGGGAAAGATTGAAGGGGAGAGGAGAAGGGTTCGACAGAGAATGAGATGGCTGGATGGCATCACTGACTCAATGAACACGAGTTTGAGTAAACTTCGGGAGTAGTCAGGGAGGCCTGGCTTGCTGCAGTCTATGGGGTTGCAAAGAGTAAGATACGACTGACTGAACTAACTAAATAACTATAGGCTTTAGGTTTGTGGGTTTCAGTAGTTGAGGCACACAGGCTCAGTAGTTGCAGCTCTGAAGTGCAGGTTCAATAGTTGTGGCTCATGGGCTCAACTGGTCCATGGCATGTGGAATCTTTCAAGACCAGGGAGCAAATCCATGTCCTTTCGATTGGCAGGGGGATTCTCATCCACTGATCCACCAGCAAGGTCCATACTTTAGTTTCTTGAGTCAGGTTTTACACTTTGGGACCCAGTAGGAGACAGTGTTTACTGAAATAGATGCATACCTCTCATATAGGCTAAAATCATCCAATGTTTCCTAGTTCTTATTCAAACGAAAGTAGTGTATATATAGGGGCTTCCCTGGTGGATCAGCTGGCAAAGAATCTGCTTGTAATGATGGTGAAAGTGAAAGTGAAGTTGCTCAATCGTGTCCTACTCTTTGCTACCCCATGGACTGTAGCCTACCAAGCTCCTCCGTCCATGGGATTTTCCAAGCAAGAGTACTGAAGTGGGTTGCCATCCTTTTCCAGAAGATCTTTCTGACCCAGGGATTGAACCCAGGTCTCCCACACTTTAAGCAGATTCTTTACCATCTGAGCCACAGGGAAGTCCAGAATGTGGGAGACCGAGGTACATATAGACCTGAGTACATAGAGCATTATGCAGGACTTCTAGGGCTTGGCTAAGTGGTTTTGGAAATCACTTAGGTCTAACTTTAGTAGGATCAATGTTTTGTTTAAACCTTTTTTTCTCAAATGGATACCATCCAAAATGTACTATACTCTATAAGATTATATGAAACATAATTTAATCCCTTTTTAATTACTCAGATTTATCAAGAATGTAACTATAGATACACATTCAGTTGCTAAATAAAATTATACAAGTACTGAAGCCTGGAATTCACTCTCTTGGAAGTTTCCTTTTATTGGACTGAGTTTTGGTCATTTTTCTCACAAAATAAAAGACAGTGCAACAGTGTGATTTCTTGTGGATGTAACATGACTACCGTTCAGCAAAATTGATCATTGAATCAAGATCCAAAGAAGACTTCTCCTAAGTCATTGTTTTACTTTCCAGAAATCTTCGCTGTTGCTATTAGCCTCTTTTGGATTTGTCAGCAGGACAGCAATATCCTGAACATCATCTGCTGTTTCTTAGACTTATCACAATGTGCCATGCTTTATTCTTTTATTAAAACTGTAATTCTTCAGATGATGACTGCAGCCATGAAATTAAAAGATGCTTACTCCTTGGAAGAAAAGTTATGACCAACCTAGATAGCATATTCAAAAGCAGAGACGTTACTTTGCCGACTTAAGGTCCATCTAGTCAAGGCTATGGTTTTTCCTGTGGTCATGTATGGATGTGAGAGTTGTACTGTGAGGAAGGCTGAGTGCTGAAGAATTGATGCTTTTGAACTGTGGTGTTGGAGAAGACTCTTGAGAGTCCCTTGGACTGCAAGGAGATCCAACTAGTCTGTTCTAAAGGAGATCAGTCCTGGGTGTTCTTT
>SJYA01003448.1:283796-294042 GCA_006410615.1 Neotragus moschatus
TCAGAGACATGCGAAAGGTAGAAACCTTTAAAAACCATGAAAGGAGAAAACATATTTAGTAAGTCAAAAATTGACTCGGGAACTTTATTTTTTCTTCAGAAGAACAAAGAAAAGACATCTTACTAATATTTCTCATAAGTAAACAAGGGCTTTGGCATTTGTGCCCTCAAAGCATCAACAATTGTATGTTTTTTGTTAAAATAGATTCAATCTGTCTCACCATCTTTTTCCCTTTTCTCCTTTGAAACACAAACACCACTCTTCTTACAGATACCTTGCATTCCTCCCATGTGCCAGAGTAAATCTCTAGTTTGAAGGAAAATTTTAGTACCAATCTTAAGTTTCACCATCCTCATCGGGTCTGCTGCTCTGACCAGTGCTGGATAACTAATGATGACCTGAACGGAAAGTTCCAAAACCTGTAGAAACTTCTCCTGTCAGTGACTTACTGTCACTGACATTTTGATGCTGACATGCTATATAAATGCAACGCTAAATTTCATGCATTTGGATTTGTCAGTTTAATTCAGGCATCACTTAAGTTAAAGCTCAACTTACTGTATTTATGCAAAAAGAAAGGGGGAGGGCAGGGGCAAAAGACATTTTCGTTCTGCAATAAATATTATAAGAGTTTTGTGGTATTATAATCAGTGCATACAAAATAGCACAGCTCAAAACAGTAAGCCGGAGTTGCAGTCTGGCAAAATAAACCCTTCAAAGCTCATGAGCTTACTGCTATTCACCTGGTGGATTCTCTCCATCACAAAGCTAAGTGAGTCCATTAAGCTTATGTAACACAAGCTTAAAGGTGAAATGGAAAGCTCTTAAAAAATAAACTATTTAAGTTTCTAAATCAGGAGTATGCATTATGTGCTGAAAACTTAAATATGCCAGTAATGCTACATACATTTGTACAAAACTGATAATCACATTCACATTTTAAAGCAAAACATTTAAAAGTGCATTTCCTTCACAGGCCTGGAAAAAAAAAAAAAAAGGAAATCAAAATCAGTATTCTGGCTTTGCTCTGAGAGAACTGAAGTGAGCGTAGCAGTCGGAGAGTGCTCTATGCTTTGCAAGTGCTGTCATCAATTCTAATAAATCCTTAATCCAGCCCTTGATAGGCAGGTGAAGAAGAAATTTATTTTTTCAGATGTTTTGGTATAATGAAATACAGAATATTAGAGACGTATTTTCACAGATAGAGGATCTTTTTTTATTTTAGTATCCAATTTAGTGCAAGGAAAATAGAATGCATCCTGAATGAATACTGAAGGTCTTAAATGGGTATTACATCATCAGAACCACTGAATGGCATTGGAGTTTATTACATGCATGCCCAAGCACTATAAAAGGCAGCTCAGCCATAGGCCAAATCTTAGAAGAGTTCAGTGAGATAAGCAGTTGTTCCTTTTATTTTCAGAGAGAGTATGTTTTAATGGACACTTGGACTGAGGCTTAACCTGATCAGGCCAAACTGTTAAATGCTGGCTCCCATGACCATAGCAAAAATATCAGAGTCCACAGCCAAGTACGAATGAGTCTACCTTTCTTCCAAATGTTCTTTGACCTTAACTCAGTTTCAATCAAAATGCTGGTAACAAACCCAAGAGAAAGACACTCTTTGTTTTCCAGATTAATCTGAGCTTTCACAGAAACTTTATCATTTATAAAACAAACTTCTCAACAGACCAAGGATTTCTAGGTTTCTCATTTTGAAAGAGGTATCTTCTGAACTTTCATCTAATAAAGACTATTTCCTCTCTGGAACTAGACGACTAGTTCTACAGTTGTGAGTGTTTAGGGAAATGATTGATTTGTTTCAGGGGAAAAATTGCTTGTTATCTTGTTAGAAAATGAGCTTGAGCTTTGTTCCTCATGACCCAGATTATCATGACCACAGCAACAGTGACCTTGCCTTAAGGTCCAGGAGCAAGTGAAATTATTGTAGAGAATGAACTCAGATTTCTGGTGTTGATTTTTCAGGTGTGTTTTAATGTTTCATCCTCAAATTTCTTTCTTACAAAACAGACGGAGACAATCTTGACAAAGGACATCTATGGGTAATATTTCTTGTATCAGATCCACCCAAATAAAAAGACAGATCTTTCCCTTCAGGACAGGCCGCCAAAAGAGTGACAAAAAAATCAGTTTGTAGAGACTTTGGCACCAAATATAGTCCAGGAAATTACTCCAAACCTCACTATTGTAATGGACTCTAAATTTTCAGCAACTGAAAACCACACTGCACTAGCCAATTGGTAATAAATTTAAAGTACCAGAAGATAATTTCAGAGAAAGAAATTGCAGCCATGGAACAACATATTTCTAAGATCAATGGGACATATCTGTCTTACCGGAATAGGATACACTTCTGGAAAATAAATTAATGATCTTAGAAGGCGGAACAGACTCTTTTAATACCTTCCTCCTACTCCATCTTAGAGGAATAGAATGAGAGTTAAATGTAGTTCTCTTGGAGGTTTTAAGATAGAAGCTAAAAAATAGCATTTATAATTCAAATCTTCCTGACTCTCAAATCTTCTGAATTTATGAAAAATGTATAACATTTATATCTACTTAATGTACTATATTTATAGCTTATGCATGTGAGAAATTCTGATTACAATAGTTTGTACTCTTCATATTATGCCCACACAATAGACAAGCATTAACACATGAAAACAAAATACTTCCTAGTTACCTAGCATCAGTAATATCAATAGACCAAGGATTTAGCAGTTAAAAAGGGGAGGAGATTCCAAAGTCAAGACTCCTTTTGGGAAAATACCATGCCTTCCCTTTAAATTTTCAATCACAGGAAGATAAGAGTGTTCTTATCTTTTCCACAAAATATGTCCTCATCTTTTTCCACAAAAGAACTTTTAAAGAAAACTAAAGGGCTATCTATGTCTTTAGAGATGAAAATCAACCTGTAAGATTTTTTCAAGTTTGTAAGTAATGTGTGGCTTACTCAATTCAAGCTAATTTGTTATAATAATAAAGCCAGTAAACTCTTACATGTTAGCAATTTTCTTTAGTACTTCATGCCATTCATTCATTCATGTCTCAAATATTTATTTGCTATTATAACCTTGGGCAGTATGCTTGACGGTAGGGATACAGAATAAAAATAAGACATGTTCTTGTCCAAGAAACGCTTGCAATCTTGTGGATGATAGAGACTATATAGGCAAAATTTGCCTTGTTCATCCCAAACTGATGAAATTAAGGCCTTTGAGGTTCAGATTTGCCCATGGAGAATACAAAGTAGAATCAAGGATCAGAGACCACCTTGAGAAATTAATTATTAAGTAAAATTGTCTCAAGACTAGATTTTGAAATTTGAAAGAAAACAGAATGAGCCCCATACAACCTGAGCAAATTCTCTGAGCAAAGAGCAACTACTGCCAGTACTGATCCATCTAATCCCAGGATTACACAAGATCCCAAGAGAGCAGGAAGGTTTGTTTTAAGTGGGATTTTGCTACATGAGAATTGCCTGAAGCCCTGTAGGCTCCCTTGCAGAGCTCTTTTCTCCATACAGAGGCATTTGCTATGCCTTTGCTCAAATAGGTTTATTACTTATTTGAACCCTCCAGGTGGTGATATCAGTTGCAAAGAATATAGAAATTTAACCACAGGCTTTTTTTTTTTTTTTAATGTAATTTCAGTTTTTCCAACCTGTTGTGCATTGCATGTAGTTACACATTTGGGGAAATACTGCCACAGAGTAAAGTGTTGTAAGGTCTTTACAGGACGGTTATCTGATACCATNTTGCAAAGAATATAGAAATTTAACCACAGGCTTTTTTTTTTTTTTTAATGTAATTTCAGTTTTTCCAACCTGTTGTGCATTGCATGTAGTTACACATTTGGGGAAATACTGCCACAGAGTAAAGTGTTGTAAGGTCTTTACAGGACGGTTATCTGATACCATTCAAAAAATGAAAACTCTGTTCAGCTCTATAAGATAAGGGCAATCTAACCTTGCCTGTGGTAGCACATATCTTATTTAGAGGTTGTACAATCCTTGCATTGTAGGGAATTATGGAGAAAAAAAAGTGTGAATTTCTGCTAAAAGGCTCTTACCGTTCAAATTTCCATTTGTCAAAGTGATTTTGGTGCATGGGGAGTTATATTATGGTGTGTAAACCAGGTACAGAGCATTTAAAAATATAAAAATGAAAGCTTAATATTCCTTTGAAACTAGTACGAGTGTTAAAAAATATTAAAAAGGTTAAACATAGCGAGGTGTTCCTTGCCGTGGGGGACAAAAAAACGATATCACCAGTTAAGAGCTAAAAAGCTATCAAATTCATTTTGTCTAGAAAATGGTATCTAATTCATTTTAGGCATTTAAGGATAAATTATAATTCAGGTATTAATCATCCTCCAGTGAATTCACTCTGTTACTGAATGATGGTTGTTTTCTGCTGCTGTTTCACTTTCTACTCCTTTCCTTTGCCCCCTTTTGTTTAGTCCCAGAGTCAGGTAGCATATTCACTGGGCATACACCTGTACCACCATACAGATTGTTAAACTATTGAGGGGTTCCCTGGTGGCTCAGTGGCAAAGAATCCACCTGCAATGCTGGAGACTTGGTTTCAATCCCTGGGTTAGGAAGATCCCCTGGAGAAGGGAACAACTACCCACTGTAGTATTCTGGCCTGGAGAATTCCATGCATTTTATAGTCCATGGGGTTGCAAAGAGTCATTCAGGACTGAGAGACTTTCACTTTTTCAGAGCTACTAACTCTAATCCTTGTAGTCCAGTTCACAGATGAGCAAATGGCTTCTTAAGGGCCTAAGTTAGTGGCTTAAAATCAGAGATAATGTGAAGCAAAGCTAGGATTCAAAATCAGCTCTGTCTTAGAGAATGAACTTATGGTCACCAGTCGGAAAGGGAGAGGGGAAAGGATAGTTAGGGAGTTTGGGACTAACATGTACACACTGCTATATTTAAAATAGATAACCAACAAGGACCTACTGTAAAAAAAATAAAAATGCACAGTATATACTGGAATTAAATTTGTTTCACACTTTATATGCAACCCACAAAAGTAAATAAATATTCTGCATGCATGAAACAATAGTTCCCCATTCTCTGCCTTCCCTTCCAGTTCCTGGTCACCACCATTATACTTTCTGTCTCTGTAAATTTGACTGTTCTAGGAACCCTATGTAAATGGAAACATAAAGTCAGATTTGTTGACCTACTGTATAGCACAAGGAACTATACTCAATATCTAGCAATAACTTATAATGGAAAAGAATTTGAAAAAGAATATATGAACTGATTTGACCAGAAAGTTCGTTCGAGTTTTTCCTTCAGATGTCGTGGAAAAACCAAGATGAACTTTTTGGCCAACTCAATATAACTGAATCACGTTGCTGTACATTTGAAACTAACACAACATTAACTATAATTTAAAAAAATCAAGTCTATCTCTGAAACTTATGCCCATATATCAACATAAGGACTAATAGCAGAATTTGAGGGTAGGTAGCAAAATGGAAGGGAAGTGGCAATTCTAGTAATCCTATCCTTTAGACTATTAAGGACATGTCTCCTCTGCCTCCATTTAAAACATGCTTGAAGTAGAATTGGAATCCAAGCATTTAAGAAAGAAAATAGTGTTTGCTACTTAATCACAAAATCATAGTCTTAGATTTAGAAGATGTATTAGATATAATCTCACATTTATGATAAATTTACCATGACATATGTACTTCAGCATCTTCTTAACTGCTTTCAGTGATGAGACATTGTTCCTCACAAGATAACCTATTATATCGTTGAACATATTTGATTACTTTTTACAAAGTATTCCTTATGTTAGGCCTAGAAAATACGTACATACATACATACATATATATGTATATATACATATATATATAGAGAGAGAGACTGAGAGAGTGAGTGCTCTTGCTGTTCAGTCATGTCCGAATCTTTGCAACCCCATGGACTGTAGCACACCAGGCTCCTCTGTCCCGCACTGTCTCCTGGAATTTGCTCAAACTCGTGTCCATTGAGTTGGTGATGCTTTCTAATTGTCTCATCCTCTGCCACCCCCTTCTCCTTTTGCCTTTAATATTTCCCAGCATCAGAGTCTTTTCTAATGAGTAGGCTCTTCAGATCAGGTGGCCAAAGTATTGGAACTTCAGCTTCAGCATCAATCCTTCCAATGAATATCCAGGGTTGATTCACTATAGGATCAACCAATTTGATCTCCTTGCAGTTCAAAGGACTCTCAAGAGTCTTCTCCAACACCACAATTCAAAATCATCAGTTCTTCAGCACTCTATCCTCTTTATGATCCAACTCTTATAGTCGTACATGACTACTGGAAAAACCGCAGTTTTGACTGTGTGGACTTTTGTCAATAAAGTAATGTCTCTGCTTTTTAGCATGCTGTCTAGGTTTGTCACAGTTTTTCTTCCAAGGAGCAAGCATCTTTTGATTTCATGGCTGAAGTCACCATCTGCAATGATTTGGGAGCCCAAGAAAATAAAATCTGTCATGGTTTCCACTTGTTTCCTTTCTATTTGCCACAAAGTGATGTGACTGGATGCCATGATCTTAGTTTTTTAATGCTGAATTTCAAGCCAGCTTTTTCACTCCCTTCTTTCACATTCAACAAGAGGTTCTTTAATTTCTCTTCACTTTGTTCAATTAGGGTGTTATCATCTGCATATATGAAGTTGCTGATAATTCTGGCAATCTTGATTCTAGTTCATGATTCATCCAGCCTGACATTTAACATGATGTACTCTGCGTATAAGTTAAAAGCAGGGTGACAATATACATCCTTGTCATACTCCTTTCCCAATTTTGAACCAGTCCATGGTTCCACATCCAGTTCTAACTGTTTTGTCTTAATCTGCATACAGGTTTCTCAGGAGAGAGTTAAGGTGGTCTGGTATTCCCATATCTTTAAGGATTTTCCACAGTTTGTTGTGATCCACAAACTCAAAGGCTTTACCGTAGTCAATGAAGCAGATGTGGATGATATTCTGAAATTCCATTACTTTTTCTATGGTCCAATTAATGTTGGCAATTTGATCTCTGATTCCTCTGTCTTTTCTAAACTCAGCTTGTACATCTAGACGTTCTCAGTTCATGTATTGATGAAGCCTAGCTTGAAGGATTTTGAGCATACCCTTACTAACATGTGAAACAAGGACAATTGTACAGTATTTAGTTTGAACATTCTTTGACATTGCCCTTTGGGGTTGAAATGAAAACTGACCTTTTCCAGTCTGTGTCCACTGCTTAGTTTTAAATATACATATATAATGTATATAATAGGCATAAGAATATAGACACTATAATATGTAAAGTGGAACAGTATATATAAATACATTCATGTTCTTCTCATGCCTCCTCTTTTTCAGAGTAAAAAATATTTTCAAATATTTCTTTTTTTTAGTTAATTTATTTTAAGTGGAGGCTAACTACTTTACAATATTGTAGTGGTTATTGTCATACATTGACATGAATCAGCCACAGGTGTACATGTGACCCCATCCTGACCACCTCCTCCCACTTCCCTCCCCATCCCATCCCTTAGAATCATCCCAGTGCACCAGCCTTGAGCGCCCTGTCTCATGCATCAAACCTGGACTGGCAATCTATTTTATATATGATAATATACATGTTTTAATGCTTTTCTCTCAAATCATCCTACCTTCACCTTCTCCCACAGAGTCCAACAGTCTGTTCTTTATATCTGTGTCTCTTTTGCTATCTTGCATATAAGGTCATCATTACCTGCCGGGGGGAGGTGTGAGGAACTCCGCCCGTGGCAAAGGTCATGAGGAAGGAGGCTTGGCATATGCAAAAGCGTGATCAAGCCTCAGGAAATCCCCTGATCCCGAGCATCTACCCCCAAAACCAAAGTCTGTTTTATGCTCTCACCTACACCTCTGACTTTACAGGGGGCTCTCCCCCATAACCATTTCTCTTGGAGAAGGAGTTAACCTACAGCTCCAGTTAATAAAAATTCCTGGGCGTGACAAGAGTGTTTCAGTTTACGAACTCNAGAAGAAGTAAAACTCTCACTGTTTGCAGATGACATGATCCTCTACATAGAAAACACTAAAGACACCACTAGAAAACTATGACAGCTAATCAATGAACTTACTTCACTCTGTATAATAGGCTGACTTACTTCACTGATTTACTTCATTCTGTATAATAGGCTCCAGTTTCATCCACCTTACTAGAACTGATTTAAATGCATTCTTTTTAATAGGTGAGTAATATTCCATTATGTATATGTACCACAGCTTTTTTATCCATTCATTTGCCAATGGACATCTAGGTTAGTTCCATGTCCTAACTATTGTAAGCAGTGCTGTGATGAATATTCGGGTAAATGTGTCTCTTTCAATTCTGGTTTCCTCGGTATGTATGCCCAGCAGTGGGATTACTAGGTCATATGGCAGTTCTATTTCAAGTTTTTTAAGGAATCTCCACACTGTTCTCCACAGTGGCTGTACTAGTTTGTATTCCCACCAACAGTGTAAGAGGGTTCCCTTTTCTCCACACCCTCTCCAGCATTTATTGTTTGTACNGTATGTATGCCCAGCAGTGGGATTACTAGGTCATATGGCAGTTCTATTTCAAGTTTTTTAAGGAATCTCCACACTGTTCTCCACAGTGGCTGTACTAGTTTGTATTCCCACCAACAGTGTAAGAGGGTTCCCTTTTCTCCACACCCTCTCCAGCATTTATTGTTTGTACACTTTTTATAGCAGCCATTCTGACCGGTGTGAGATGGTACCTCATTGTGGTTTTGATTTGCATTTCTCTGATAATGAGTGATGTTGAGCATCTTTTCATGTGTCTGTTAGCCATCTGTATGTCTTCTTTGGAGAAATGTCTGTTTAGTTCTTTGGCCCATTTTTTGATTGGGTCATTTATTTTTCTGGAATTGAGCTGCATGAGCTGCTTTTTGAGATTAATTCTTTGTCAGTTGCTTCATTTGCTGTTATTTTCTCCCATTCTGAAGAAAGGCTGTCTTTTCACCTTGCTTATAGTTTACTTCATTGTGCAAAAGCTTTTAAGTTTAATTAGGTCCCATTTTTTAATTTTTGCTTTTATTCCCGTTACTCTGGAAGGTAGGTTATAGATGATCCTTCTGTGATTTATGTTAGAGTGCGTTTTGCCTGTGTTTTCCTCAGAGTTGTATAGTTTCTGGTCTTACATTAAGATATTCAATATATTTTGAGCTTATTTTTGTGTATGGTGTTAGAAAGTTGTTCAGGTTTCATTCTTTTACAGGTGGTTGACCAGTTTTCCCAGCACCATTTGTTAAAGAGATTGTCTTTTCTCTATTGTATAGTCTTACCGCCTTTGTCAAGGATAAGGTGTCCATTGGTGCCTGGATTTATTTCTGGGCTTTCTATTTTGTTCCATTGATCTATATTTCTGTCTTTTTGCCAGTACCATACTGTCTTGATGACTGTAGCTTTGTAGTATAGTCTGAAGTCAGGTAGGTTGATTCCTCTAATTACATTCTTCTTTCTCAAGATTGCTTTATCTATTTGAGGTTTTTGGTATTTCCGTACAAATTGTGACATTATTTGTTCTAGTTCTCTGAAAAATACCATTGGTAGCTTGATAGGGATTGCATTGCCTCTATTGATTGCTTTGGGCAGTATACTCATTTTCACTATATTGATTCTTCTGATCCATGAACATGGTATATTTCTCCATCTATTTGTGTCATTTTTTATTTATTTCATCATATTTTATAGTTTTCTATATATAGTTTTTTTTGTTTCTTTAGGTAGATTTATTCCTAAGTATTGTATTCTTTTTGTCACACTGGTGAGTGGAATTGTTTCCATAATTTCTCTTTCTGTTTTCTCATTGTTAGTGTATATGAATGGAAGGGATTTCTGTGTGTTAATTTTGTATCCTGTAATTTTACCATGTTCATTGATTAGCTCTCATAGTTTTCTGGTGGTGTCTTTTGTGTTTTCTGTGTAGAGGATCATATCATCTGCAAACAGTGAGAGTTTTACTTCTTCTTTTCCAATCTGGATTCCTTTTATTTCTTTTTTTCTTTTTTGACTGCTGTGGCTAAAACTTCCAACACTATGTTGAATAGGAGTGGTGAGAGTGGGCACCCTTGTCTTACACCTGACATTAGGGGAAATGCTTTTCAATTTTTCACCATTGAGGACAATGTTTGCTGTGGGTTTATCATATAGGCTTTTATTATATGGAGGTATG
>SJYA01003448.1:299098-315085 GCA_006410615.1 Neotragus moschatus
ACACTGTTCTAAGAACTAAGGATACACTCTTTGCTTTCCTGGAACTTAGTGAAGGTGGCAGATATTAAGATGTGTATAAGAGACAGGTTGTATTCCACACTGCTTCAGGTGAGTCTCATGCTGGTCAAACTGACCTAAATGAACTGGAGAGGATTCTGATCCTTGGCAGTGTGGTGACTGATGCTATTAGCATAGGTACTTGGTTAAAAAGAAAAATAAAAAAGTAATGAGCATGACTTGCTTGTTATTTACATGCAAAAGCCACGTTATTTCAGAAAAAGTCACATTAATATTTGAAGACTGAAAGACTGAAAAATGACCCACTGCCTATTTCTAAGTCAAAATCAGATTTTATCTCAAATATAGTTCCTCCTGGACATGAGGATTTCAGTTCTGTGTCTGTTGGCATATGGCTTCAGATGCACCCAAAAGAACCAGGTTATATAAACAACAATGTAAGTGTAGACAAGTTTGATGGTGGTAGAAGTGGCCTGCATCTTACTGTATAACCTCATATTTCAGGCAACTATCTCATTTTGAGGCTGCTGGACTTTAGGGTGAACTGATAGCTGCTCATGTGATAAAATTTACAGAGGGTTGTGAAAGGCTTCCTACACTCTTTTCATCTTATCTGAAATCTTTTTGCAATTCATTCTTTTAGCACTAAATCACTGTTGACTTAGAGCCTTTGTGAAATGTGAATATTTCATTTGTTCATTTTAATATATTAAAGTACTTTTTATACAATACTTTTTATAAAGTACATTTTATAATGGCTTGATTCAACATGCATTTTTGTTAACAACTGTTTGTCAGATACCTATTATAGACCAGGAAATATGCCAGGCGCTGTAGAATATACATAGGTGAAGAAGACATAGAGTCTAATTCTAAGGAGAAAAAACAACAGAAATAAGACATAAACACAAATATCTATCATGAAAAGTCAAAATCAATAAATACTATGAGAGATAATTATAAGCTTGCCATTAAACTTCAGTGGGAATTTCACTTAGTGGGGTGATTCTATCTTTTATTTAGCCATTTTTAAACAAACATTGGCTTCCCTGGTGGCTCAGTTGGTAAAGAGCTTCCTGCATTGCAGGAGATCCATGTTCAATCTCTAGGTCAGGAAGATCCCCTGGAGAAGGAAATGGCAACCGACTCCAGTATTCTTGCCTGAAGAATTCCACGGACAGAGGAACCTGGCAGGCTACAGTCCATGGGGGTCACAAAGAGTCAGACATGACTAACACTTTCACATTCATAGAGCATTTGTTATGTTCCAGGTATCACGCAGGATTCTGAGGTGCAGATTCACAGATGAAAGGGATAGTCTCTACCCTGGAAGGGCTCAGTGTAGAAGAGATAAGTAAGAAAATATACAAATACAAAGAATAAAATAAATAAGTAAATAACAAATGTAAGAATAAAGCTGCCAAGGAGAGAAACTTTGAGAACACAGAAGAAGTTTACCTCAGCTAATCCAAGGTCAGGCAAAGGTGGACCTTATGATGGGGAGAAACTTTATGGAGGAAAAAACTATAGGGTTGATAACTGAAGAAAAGGGAGAAATAAAGGTCAGTGCAGGAAGAGATAACAGCTAGTGCAAAAAGACAGAGACATGAGAGAGTGTGGGGAATCCAGGAACTAAAAGAGTTCTGCATTCCCAGTGTCAAAAATATCAATACAAAAAATATCAATACAAGTGGGCTTAATACAGACAATAGGGGTGATCAGACTGAAGATCATGAAGGTCTTGGACTTTTTCCTAAAACTAAAAGAAAGTAAAAAAAAGAAGTTTTATGACAAGAAAGAAATCCAATCCTGAAGTAGTTGTGAATTGGGAAGAGAGAGGGAGAAAAAGAAGGGGATAAGGAGAGAGTGAGAGAAAGCAAGAGACTGAAAAAAAATGGAAAAGCTGAAGACATGAGACATGAGGAGAGCAAGTTTTGGTGGCCTACTGTGGTGAGGGAGAGAGTAAAGACAACCTGATATTTCATTCATTCATCCTATAAAACAAAATTTTATTGTTATTCAGTTCAGTCACTCAGTCATGTCCAACTCTTTGCGACCCAAAGAATTGCAGCACACCAAGCCTCCCTGTCCATCACCAACTCCTGGAGTTCACTCAGACTCATGCCCATCGAGTCAGTGATGCCATCCAGCCATCTCATCCTCAGTCGTCCCCTTCTCCTCCTGCCCCAATCCCTCACAGCATCAGTCTTTTCCAATGAGTCAGCTCTTCGCATGAGGTGGCCNGTATTCCCATCTCTTTCAGAATTTTCCACATTTTTTTGTGATCCACACAGTCAAAGGCTTTGGCATAGTTAGTAAAGCAGAAAAACGTTTTTTCTGGAACTCTCTTGCTTTTTTGATGATCCAGCGGATGTTGCAGAAAATACTAAACACTGTTCTAAGAACTAAGGATACACTCTTTGCTTTCCTGGAACTTAGTGAAGGTGGCAGATATTAACCAAATAATCAATTAAAATATATATTTACAAAATAAAAAAGTGCTATGAAGGAGAGTTCCATGTACCAAGAGACCACATAACAGGGATATAGGATTACATTCTTCAATTGTAAGTAACCAAATTTTATTTAGGTCAACACGAGCAAAAATCAAAAGTACTGGTATATGTGGAATCTAAAATATGACACAAATGAAGCTATCTAAAAAATAGAAACAGATTCACACACATAGAGAACAGATTTGTGGTTGTCAAGGGAGGGGGGTGGGGCAGGGACAAAGTGGATGGTTGGGATTAGCAGATGCAAACTGTTATATATAGAATGGTTAAACAACAAGGCCCTACTGTATAGCATAGAGAACTGCATTAAATATCCTGCAATAAACCATAATGGAAAAGAACATAAAAAGGCATATATATGTATAACCGAATCACTTTGCTGTACAGCAGAAATTAAAACAACATTGTAAATGAACCGTATATCAATTAATTTTTTTTTCCAAAAAAAAAATCAGAAGTATTGGAAAGACAAAGGACAACTCAGTGTCAAAAAGAATGACTGATAAACCAGGAGTCTCAAATCAGGAAGCAGAACCAATTCAGAGATCTAGGTAGCAGGGATTAGCAGATAGGGTCTTCAGATGAATCGGCTCAATTTTCCATCTCTGTAATGCTGCTCAAGGTACACATTCTTGTGAGGGAGATTCTGGGTGGCCGAGTGACGTTTGCAGTCCTGTTATTTGGTTATAGAAAAGAAGATTATCTCGATGGATAGTCCTATTAGTGCTTACATGCATGGGGGAAAGGAAGTTCTCNCTTCAGATGAATCGGCTCAATTTTCCATCTCTGTAATGCTGCTCAAGGTACACATTCTTGTGAGGGAGATTCTGGGTGGCCGAGTGACGTTTGCAGTCCTGTTATTTGGTTATAGAAAAGAAGATTATCTCGATGGATAGTCCTATTAGTGCTTACATGCATGGGGGAAAGGAAGTTCTCAAGAAAACTAAGCTGTATTTCTCAGAAATAGAATGGCTGTTGCTCTGGTTAAAAAAAAAAAAAAAAAACACATTTTTTGCTGCTAAGGAGGAAAACTGGACTAAATCTTAGAGAAGTTTTCTGGAAGAAAGTTATTATTGACTTGAGAGACAAAAGATGAGGAGGAAGTAACTAAGGAAAGACTAGGTGTGCATTGTCCTCAGGTGGTGGCTTCCTAGGCATCCAGAAGGCACAGCATGTGGTCAGATGGAAGGCTGATTAAAGACAAAATTAACACCTTAAAATTTTTGCCTTGTGGATGCAGCAACTGCATTATTCATTAGCAAATGAAAGTCGCTCAGTCGTGTCAGACTCTTTGCAATCCCACGGACTTCTCCAGGCCAGAATACTAGAGTGGGTAGCTTCTCTCTTCTCCAGGGGCTCTTCCCAACCCAGGGACTGAACTGAGATCTCCCACATTGCAGGCAGATTCTTTACCAGCTGAACCACAAGGGAAGCCCATTCATTAGCAAGCAACTCCATTATCAGCAGCATCATTGATACCTCTAAGCTCGGGAATAAAGTACACAGTCTATGAAAGTCAACAGAATTAACTACATCTTCTCCCCTTTCACATGCTTGCTTATGGCCTTTAAGAAAATGTTGGAGAGAAAAGCCGTTCTGGAGACTAATTTCCCAGCTGTATAGTCTATCACCCTTGTCGTCTCTTTTCTAAAGGGTTTCCTAAGGAAACAATTATTGTGAACTGTAGAGCAGTAGGCAATTTCTCCTCTTTACCTGTTATTATACTAAGGAAGTAGATTTCACTATGCACCTTAGCATGTTAGAAATTTAGTCCTTTCTTTCTTTACTCTTTTGAACTGTGTAGATAATGACCCCTTGCTAGGCAACAGTTATGTCATTCTGGAGACTGAAGCAGTTTCTCTTTAAGACTCTCACTGTGCAACACTGAACGAAGTAGTTTACTTGTCTCTGCTTGGGTTCCTTCGTTTATGCATGTGGTGGTGAAACAGACCACAGAGACCTTGCTGAAATTAACCACTTCTCTTATTTTATGAACAAGGAAAAGGGGGCCCAAAGAAGCAGTATAATCTGCCCAATATCACACAGCTTCTTGGTGAGAGAGTTGGATTTAGGATCAGGCCTGTCTTGCATGTATCATGCTTTCTTCTTGGAGAATTGGCATGTGTAATGCAAAGAAAACACTGCATGTGAAATAGAAACCAGGATTTTGAATCCTAGAGGTAACACTTATTAGCTGTGTGATCTTGGGTGTTCATTTAAGCTTTCTAAACTTTACTTCCTCTCACTTGCTAAATGAAGATAGCAGTGTCTGCCCAACCCCTTTCAGGATCATGGTAAGGATCCAAAGAAAGGAGCATACAGTAGGTTATTTTGCACACCATAATGTGAATGCAAATCTATGATGCTGCTGCTATAAACTACATTTTGAAAAATTAGGAAATTGAAACTCTGAGATGCTGAGTAACTTACCCAAGTTTCACTGGGTCATTTTCTGTCTAAGAAGACTTCTAAACCTTAAGCTCCTTTCCATTTCCTCTATACACTCCCCCTTTGGTCTGGGAACACAAAGTGTCATATGCTAATATTTTTTACATTTAATCTTTAATTAAGCACTGTCTAGAGTGTTACAATATGGTAATAAATGTGTATTACTTTATAATTAACTCTATTCCCAAATCCCTACCTTGTTAAAACTGAGCAAGGAAAAAAAAAAGTCATAACATGTAAACTACTATATTGGAAGAAAGTAATTAAGAATTTTTCTAAAGTTGAATTTTGACCTTCAATTGAAAAGAAGAGAAATCATTTCCCAAAGTCATTGTACAGCTTAGAAACACAAGAATTTCCTCTTATGGTGTCAAATATTGATAAAATCGACCTTGGGTATCTCTTCGAATGAAAATACTACAGCTGTCCCACAAGGAAAGGAAACTCAAATGACTGGTCAATGAACCCCTTGTCTCAGTCTCAGGTAGGATGCTTTGTCTTCATCTTACCTTTTCAATATTAATCCCGCCTTACATCATGCCAACATCATTCTTTACCGTCAAGCACCGCTGTCATCATTCTAATACTCATCACTGATAAGATTTATTAAGAAGTTACTATGTTCCTGGCGTGATACATGATACATAGCTCATTACATACACTCTCTCTGTCAAACCTTACAAATAGCCTCAAGTGGTAACTATTATAATTATCTCAGAGTTTTAAGGGTCAGCAATGTGCACCTCACACATCTTTGTATTCCCCCAGAATGCTTGTAAATACAAACCATTTATATTTCCTCTTTTGTGATGTAAAGATAAAAATAGTTCCCTCCAAATGTTGCTGAAAGGATTATATGAAACGCCATAAAGCACCTAGCACCAGGCTGGCCTTTAGTGTGCTCTCAATAATAAGTAATATTTATTACTTAGATTTTAATCAAACTCATGTTTGTTTGGGAAGCTTATGATGGAGAGAAATCTTTAAAACCTAGGGATGAGAATTTTTTTTTTTAATTTAGTGAACAGTTTAAGCTCCCAGTGGTAAACTTGGGATACATCAGGTTCTCAGCAAATGTTGTTTCATAAGGTTTCTATCCCTTCCAGAGTGTCTCTTTGAACTCAGGTTAAAATCTATATTTTTCATTCTACATGGTGCTAAGTAATACAATTCTCTAAAAACAACTGCAACTATAAAAAGAGTTTCATATTGTAGAACCTATGAATAACAAAAAGGTTCTTAAGTGAACTATTAAGCTAAAACACATTTAGTGTGTCCCTGTATATACACATATGTATACACACAGGTGTGTGTGTGTGTGTGTGTGTGTGTGTGTGTATACATAATCATAGAAAAAAGACTGGCAAAAATACATAAAAATACTGAGAATGAATTACAGATGACTTTTATTCTTTTCCCTTTAAGAAATTTCTGGACATTTTACAATGCACTTAAATTATTTTCACTTTGAAAGAAAGGAAGAAAAGAGGACAGATAAAAGTGGTAGGCAGTCTTGTAAGACAATTGCAGCAGACCCTACATTTTTGATATTTGTACATTCATAACTGCACCCCATGTTTTCCAGAACCCTGCAATCAGACAAGGCCATAACAGAGCTGGTTCCAGCACTCCCTACCATTTCCTTCTAAAACCACAGTTTTTTATAGCCAGCTTCCAAATGGAGCAAGTGGGGAATCCTGCTCATTCATAGTCAAGTTTGAGTGCATAATCTTGATAATAATAGTAGCTTAACATTTATTGAAGATTTACGGTGTGCCAGACTCTTCCACTCTTCCATGTATTCATTCATATACTTCTCATAATAACCTCAGGAGGTAGGTTCTCGTCACTAAGTAAACATTAAGCTCCCATCCTGTAAAAGGAATTGTTCAAAGCATTTGTGAAACAGTGAACAAAACAAAGATTCTTTGTGGAGCTTCCATTCTAGAGGTAGAAGACAAATAATGTCTCCAAGTTACAAACATAGAAACTGAGGTACCACACAATTAGACAACTTTCTCAAAGTCACAGAAAGCAAGCGTTGGGCCTGTGATTTAAACAGAACATGCCATCCTCAATATTTGTGCTCTCAACCAGCTAAACCTGTGAAAAAAGAAATCTCATTGAAAGGATGATGCAACAAAACTTGTAACTTGCACTTACTGAGATGAATCTTGAGTACAAATTCACATTCTGACCTTGTATGTTATGCATAAAAGAATAACTTCAAATTCTTTCAGTTGAAAAATTTGGGCTTTGTGGTCAAATGCCATTTGATTTGAATAAGAAGAGACAAGATAATCCCCAAATTCCAAATATTTCTAGATATATGTACATTCATTACATGCCAGAAATACTAGTGAAGGGATGTGATAGATTGGAAGATCTGCCCAATATTCGGTTCAAGCCTGGAGAGCAGGCTTTCCTAAAACTGTCTGATCAAGGTTTACAGAAGGTGGAGAAGAATGACAAGGAAATGTGTCTCCTCTCCTCTTAGCTCGAAACTGAACATGATTATTCCACTCTACAAGTCAACTTTGCAACAAGAATGGTCTGGGTTAGGCTCCAGGCCAAACTCTAGAACCATACCCAAGAAAAATTCCTCTAGGTCAGTGCACATAAGAGAGATGCGGTTTAGTGTTTGAAAAGTTTTGATTGAACCAGATTGTACCAGAGCACATTTCTTTTATGCCTCTGCTAATTGGTCTGTATGCTTATGTTTATGTTTAACTGAAAGGAAAAGTATTCAGAAATAATGCGTGAGTAATAAAGGTAACAAATCAAAACATCGTGTTACTAGCTGTGGCCTACTCTTTGATTTACTTTGAACCTTTGACTGATATAAATTTATATTTCAAGCTAATGTCCTTCAAAAGCAGTTAAGTCTACTGGTATCCTCATATAAGTGTGCTCCAAACTAGAGTGGAGGGGGCCGAACATGATCCCAGGTCCTTCTGAATCCTTGGCTTGCTCATATTGAGGGATTTCAAATGAAAGTAATGGAACCAACAATATCCCTCTAAGTTTCAAAACACTGAGTTTCTCCACAGAGGAGCCCTTCAACTTCTTCATGGTTACAGTCACTATATGTAGCATATACTAGGCTCTTAATAATTGTCTGTTAGATCAATGGCTCAGTACATAGATTTTATTCCTTAAGCAAGAATGAAGAGGATATTTTTTAGAGGTCCTCTATCTACAAGGAACTTTTTATGCAATTTCCACAAGAGTCTTGAAGAAAGGCAAAGAGTATTTATCAACTCTGTCAGATCTATCAATAGATAAGTAACTCTTGTTCCTAAAATTTGAGTTCAGGGTAAGTGAAGAATAACACCAAAGCAAAGCCTCTGGAAGAAACATCATATGAGTCACAGGAAAGAGATGCTCAGAGCAAGTCACAATAATACATGTTGCTTTCGTCATCTTGAAATAGTGCCCTTCTGAGGTACAAGCAACTTCCACTCTCTCTTCAACAACAGGGTTACAGAAGCTTTCAGAAATGGTTTGTGAGGAGCATGAGGCTGTGGGAGGCTGTTCTTTATTCCTCCTTGGTGCACACAGCACCCTGTCTTTCTGACCCGGAGCTCACTTTCTGTACCTTGCTAAGCAGAATATACAACAGAATACAGGGTTCTTTGGGGGGAGTTTCAGTAGTACCCATTCTTCCTGTTTTCATTAAAATAATGAATGTCGGTCTTTGCTTCAGTGTGACTGTAGGTTAATTGGTACACTTTTTGCTGGGAGGGGTGATCAGTTTTGGAGTTGTCAGGCCCTGCTGTGCCATGCTGATAGCCGCAGCTGTGGAGCAGGCCCAGAAAAAAATAGCCTGATTAGCCCTGTGATTATTTCACATATGATAGAAGCAGGCTGAGATATTACAACAATGAGGTGTCTATCTTCTTTCCAAACAAAGTACAAGAAGCAGCAGCAGACATGGAGGGTTGGGGAGAGGGTGGAAGACTTCATGTGCAATCAATATCCAGGGATCCCAGAAGAGTCTGGTGGAATCTTGGTTCTACAAAAGTGGCTGTGCTCATTTATTAGTTTTTTAATCTTCTTCTTGTCATAAAATACACAGAACATAAAATTAATAATTAAGTGTACAGTTCAGTACACTTAAAATTGGAAAACTCTTCAACAGATGGGAATACCAGACCACCTCACTTGCCTCCTGAGAAATCTGTATGCAGGTCAAGAAGCAACAGTTAGAACGGGACTTGAAACAACAGACTGGTTTCAACTTGGGAAAGGAGTGTGTCAAGGTTGTATATTGTCACCCTGCTTATTTAACTTATATGCAGGGTACATCATGTGAAATGCTGGGCTAGATGAAGCACAAACTGGAATCAAGATTGCCGAGAAAAATATCAATAATGTCAGATAGACAGATGACATCACCCTTATGGCAGAAAGTGAAGAGGAACTAAAGAGCCTCTTGATGAAAGTGAAAGAGGAGAGTGAAAAAGGTGGCTTAAAGCTCAACATTCAATAAACGAAGATCATGGCATCCAGTCCCATTACTTCATGGCAGATAGACGGGGAAACAATGGAAATAGTGAGAGATTTTATTTTTCTGGGCTCCAAAATCAGTGTAGATGGTGACAAGCCATGAAATTAAGACACTTGCTCCTTGGAGGAAGAAAAGCTATGAGACCTTTTCAACCTAGACAGCATATTAAAAAGCGAAGACATTATTTGTCAAAAAAGTCCATCTAGTCAAAGCTATAGATTTCCCGGTAGTCATATATGGATGTGAGAGTTGGACTATAGAGAAAGCTGAGTGCCTAAGAATTGATGCTTTTTTTTCCTTTCTTTTTTTTTTTAATTTTTATTTTTTAGTTTGTTTTGCTTTACAATACTGTACTCATTTTGCCATACATTGACATAAATCAGCCATAAGTGTACCTGAGTTCCCAATCCGGCCCCCCTCCCTTCCCCCTCCCTCCCCACACCATCCCTCCAGATCATCCCCACCCNATCAGTCCTGAATATTCATTGGAAGGACTGATGCTGAAGCTGAAGCTCCAATACTTTGGCTATCTGATGGGAAAATCTAACTCTTTAAAAAAGACTCTGATGCTGGGTAAGATTGAAGGCAGGAGGAGAAGGGGATGACAAAGGATGAGATGGCTGGATCGCATCACCAAATCGATCGACATGAGTTTGAGCAAGCTCTCAGAGTTGATGATGGACAGAGAAGCCTGGAGCACTGCAGTCCATGGGGTCACAAAGAGTTGGACATGACTGAGTGACTGAACTGAAGTGAAGCTCATGCCCAATTTTGTGCAACCATAAAAGTGTTAGTAACTCAGTTGTGTCCTACTGTTTGTGACCCTATGGACTGTAGCCCACCAGGCTCCTCTCTGTCAATGGGATTTTCCAGGTAAGAATACTGGAGTGTGTTGCCATTTTCTTTTCCACAGGATCTTCCCTGACCCAGAGATCAAGCCTGACCACAGTATATTTGCAGAACTTTCATTACCCAGACAGAAATTCTGTACCCATTACCTGGGACTACAGAAAGATTTCTGGGCTTCCCTGATGTCTCAGATGGTAAATAATCTGTTTGCAATGTAGGAGACCTGGGTTCAATCCCTCGGTTTGGAAGATCCCCTGGAGAAAAAAATGCCTACCCACTCCAATATTCTTGCCTAGAAAATTCCATGGACAGAGGAGCCTGGTGGGCTACAGTTCATGGGGTCACAAAGAGTCAGCTAAGGCTGAGTCTTTCACAGAAAGATTTCTCTTACTCAAATCCAAATGCAATGAAATACTTTTGATTACTCAACCATCAAAAAATTTGCATGACATAAAAGATGAATGAGAACAAAATACTGGTAACATAATCACAGATAAAGTGTTGTTGTGTTTTTNGGGCTACAGTTCATGGGGTCACAAAGAGTCAGCTAAGGCTGAGTCTTTCACAGAAAGATTTCTCTTACTCAAATCCAAATGCAATGAAATACTTTTGATTACTCAACCATCAAAAAATTTGCATGACATAAAAGATGAATGAGAACAAAATACTGGTAACATAATCACAGATAAAGTGTTGTTGTGTTTTTGTGTGTGTGTGTGTGTGTGCTGATTTTAATCAGATATATTAAGAAGCAAATTTCACAAAGTCACCCTCTGAGGACTAAGCTAGGTAAACAGGGAAACAGACAGACAAAGGTTTTATTGTGTTTTAAAACCAACCAACAAACAAACAGTCCAATGAGATAAAAAGATCATCCTCTTTTATAAAAGCACAGTCTGACAGGTATATGCTTCCTCTTCTAAATGTGCTGCACAAACTGCACTATGAAAAATCAATCTCACCAGAGAGGCTTGTTTTGTAACCTGTCCCTGTAAGCAAGCTTCTTCCTAAGAATATACAAAAAGTTCAGAGGCACATTAACTCTGTCGTGGCTGTTAAGATTTTATGCAGTAAAGCATGGCTGTTACTCACTAAATATATGCTAGTGTGTCACTTAGGAAATGCCTTAGGACATTCAAGCTTTAGCAACAGACTGGGTTGCCAAAAAACAACAGAAATTTTTTTCTCATAGCTCTGGAGGTCATGATCAAGTCCAAGATCAAAGTGCCAGAATGGTTGTCTTCTGGGCACAAATCCTCTTCCTGATTCATAGCTGAAACTTCTGTGTCCTCACATGGAAGAGATGAAGGAGCTGTCTGCAGCCTCTTTTATAAGGACTTAATCCCATTCGTTTCCATAAGCATCTTCCAAAATCTCCACTTCCTGTAATAATACTATCCTCTTTGGGAGTTAGGATTACAACATAGGAATTTTAGAGAGACACAAACTGATAGCTCAGGATGGTAAAGAATCTACCTGAAATGCAGGAGACCTGGATTTGATCCCTGGATTGGGAAGATACCCTGGAGGAGGGCATGGCAACCCTCTCCAGTATTCTTGCCTGGAGAATCCCATGGACAGAGGAACCTGGTGGGCTACAGTCCCTGGGGTAGCAAAGAGTCGGACATGTCTGAGCAAATTACTGGTGAAACAAAAAAATCAATATATCCTAATGGCCTCCAAAGGTCAGCTGACTTCAGAATCTTCTTCAGTCTTTTAAGGACTCATTTGCCATCAGGAGATGGGTGGCAGCTGCGGAGATAATAATAATTTTGCCAAAGTGACAAATTTGTCAGTTTGTCATTATCCCTCTTTAAATCCATTCACCCTCCTTTTCCAGACACACTGCTTAATTGCTTGAGCCGTTACAGAACACAGATCTTTTCACTTCTCAGCACAGGGAATGTGCTGGTCTCCTACCATTATAACACCATCAGCTTCTACTTTTCCACCAAACCAAACCTCTCCTTTGCCTCAAAATTCTACTGGAGATTTATCTCCCATAACAAGCCTTCCCAGCTGACCCTACCAAGATGACTTCTGTCCAAACTTTCATTTTCATCTCTATGGATTATATGGCACTGATAATTGTTTAGATAGTTATACACACATCATACAAATGCACTCACATACACCCACATGTTCATGTGTTTTTATACTTATTGCTCTTCGTGGGTCTATATTCTAAGGTATCTCAGAAGTTCATCTTAGACTGGTAGTGGCTACTGCATTCACATTGACACTAACTGATGGCTAAGAGCTTGGAAAAGAATAAATTTCTCAAATCAGAAGTTCGAAAAGTATCCACCAAGAAATGTTAGACCCTTTCTGCTCTCCTTTTATTTTTACTTTTGCTCCCATAAAAAAACTCCTTGAGCCCACATCACTTTCCACATACTCCCTAAAAATGCCATTACACATCCAAGAGTTATTCAGTCCCATTCTTGATCATGACCATTACTAGTGATATCAGATATTTCCATGTTCTGGGCAGAGCCAGTTATCCAAAGAAAACTCCTCTCCTCTGCTCAGGTTGAACTCACTGATTAAACTAGCATACATATATATGTAGAAATATGCACAGACACGTACTCACCCATATATTACTTTGTAGTGGACAAGAAAAAAAACATTTAGAAAAGAAGTTCTGTATTATGCTAGTCTGAGACATGGAAGTCTATTTAGATTTGAGCATTGAAGAACGACATTTCCCTGGTCAAATTTTGTTCATGGAAACAAACACAAATTTTTTAATGTAAACAGTTGATTATAGAGTCAATACAGATAGAAACTAAATTCATGGGCACATTTTCTATTTTTTATTCAAGCCCATGTTATTACCAAGGATTTGGTGCTGTGATAGAACTCTGAAAGGCAATAGCTGCAGAGATAATAATTCTGCCAAAATGACAGGAGGCCCTTTTAGTCATCGTCCCTCTTTGAACCCATTCATCTTTTATTACGGACCCCTGTGGCAGAATCTGAGTAAAGCAACAATAGCAAGATGATTTCAAAAGCAAGGAGGAAGACAAAAATTTTGGATTGAATATTTGCTACATCCAGCAAGCATTCATGACTAGTCTTGATGCCATCAAATGCACTATTAATGTTATTTGCTATGAAACACAAATACTATCTTCAAAATATGAGTTATATGCTTGTCTCTTAACCTCTTCTGTTTTAGAAAACAAGAGATTTCCATTGAATTCCATAATATAGCTTCTAATAAACCCAAACAGAAATGGAGAGGAATACCTGATTCCCTAACTGGTAATATTTGCCGCTGAGTCTTTCTCTGGATATTATCAACTAGAACAATTTTTTGATCTTTAGAATTTTTCAGAAGATATCAAATTAATTTTCTACCATTGGCCCAATTGTATTATGGAAATTTAAACATAAAAAGTCCAAATATCACATGCTAAATCAACCTTCTTGGATTACTCAATACTTACTCGTGCTTTGGGTATATTGAGGATTGTGTCAGATTATAACTTAGTGCACACACTTTTTTTCCTCAGCCTGAAGCAATGAATTTTAGGACCACTTGGTTCAAATGTGTCATAACCATCCCTCTCCTCACACACATACCCAATAATCATTGTAGACTGCATCCTGCCAAACTTCTAATGGCAGATCCACAGATTTTATGCTAATAGGGAAATCATTAGGTTTGGCCATTTAGGGATAAAAAAAATGACAGAAAAATATTGTGGTTGCCCTTAGCAACTACTAAATCACATGCTATTGTGTCATCTGGGAGCTGCAGAGCATCACCTATTTTAAGAAGCACAAATATGCACATATAGTACAAGCCATGATAGTTTCCAGCTAACAACAGATTCAGCAATAATAATAACATGGTCAGTGGAGCACACATTCCTTTGGCTTCACTCTCCTGTTTATCATGCAGGTATTTTCAAGATGCAATACTTTATTTTGTCTTGTTTTTTTTTTAAAAAAAAAAACTCCACTGAATGATAGTTTTATGAAGAAAATAAGAATCTGTGGAGCATTAGATTTGATCACAATAGCTGGCTGTTTAACAATAACTACCTCAGTAAATAATTTGAAAGACTCCCCAGTATTGAAACCTGGCTTTCAGATGATTTTCTCTCCAATTTCTTGATGTGTATATATTATTTTTTTTCTTCTTTAAAGGTCATAGCACAGTGCTTGTTATAAAGGGACATCAAAACAGGAATATCAGTTTTTATCTTTGAATGCAGTCAAATAATGTTTGAAAAATTTTATAGGTCAAAGGAAGTTGTTTTGAGCCAATTTAGTTAATTAGCCTTTTAATAGTCTCACCTCTGAAAATTAAGAATTTTCACTATGTGGATTGGCTGACCTACCTGTACTTTCAAACAGGCAGTTGTGAGTCAGTCAGTCAGTTCAGTCACTCAGTCGTGTCAGACTCCTTGCGACCCTGTGAATCGCAGCATGTCAGGCCTTCCTGTCCATCACCATCTCCCGGAGCTCACTCAAACTCACGTCCATTGAGTCGACTAATAAGGAACTAATAAAAAACTGTTCAAGTATTCTTCAGTATGTTTGGCATGTCTCACTGTAAAAATAAATAATATTCTTCAAGAAAGTGATAGCCACTCAGTCATGTCTGACTGTTTTCGACCCTATGGACCAGACTTCTCTGTCACGGAATTCTCCAGGCAAGAACACTGGAATGGGTTGCCATTTCCTCCTCCAGGCGATCTTCCCAACCCAGGGATTGAACCGAGATTTCCTGTATTGCAGGCAGAGTCTTTACCATCTAAGCCACTAGGAAAGCCACAATATTCTTCAAAGTTCCCTGTGAAACATTTGAGGGTTTTTTTTTTTTTTTTTTTTGAGTCTACATTGATGGAAACTTCAAGAATCACTTCAAGAATTTCTCTTCCATGAGAAATGGTGTAGTCATTAGAGTTTTTTCTCAAATATTATGCTTTTCATACTTCTGGTCCATGGTAGGATTGGATTGTNGAAACATTTGAGGGTTTTTTTTTTTTTTTTTTTTGAGTCTACATTGATGGAAACTTCAAGAATCACTTCAAGAATTTCTCTTCCATGAGAAATGGTGTAGTCATTAGAGTTTTTTCTCAAATATTATGCTTTTCATACTTCTGGTCCATGGTAGGATTGGATTGTACATCTTTGCCCCTTTGAGTTTAGTTGAGATCATATGACTCGCTTTGGCCAATAAAATATGAGCAGAAAGGACATGGGATACTTACGGATGAAGCCTTTAGAGCCAGTGCTCAGTTGGCTACTTTCTCATTTCCTGCCTCCTCAGCATTTGTGGAAACTCATGTGGAGATGGAGTTTCCATCGGCTCAGACTCCTGAGTTGCTACCGTGAATAGGGCTCCAACCTGAAGCTAAGATTTTGAGGACTTTCAGTTACTACAACATTATCATGCACAATTAGATGAATATAAAAATAAAAAGAAAACAAAAACCCTTAAAGGCTACTGAATTTTAATCATGATAGAGGAGATTAGATTTTTTTGTTTCATCTTTGGCTTGCAAAATTGAGGATAAGGTTCTATCTTTTTTTCCAGGAACCGTGTGGTAGATTACAAAATTTATAATGTCTTTTTTCCATTCTATATATATATATATAGTGCGCGCACACACACACACACACACA
>SJYA01003448.1:351407-382398 GCA_006410615.1 Neotragus moschatus
TCGAACAACAAAGGTTAGAGAGGATGTGGAGAAAAGAGAATACTCCTGCACTGTTGGTGGGAATGTAAACTGATACAGCAATTATGGAGAACAGTATGGAGATTCCTTTAAAAACCAGGAATAAATCTACCATATGATCCAGAGAATCCCTTGGATCTAGCAAGGAGATCAAACCAGTAAATTGTAAAGGAAATCAATCCTGAATATTCTTTGTAAGGACTGAAGCTGAAGCTCCAATACGTTGGCCACCTTATGTGAAGAGCCAACTCATTGGAAAAGACCTGAATGCTAGGAAAGATTAAAGGTATGAGAAAGGGGAAACAGAGAGTGAGGTGGTTGGATGGTATAATTGACTCAATGAACATGAATTTGAGCAGACTCTGGAAGATAGTGAAGGACCAGGAAGCCTGGAAGGCTGCAGTCCATGGAATTGCAAAGAGTTGAACATGACTGAGCACCTGAACAACAGTGATCCAGCAATCCCACTACTGGGCAGATACCCTGAGAAAACCACAATTCTAAAAAACACATGTACTCCAATGTTCATTGCAGCTTCTGCTACACTATTATAATCTAGATGTATAACAGTATAACAATACATGTAATAACATTATTATACTATTACAACCTAGATGTTCATCAGCAGATGAATGAATAAAGATGTGGTACATAAATACAATGGAATAGTACTCATCCATTAAAAGGGACAGATTTGAATCATTTTTAATGATGTGGATGAACTTAGAGCCTGTCATACAGAGTGAAGTAAGTCAGAAAGAGGAAAACAAAGATGTATTTATGCATATATATGGAATCTAGAAGAAATAGTACTGATGAATCTATTTGCAGGGAAGGAGTGAAGATGCAGATGTAGAGAATGGACTTGTGGACCCAGTGGGGGAAGGAAAAGANGTGTGTGTGTGTGTGTGTGTGTGTGTGTGTGTGTATGTTGTTGTTGTTTAGTTGTTAAGTCATGTCCAACTCTGTTGCAACCCCATAGACTGTAGTCCTCCAGGCTCCTCTGTCCATGGGATTTCCCAGGTGGCACATTTGGTGGAGAATCCACCTGCCAGTGCAGGAGATGCAAGAGACTCAGGTTCAGTCCCTGGGTTGGGAAGATCCTGGAGTAGGAAGTAGGAACCCACTCCAGTATTCTTGCCTGGAAAATTCCATGGACAGAGGAGCCTGGTGGGCTACAGTGCATGGGTCACAAAGAGTCAAATGCAACTTAGCGACTGAACATTAGCAACAACAACTCCTCAACTAAGTGAAGGAGGAAACAGACAGAGCTGGACTCCGTCTCAGGCCAGGCTGTGAACATTGGGTTACATGCATGGTCACCCTCCCAATGGACTCTGAACTTTGTGCCCCGTGTCTATAGAAATGGCAGACCAGAGGAAAACCAGACCCCTGGGTAAAAGAGCCTCAGGACTTGGACTCTCAGTTGCCTAAAAGAATATGCTAATTATCTCTGTAACAGAACAAAGTGGTAAATTCCATTATGTTTATCAGGATATGACCACAGGCCTATTGATAAATATCCACTGTTTATCTAGCCTTGTGACACATGAATCATGGCTTAACTTTGATCATATCTCTCTTTTACCTTGCCCAGACTAGTTTCAAGGAATTTGGTGGGGTGGGTTTGAGCAAGTACACTTAGGGTATATAAGGTTTTCACAAAAACTGGTCGGGGTCCTTGGCTAAGAGGAGATTCTGCCTTGGGCCTGCCGGTGCAATAAACTGCACTCCACTATCTGCATTGTCCTTCTGAGTGAGTTTGTTTCCCGGAATGCGTGGCTACAATGTAAGAACGAATGAAACCTGAAATTGGAACTTCACGAAATGTTTCCAAGAATATCTTGAAAAAGTCAAGGCACTTTGAGCCATGATAATATTCTAGATAATTTCTATCAGTCATTGCACTCAGTGTCCAAAACATTTTCTGATTCTTATTCACTGAGTCAGACCAGTCTCCTTAATAGATTTGTTTATGTTTCAAAGTCTCTTTAGATTTTATGCAAAAAGAGCAAACTTACATCTTAACAATTTGAAGAGGCTGAAATTGAATGATACATACTATACTGTGCCATCAGAGACAAAATTGTATTGTAGGGTAACTTCCTGACAATAACTGTCTTTTACACAGCATTTTTAATGACATGGAACAGCTATCAATCACTAGCATCTACAAATGTATTTGAAAATGTGAGATGCTCAGTTAAAAACCTGGAACTTTCATCCAACACTTCAGAAAAAAATGAAGTATTTTTATAGAATCTGCCTCAAATAGTTGAAGGAGAAGGAAAAGAGATAGCCTGAAGTGATAAAGCCTCTGCTTTCTTCACAGGGCCTACCTGATTTGTGATTTCCATGTTTTCTGCAAGAGCTTAATTGAACCACGTTGTTTTGACTTTTCACTTTCAATTAACATCCTCTACAAAGTGTGAACTCACAGAGCCTGGTTTGGCAGTTTCATACTTAACAAGAAAGTTTCTACACGTCTATTTTGAATTTAAATGAAAATGCTGTATAAATCAAGTTACAGCTGAAAGAAATGAGTACTGAACTAGCGTAAGTTTACTTCTATTAGAGTGGGGCACTTGAATTTAATTTACTTAAAATGATCTCTGTCTCTCTCTGTGTGTGTTTTGTATGTAATATTTTTGATTCTGGGCTACATAGAGTACACTAAAAAATACCACACTGCTGTATCAAAATGATTATTAGAAAAATTATATCATTTGTGAACATATGAACTTATTCCAGCATGGTATTTCCACTTGGCATACTTTACATTGTGTTCTAGGCATCAGGAAAGTAAGACATTGCATTTCTACAAGCAGATTATTATTACTAAAGATGAGCTTTCTTTAGTTCTGGGAAATGTTAAATGGAGGCTCTTTCACCACACAGCTGTTCTTCATAAATAAGAAAAACATTTAACATGGCCATTCATAAGTTAGAGGATCATAATCTCCTTCAAAGGACACTAGGTTTATCATACAAATGCAAAATAAATAAGCCTGAACTTTGTCATTTACATTTGCCAAGATCAAATGCATGTAATCACATGGGTCTGAATCCTGACATGAAATTTTGAGTCTTCTTTTCCCTGTTTACTGATAGCAAGAGAATATTCCTACAGTGATATTCAATTCAGTATATAACTTGCAATGCTTTAGCAGAATTGCTCAAGTTGATCTCAAGGGTAGATTATACTACTTAAACATTCTGTCAAGTATAAGCAAAGATCATAGTAAGTCAAGTCATGCTTCATGTGAGCAACACCTCAGAACACTTTAAATAGAGAATAAGGCTTTCCTGATAGCTCAGGTGGTAAAGAATCCGCCTGCAATGCAGGAGATACCAGTTCAATTACTGGGTTGGGAAGATCCCTGGAGAAGGGATCAGCTACCTACTCTAGTATTCTTGGGCTTTCCTTATGTCTCAGTTGGTAAAGAATACACCTGCAATGTGGGAAACCTGGGTTCGATCCCTGGCTTGGGAAGATCCCTGGAGAAGGGAAAGGCTACCCACTCCAGTATCCTGGCCTGGAGAATTCCTTGGACTGTATAGTCCGTGGGGTTGCAAAAAGTCAGACACAACTGAGTGAGTTTCACACAAGTGCATTAATGAGGTCAACTGAAAATTTCTCTAGGTAACTTTTCTTTTTACTTTTTTTTGCATTCCAGTCTTAAAAATGGTGCAAAGTAACATTAAATCTTTCACACTTATGCAATTGGAGATTCTGAAGAACTCTTACTTGTATCTTGACCCTGTTTAAGAAAGTACTATTCTCCCTGGAGCTGTATAGGGATTGATTAGTCATATCAGAATCCTAAACTAAGGAAAAGTTAAAGAAGAGTCTGTCAGCAATATTGGAAGGAATCATTGTGTATGGATTATTGTTTCCTCTGGGATGAATATATAGATACATATTGCATACTACCATACTAAGATTTAAGAGAGACAAGACTAATATAAAAAGAAAATAACCCATTTGTGGGCAAAAAATACAACTAGCAGGTGCCAGTTTGAAAACAATGAAAAGATAAAACATATGCATTTTTTAATATATTCTACAATTTTACAACTTTATACTCAACACTTCCCAAAACCCCAGGGTTATTTCACAACATCATATCATCAAGATTCAAGAAAAAAAATAATGTTTTGGCTCAAAGACACAATACCTCACATAAAGCATTTCCTCAAGATAACAAACTGCCAGAGTCCAGCTCCAGCAGCCAGGGATTCAACTTGAAGAGATGGACAGTGTCAGTGATGATGCTGTAGACTCTGACTCATAGCATGGAGCTTCATTGGCAGACGATGATGTAGTCTCTGACTCACAGTATGGGACTACATGTTTATTTCGAGCTTCAGGTTCTCTTTTATACTTTGACAAAAGCATTAGATCAGAGGTTTAGTTTCCCCCACCCAGATTTACTGTACTTAACTTGTGATTACATTGTAACTCATGCTACATTCCTCAGTTTATTTCTTATCTTTCTAAATCCTGTTTGTCCCTAGCATCTTAAGATCATTATCTCCTAAAAAGGCTTCTAGCTATTCATAATTAATCCTAAACCTTAAACTCAGCAAACTTCTTTTGCCATAAACATTCCCCTCACAAACAGGTCTCAGATAACAATCCTTCCCATGGCCTCAAGCTGTGGCCTATGTGCTCATCCTGGGACATTCTTTGTAAAGATCCTTGAACAAATGTCAATGGTTATTTTATAGATTATTTTCTGGGCACAACTGTAGAAGGCTTTGTGCTTTCTCATGCTTCTCTCAAGCACCTTAACATTTTTTCCAGCCAACTCAACTGAAGAAAGGAAAGAACAAGCCAGAATCACAAGGCCTAACTCCTTCATCCTGGGACCATGCCTGCAAGATGAGGAGAGGGGGTTGGGGCCATGCTTCCATTTTGTCAGTAATGCCTAACATGGCTCCGGACATCAAACCAAAGGACTGATTTCATCAGTTGATATGGTGATCGGAGTGCTACACAACTCTCTATCATCATTTCCCTTTTGGCACTGAAGGAAAGGCTATTCAAACATTTAACAACTAAAAGTGAAACTTTTAAGACATGAAATAGTATTTGAGCAGCATCTTTCTCCAGAAACAGGATTTAAAACTGTAGCAAACTAAATAACAAAGAATGTCTAAGACTTGCCACTGGAAGACTTTGAAATAAATGCTAAAGAAAAGAATGAGGGTGTTAAGGTACTGATCCATGCTGTCTAAGAGAGGCCATAGACTGAAAAGCATATGGTCAAGTTCCCGGGGTGGGGCGGGATCCTAATTTTGCAGTCTCCACTCCCTGTGGCCAAAGTTGCTTTGGAAATGACAAAGAAGGGTTGTGTAATATGAATCCCTGTCAGAGAGCTGTGGCAGTAATAACCTGGGTCAACCCAGCACACTCAAAAGGCCTTCTATCAAAATAACACTGTGGCTATAAAACTGAGAAGCTGGAGCTGTGATTGTGAGAATTCTGAAGATTAATCAGAAATTCCCTTTGTTCTTTGTAGGTCCCAAAGTAAAGTAGAGTAGGTCTCAAGAAGCCTAGGCAGCACTGATATCCAGGAACAATGAGAGGGAACAAAATGAACCAGAAGAGACAGAATCAAAAATGTTCCAGAGAGATTTTGTCAGAGTCAGTGTGAGGGCAAGCAGAAAAACATGGTACATTTCTAGTTTTGCCGTCAGCAACGGCAGTACCCACAGTACCAGCACTTTCTAGTTTTGCCATCAGCAACAGCAGTACCCACAGCAACAGCAATTCCCCACAGTACCCCAAGTTTGTGTTACACTTTCAAAGCAGGATACTAAATCCTTTATCAAATTTTCTTAAGGCTGTGACAGGGACAACAAAGCAGAGAGCATTTCCTTATACAGTTTGGGTAAAGGGATTGAGCAGCCCCAGACAGATGGAGAAATTTCAAAGAATCCAGAGTACTAGAGCATTTCTGTGGATTTGGAGAATTCAGGGAGTGAAGGCATATTCTGCAACAAGAGGGTGATAAAATTAAATGTATCTCTTGACCTTGGTAAGTCAGTACCAGATGATGAGTGAAATGATTGTGCCCTTCTACCAAATGACATAACAGTGTATAGCAAATGTTTGTTAAGATCTTCTCTTCCCGCAAACTCTATAAGGACGACTTGCTGCTACATTTGATTACACTGTTGCTCATAATCATTCCACCAGTCCTGCGTTGTGCTTAGAGCAAGGAGCACACTTGTTTTTCGTCCTAGAGAAACTGGCCCCTTGCCTCTTCTGCTTTTACTGCTGCTGCTGCTGCTAAGTCACTTCAGTCGTGTCCGACTCTGCTTTTACTACAGTAGGGAAAATGGTGAAATTGTACAAAAGGACACTGTCTGATTTTTGTCCCCCAATTTTTCACACAATTATTTTTGTTCAAAAGTGACACCCAGAATTTGTGCTCAAGGGATGTCAAACTGTCAGAATTATCTTCCTGCAAGTTTTTCTCACACAGCAGTCTGCTTTGTCTAAGAAGCTCTCTTTGGTGTCAACATAATACTTTTGATGTGTGCAGTAGCTGTTTTGCTTTCCTCACTTTTAACCACAAATATCATGTTTGTTGCTTGTAGTTTTCACATAATTGTGCATATTTTGGAAAGATTTTTCTGTGCATGTTTCTTTGCACTTTCTCTAGCTCAAATGAACTTATTAACACATGTTGATTTCTACATTTGTATTTTCTCACACTTTATCATAATATAGGAATTATTTATTTTGAGAAAATGGCATATTCTGTTATATTAGGTAAGGGCAATCAGGAGATTTGTTTCTGCAAAGCCTCAAAATAGATTAGTTTATTCATTTATTCCAGGTGTGTTTTTTTTGTTGTTGTTGTTTTTGCATTTTGTGCTGTCCACTCTATTAGAGAAAAACATAAATAGAGGATCTGTTGTTTGAAGCTCTTGTTCTGGTGTAACTATGATAGATACTGTTAAAAGTGGCTATGAAGGACCTAACTCTGCTTGGGGCAGGGGAAATAGACTGAGTCTTCTAAAAAGAGGAATGTCTGAAAAGTGGCAGAATATGCCACTGCAAAACTTCCATCTCTGGCATAAAAATTATTTTGAGCTGATTACTTTGAGAAACAGTAAACATGAGAGATGCCAGAAAAGAGTAGAATTTACTCTTCTTTTTGACGAAACTTGGAACTTTTATTTTTTTAAGTTTATGTTATCAAAGTATATTTTATTTACAATGTTGTGTTTGTTTCTTCTGTACAGCAAGATGCATATATTTTTTCAGATTATTTTCCATTATAGATTATTATAAGATATTTAATATAGTTCTCTGTGCTTTACAGTAGGACCTTGTTGTTTATCCACTCTATATATAATAGTTTGCATCTGCTAATCTCAAACTTCCAACTCCTCCTTTCCCCACCCCGTCTCCTGCTTGGCAACCACAAGTCTGTTGTCTCTGTCTGTGAGTCTGCTTCTGATTCATAGATAAGTTCATTTGTCTGCATATAAGTGATATCATACAGTATTTATTAATATCTTTCTGTCTCACTTATTTCACTTTGTGTGATCATCTCTAGGCTCTAGGTTCATGCATGTTGCTACTGAGTAATATTCCATTATATTAATATATATCCATCATACATATATAAAATCTCTCACCTTCTTTATCCATTCATCTGTCTGCTGGATATTTAGGTTGTTTCCATGTGTTGTCTATGGTAAATGTGCTTCTATGAACATTGTGGTGCATGTATCTTCCCTATCTTTTAAATTAGAGTTTTCATCTTTTCTGGATATATGCCCAGGAGTGAGATTGCTGCAATCAGTCCTGAATATTCATTAGAAGGACTGATGCTGAAGCTGAAATTCCAGTATTTTGGCTACTAGATGTGAAGAACTGACTCATTTGAAAAGACCCTAATGCTGGGAAAGATTGAAGGCAGGAGGGGACAACAGAGGATGAGATGCTTGGATGACATCACCGACAGAATGGACATGAGTTTAGGTAAACTCTGGGAGTTGGTGATGGACAGAGATGCCTGGCTTGCTGTAGTCCATGGGATTACAAAGAGTTGGACACAACTGAGCAACTGAACTGAACTGAAATGAACTGAACTGAACTGAGATTGTCGGGCCATTTGTTGTTATTTAGTCACTAAGTCGTGTCCAGCTCTTTTGCAACCCCATGGATTGTAGCCAGCCAGACTTCTCTGACCTTGGGATTTCGCAGGCAAGAATACTGGAGAGGGTCGCCATTTCCTTCACCAGGGAATCTTCCTGACCTACGGATTGAACCCATGTTCCCCTGTTTGACAGGTGGATTCCTTCCAGTTGAGCCACTGGGGAAACCTAATACCTAAATATCATTCCTCAACTCCTGAAAATCTAAAACAAGGTTTTCACTAGCATCAAGCAAAATGGTACAAGAAAAGGAAATGTTTGTAAGTTTCTTCAAAGCTAAATTTACTCTACTTAAAGCATTATTTTCTGTTCTGATACTGCATCATCCTTGTTTTTCTTTTAAGATTTTTTTTTAATAAAATAATGGCAAATATACATGCTGCTAATTGATATCAATTCTGATGTTTTTACTTGGGAAAATACTAGTTTTATTTTCCACAATTGGAAATGCATAAAATTTCCCTGCTCTTTCTTTTGTTTTTACTGTCACATTTGACCTATTAAATGCATACTGTGAGATGTGTGGCATATACTAATATAAAGTGTACAAATCAGTGAATTTTTACTGGGCTTCCTTGGTGGATCAGGTCATAAAGAATCTGCCTGCAATGTGGGAGACCTGGGTTCGATCCCTGGGGTGGGAAGATCCCTGGAGGAGGCCATGGCAACCCACTCTAGTATTCTTGCCTGGAGAATCTCCATGGGCAGTGGAGCCTGCTGGGCTACAGTCTATAGTGTAGCAAAGAGTCGGACACAACTGAAATGATTAAGTATGCATGCATGCATGTAATGGGATAAATAAAAACATAAAATACTGTTTTATAGGCATTAGATGGAAGTTGAATATGTTAATACCTGCTAGTTTCTCTCCTACCTAGTCTCTCACATTCTAGTATCTACTTAACATCCTTGAATTACTTCTAAGTTGCCCTCAAATGGGTGGAAAAAATCCTTCCCTAATTAAAACTCCATTTCCTTCATATATAATGTACTGTGCTATAGATACCCTGTAAGCCTCTAGAAAGAATTTATTCTATGATGCCAGGCCTTTAATTATGCATGTAAACTTGAGCTACAGATTTAAATGATATGTGATGGTCTGTGAAGGTAAGAACGTATAAATAGCAGGCATCTCGTTACATAAATACTTTCATCTTCATCAAATATAAAATTCCAAATAGAATCAAGTTAATGGTAAAGCATATAGGTTCTGAAGATTTTTATTGTAAGCTGTTAATTAAGGGGGCATGGAGATTTTTCAAAGAAAGCAGTGTCAATTATTTGCATTCAGTACACTGAACATCAACAAAGAAGGACATAGATTTTAGTGGAATGTGACAAGTCGTTTACAGTAACAGTGAGGATGTTGAGACATCTAGAAAATGGAAGCCTGTGATTACATTAATTAAAGGAAACTTTGAAGGCAATAAATTGAAATTTACAAGTTTAAATAATCAAAACAGAAAATAAGTGGTCAAGATAAGTTTTAAGATAATTCCTCAATACACATGAATATTAAGGTAGCTTAGAAAATTCAGATTTGATCTCTATGGACAAGCAAGTGAATATTTTAAATGTTTCCCTTTGCATTCGCCACAACAAGCAAAATACATAAGGTGATGAGTGGGAAGTTAACAAAAAGGTAAAACTGTGAGCTCCTAAATTAATTCATTAGCCTAATATTCATGGAATATATTTTCCTTTCAATGCACACACATGATTCATATTAGCACTAGTTGAATGAAGTTATATTGGCATGGGATGAATACAGCAATCAACATGTAAAAGTCTACTAGAACTCTGTGAAGAATTTGCTGTTTCACTGTGTATTGCAAAAGTGTTGTCTGCCTGACGCCAAATAAAAACATTTAATCATCCAAATGTTTCTTAATAGCAGTATGTTTTATACTGTAGGTGAAAAGTATAAAATCTTTTAGCCTCTTATCCTTAAATAAAAGGCAACTATTAATAAATACCAACCAGGTGCCAAGCACTGTGCTTAAGTCCCTGACAAGTGTAGATCTTGTCACAAAAGTGCTGTGAAATCATCCCCAAACTCAGTCTCTTAAAATAATTGTTTATTCTCATGAGTGTGTGCATCAGACATTAGTTGCTAGAGCCTGGGATCAGCTGGAGAGGTTTTCAAATAGTAAGCTAGTCTTGTTCATGGATTTGGGTGTGGATAAGCAGTTGTCTAGGGGCTTTCTAGGTGGCGCTAGTGGTAAAGAATTCACCTGGCAATGCAGGAGACATAAGAGATGGGTTCAACCCCTGAGTTCAATCCCTGGGTTAGGGAGATCCTCTGGAGGAGGGTATGGCAACCCACTCCAGTATTCCTGCCTGGAGAATCCCATTGACAGAGGAGCCGGGGGGGCTACAGTCCACCTGGTCACAAAGAGTCAGACATGACTGGAGCTACTTAGCATGCATGCAACAGTTGGCTGATCTATGCTGGGCCCCTGTAAGGTAGTTTTTCTCTGCTCCAGTATATCTAACCTTCTCTAGAGAGAAGCAGGATAGCCAGTGGCAAAGAACAAGAGGGTAAGCTGAACAGTCTAAGAGCTTAACATACTTTGGTCATGAAAGGCAATGCCAAAGAATGCTCAAACTACCACACAGTTGCACTCATCTCACACGCTAGTAAAGTAATGCTTAAAATTCATCAAGTCAGGTGTTAGCAATACGTGAAACATGAACTTCCAGATGTTCAAGCTGATTTTAGAAAAGGCAGAGGAACCAGAGATCAAATTNGCCTTTTTGCATTTCTTTTCCATGGGGATGGTCTTGATCCCTGTCTCCTGTACAATGTCACGAACCTCATTCCATAGTTCATCAGGCACTCTATCTATCAGATCTAGGCCCTTACATCTATTTCTCACTTCCACTGTATAATCATAAGGGATTTGATTTAGGTCATACCTGAATGGTCTAGCGGTTTTCCCTGTTTTCTTCAATTTCAGTCTGAATTTGGTAATAAAGAGTTCATGATCTGAGCCACAGTCAGCTCCTGGTCTTGTTTTCGTTGACTGTATAGAGCTTCTCCATCTTTGGCTGCAGAGAATATAATCAGTCTGAGACTCAACTCTACAATGAAGAAAAATAACAATACCTTCTTGATTCATCAGCCTGTTATGTGAATCAAATGAGATCAAGTTTTAATTCACCTGTCCCTCTATCCCACATCACCTCTTCACATCCAAATGCCTTGAAGGAGTTGCATAAATTCACAGTTCACTCATTGTTATCCACACACTCACCTGTCAACCCACAGCAATCTGTCTTTCATACCTAACACTAACTTAAATGTGCTTTTCACTAGTCACCTACTTCTTTGATCAGTCTGATAGATACTTGGTTCGTATATTTATTTTATGACAACATTACTCACTCTAAGATCTCTATGTTCTCTGGACTCTATGGCTATTCTTTCCTAGTATCCTTCAGCAGTGCATCTTGTCCTCCCTAGCTATTTTTCATTACGTTGTATTAAACCCTCTTCTCTTGCAGTATGCACCCTCTCCCATAAAGTCTTATGGTCAACCATTACTATGTATGTGCTGTTGACTCCAAAATCTATTATTTATTGATTTATTAAAAAATGAAGCAGTACATATTGTGAGATCATATCGCTTCCCTAATTGTCAGACATGTGTATCTGACTCTTCACAACAAAATTCATCACCTTCCTCATCAAATCTGACCTTTCCCATTCTGAGTTCTTTATATCACCTTATATCTGGTTGCCCAAGGTCCAAATGTGGATGTCTTTTATTCCTGCCATTTTTTTGGATTTTCACGTGCAACCATTTGCCTATTCCCATTGGTTTTACCTCTCTGAATGAAGCAAGAGAAAGAGCTAAGTATGTAAAGAATAGAACATTCCGAACAGTGGAGTGGATATTCTCAATGAACAGCCAGGAGGTCAATGTGTCTGAAGCAATGTGTCTGGGATGTGATGAGGGGAAAGTGGTAGGAAATGAAACCCGAGCATTAGTGGAGTACTCCTTACTTAAAGGCTTTGTTCAAGTGTCAGTCTAGAATTAGCAATCTCTGCCTTTGCACTCTGCATTTCCTCATGTACAACTTTATATTATTCATAGAATATAGAGTATATCAAATTTATTTATATATATAAACTATCTGTTTACTTTCCATCTCCCTGGGTATATTATCATTTCTAGAAGACTGAATATTTATTTCATTGACTGATGTGCCTCAGGGCCCAGAAAAGTGCATAGAAAACATAGTAAGATCTCAATAACTGTTGACCAAGAAAAACTGTAAAATACTCAGAGCAGAGTAGGTACTTAATAAATTGTTACACTATTATTATATATAAGGAATTAAAATAGTTTGAGAAATTTAAAAAAACATATAATTCTAAACTAGGAAATCACAAGTGCAAGGTGCTTAATTATTTGATTAGAGGTAAATCTGGATGGAAAAAATCTATAGTATCCACCTCCTTCAGGACAAAAGGTGTCATATACGCACCTCTGGTGTCCATCTCACATAGGCATAGGGGCAATAGGGTATCAGGCTGTAGTTGCTGCTGGAAGCTGGAGGCTGCAGTAATATTGAAACTATTCTTTGGTTCTCTATTAGAGTATCTGTGGAGAAATCTCACTACATAGAGACAACTGTAATGATATAATTAGTAGCAACAGAAAATGGAAGACCTCAGTGCAAACTCATTTTGCAACTTGTTTAATCTAAATAGTGGTTGCCTGTTACCAACCTTGTCAGTAGCCCTTGGTTCAACCCCTCTCGTCATGCCCACATTTGAGACTGTGCCATTTCCTGACAGCAGCTCAGCACATTAACAAATACAAAGCAAGCAAACCTTATTATTATGTAAGGAGGGGCACAAATTTATTAATTTCAAACAAAGTTAACTGCTTGGGAAACTTACCAACATGCTGCAACAGCCATTTGTATTAATAAGAACTGCCATATGACCCAGTAATGCCATTTCTGACCATACACCCTGAGGAAACTAGAACTGAAAAGAGACACACATACCCCAGGATTCACTGTGGCACTGTTTACAATAGCTAGAACATGGAGGCAACCTAGATGTCCATTGGCAGATGAATGGATAAAGAAGTTGTGGTACATATACACAATGGAATATTACTCAGCTATAAAAAGGAACACATTTGAGTCAGTTCTAATGAGGTGGATGAACCTGGAGCCTATTATACAGATTAAGACTGACTGAAGTCACTCAGTCATGTCCGACTCTTTGTGACCCCATGGACTGTAGCCTACCAGGCTCCTCCCTCCATGGGATTCTCTAGACAAGAGTACTGGAGTGGGTTGCCATTTCCTTCTCCAGGGGATCTTCCCAACCCAGGGATCGAATCTGGTTCTCCCACATTCCAGGCAGATGCTTTAACCTCTGAGCCACCAGAGAAGCCCCATTATACAGATTAAATAAGTCAAAAAGAGAAAGGCAAATACTGTATATTAACACATATATACGGAATTTAGAAAGACAGTACCAGTGATCGTACATGAAGGGCAGCAAAGGAGACACAGATGTAAAGAACAGACTTTTGGACTCAGTGGGAGAAGGAGAGGGTGGGTGGGATGATTTGAAAGAATAACATTGAATCATATACATTACCATATGTAAAATAGATGGCCAGTGCAAGTCTGATGTGTGAAGCAGGACACCCAAAGTTGGTGCTCTGGGACATCCCAGAGGGATGGGATGGGGAGGGAGGTGAGAGGGGATCCAGGATGGGGAAGGCACATGTATACCTATGGATGATTCATGTTGATGTATGGCAAAAACCACCACAATATTGTAAAGCAATTATCCTCCAATTAAAATAAATTATTTTTTAAAAATAAATAAAAGAAATATACATTTATATATAATAGGAAAAACAGCTTAGCTTTTTGAGAAGCATTAATTGGACTCTAGCTGAAGCATTCTCTAAGGAAAACGCCCATGAGTTATTGTAAATAGCTCAATCAAGTTAGCTGTGTGTAGCAGTCTGTTCCCCAAAGCCTTTAAGATTATTGAGGGAATTAATAAGAGGAAAGGAAAAGCTATTACTAGAAGCAATAGATCCCTTCTACACTAGGGATCCAGCTTTGAGTAGTGGTCTGTATGTGAAGCTAAGAAGGGGTCACAGTAAAAATGGTCCAAGTGGTGTTTATCTGCTGTGTATGTCCTAGAATCAGCAACAAAATTAGAGCAGTATATATTCTTCGAAACTATTGAAGTCCACAGGAAGGTAGATATAAGACACAATAGATTTATCTTTCCAGTGAAGTTTAAAAATAGAAGCAGGACTTACATTTTAAAGTATCAACCCCAGAAACTTGTACTGGGGCAGGAGGCAAAGGGTGTAAATCTAAGAGCCAGACTTGGGACTTCCTGGAGTGGTTTAGAATCCACCTTCCAGTGCAGGGTTTGATCCCTAGTTGGGGAACTAGAATCCCATTTGCCACGAGGCAGAAAAGCCTGCGTGTTGAAACTACTGCGTTCACCCCTCTGGAGCCTGCATGCCACAACTAGAAAGAAGTCCATGTGCCACAACTGAGGCCTGACACAACTAAATAAATAAGTAAAAATGATGATAAAAAGATAAATAAGAGGCAGACCTGAAATAAACATGAAAGAGAACAAACCTAGGAGATGCTGAGATCTGGACAAATGTGTTCCTACTACTGAAGAGGAAAGCAAGACATTTAGATGGAACAGTCTCCCACATTTCATCACTTTGCAATCAAATAAGTATATTTATTTTAAAAAGGAGCTCTTTTGCTACTGGTGGGTCATTATCATTTGTTAATAGATGTAATAAGAATATGGTTTAAACAGTATTTTTAACTTCTAACTGAATACTCTTGTTACTCTTAGTCTCTTTGCTTGAAGATCCCATTTGCATTTCTTTTAAAGGAACATTAGCAACTGTTTGAGAGTTGCTAATGATAAACTTACCCTCAACTAAGAATTTTGCATTAATGTAATCAGAAGAACTGAGTGAGCATTGAAAATAAATTAACTTTTTCAATTTGAATCACCTATTTTGTGCCTGTGTCCCAGCAGTAGTATGCATTCCACACTTAGGAAAATGTAAGTTAAACAAATAATAGTTCAGATGCCATAGTCTAAAATGAATTAAATGTGAGAAGGAAGCACAAAGCAAGAGTAAAAATATTGAATGAACAATCAGGGCTGGTGAAACTTACAGTAATTGATGATATGAGACAGGAACAGAAGCATTCATAGTAACTGAAAATATAGTATCTTTACAGTAATTAAAGATATATATGAAGTTATATCTATATATATAAAAGTTGATGCTTACAATAATACCAAGATTTTTTTTTTTTTTAACAGCAACCAATAGTCTTTTCTCCTTCATATTTCCAGTCTGTGACTGGATCAGCTCTGGCTCTGGAACTTATTCTTTTTCTTAAGAACAGCCCCTATTTCAGTCCCTTAAAGCTTCAGCTCAGATGGGCACATATAATTTCATTCATAGTTCACTGACTAAGTCACAAGGCCAAAATGAAAATCAGTGAGGCACGGCTTATGCTCCATATGGAAACACTGCAAGTAACATGGCCACAGATAAGAATATATAATTGTCCTGTGGGAAGAATGAGTACAACTGACCCTTAAACAAGGTAGGGATTTGTGGAAAATCTATGTATAGCTCAACATTTTAGCTTTATGTACACAGTTCTGCATCCAGAGATTCAACCAACTGTGGGTTGTATAGTACTGTAGTAGCTCAAATCCATGTTGTTCAAGGGTCAACTGTAATTGGAAACAATATTATCTACCATAAGGGCCATGCTTGCAAAGGCCAGGGATAAATATAACTGTCACTACCATTTATTGAGTGCTTACTATGTTCCCATCCCCTTCTAAGTGCTTTACATGTATTTTTCTCATCAACTCCCCTTGGTAATTCCTTATCCAAGGAGAGAGTTGTATGCCTCCTGAGAGACTGATGAAAGGAATCTGTGTGACAGGTACTTGTGGTACAACAATTTAAGAAAACAGCAACTACAAAAGGGATACTGGCCAAAGAGTTAGCCCTACAGTGTTCAGACATGGAACACAAAAATTAAATTTTGGAAGGATGCATTATGAAGCACACATGAGGAAATATACTGAATCTAGGAGATATTTCGGGACAAGAAATTTGGCAATTCAGGGGTTCATGACATTATAGTTTGGGTATAGAAAAGATTTTTCTCTTAGTTCCAAACTAATGAAGCCTAGGATACATGAGTTACATTTTTTAAATCCATATTTCTGTTCTAATCATTGTCTTCTATTTTAAGTATAATCTCGACCAATCTTTTTCATTTTACCTCTTCTATTTTACTTTTAAAAAGTAGATTATTCACCAATGCATGAATATCTTAGAATAAGACTGTTATTGAACCATACTTTAGTCCATTTGCCTGACACACAGCGAAGCCAATCTATTGACATTTGTTTGCAGTGAAGGAAAGTACAAAGTTTGTTGTAGGGCACCATGCAAGAAGACTGGGCAGCTAATGCTCAAAAGACCCAAATTCCCTGGTGGCTTTCAAAGAAGGATTTTTAAACACAGTGTGAAGGAGAGGGTCATGGAGTATGTGATAAGCTCAGGCATAATTCTCTGGTTGATGGTTGAGGTAACAGAGTGTTAATTCACAAATCTCAGTGATCAGTTTTCTGGTTCCAACTGGTCTAGGATCTACATGCCAATAATCAACATGCAATTAACTTCTTCCACCTGGGTGGGGGGTGGTTAGTATCTGCAGAACAACTCAAAGATATGGCTCAAGATTTTGTCCATAGCCCTTTAGAAGAAACTAAAAGCTCTTGACTTTGCTTTGTGGCTAAACAATTATTATTTTGTCTTGCTTGATTGTTTTACTTTTTTCATACATTTTCTCACTTGTCTGTTTAAATTTGCTCTTTGGAACTCAAGGAAGCATAAGAGTCTAAAGCTTTTCTACAAACAAGAGTCAGGGGACAGAGGGTCTGTCCCTAAGAAGGCCCAGCAGGGACCTGATTTGTTCTAAGGCCATCAAACTAAACAAATTAAGCTTTGTTAAAAACTAAATATATTTTCCTTATTTTTCTCATTTACCATGTACTAGACGGAAGAGCCTGGTAGGCTGCAGTCCATGGGGTCGCGAAGCGTTGGACATGACTGAGCGACTTCACTTTCACTTTTCACTTTCCTGCATTGGAGAAGGAAATGGCAACCCACTCCAGTGTTCTTGCCTGGAGAATCCTGGGGACGGGGGAGCCTTGTGGGCTGCTGTCTGTGGGGTCACATGGAGTTGGACACAACTGAAGTGACTTAGCAGCAGCAGTAAAAACAGAGCTGAGAATAATCACCAGTCCAGAGACCAGTATCTTGGAATCATTGCCTTAAGTTTGATACTTCTGTTACTGAGACTACAGAAAAGTGGTTTTCAACTACTGTAACTTAGTCTCTCTTAGAATTCTCTTCATGTTACCCCTGTTCATTACGTTTTCAGCTTTTGTTAAAAAAAAAAAGAGAGAGAGAGAAATGTTCTACATTTACTTTAAAAGTATTCATTTTTCATTGCACCAGTCAATGAACTGCATGATAGAATCTAGGGCCATGGGGACTTTACCTCTCTTGAGGAACTGATATGGATTTGGTATGGGTCCTAGTTTTCATAATTTTGTAATTTGTTTTAGTCTGGCTTCCAAGAAACTCAGAGCCACTATGGCAGTGCAATTATAGTGATTATTTATCTTCATAATTAGCATCACTCATCCCCATTTTCCCTTGGTTTGTGGTTTGTTTTTCTAGTCTACAATCCTATTGTACTTGTTTTGCTATAACCCCTCTCAGTTCTGATAGAGGTGGGAATAAACAATAGATGTGGGTTCCAAATTAGTATAAGTTAACTAATGGTCTCATTATTTTCTATTAATCTCCATATCTTACTGTCCTATTTCTCATTCTACTTAGTATGGTATCAATGATTGTTTCATCTTTGTACTTTTGATGGTGTTTAATATGTAGCAATTAATGCACATTTATTCAATGACTGGTTGACTAGATGGATGGATCAAGCCTTCTATTTCTAACTTGGCTACATATAATTTTGTTCCATGCTGAAGGTTTTAGAAACCATAAGAAGTAGAAAAACCTATGTAACAGTTAATGTGGGAGGTCATCAAACATTAAGATGCCTCCTTCTAACATAAGGCCCTATTCCCAATTGCTATCCTGGAAAACTATTAGTATTTTTTGAAGATAATATAGTGTCCACCAATGGATGAATGGATAAAGAAAATGTGGTATATATAAACAATGAAAATTTATTTGGTCTTAAAAAAGAAGAAAATGCCATTGCATATAACATCATGGATGAACCAGGAGGACCTCAACGCCTAGTAAAATAAGCCAGTCACAAAAGGACAAATACTACATGATTCTACTTATATGAGGTATCTCAAAGAGTCAAATTCATAGAAGTAGAGAGTAGGTAAAATGGTTGTCAGGGACTGGCCATGAAGGGGTTGGAGGAGGAATCAGTTCAGTTCGGTTCAGTTCAGTCACTCAGTCATGTCAGACTCTTTGCGACCCCAAGAATTGCAGCACGCCAAGGCCTCCCTGTCCATCACCAACTCCCGGAGTTCACTCAGACTCATGCCCATCGAGTCAATGATGCCCTCCAACCATCTCATCCTCTGTCGTCCCCTTTTCCTCCTGCCCCCAATCCCTCCCAGCATCAGAGTCTTTTCCAATAAGTCAACTCTTCGCATGAGCTGGCCAATTCAGCTTTAGCATCATTCCCTCCAAAGAACACCTGGGACTGATCTCCTTTAGAATGGACTGGTTGGATCTCAGGGGAGGAATACAGAGTTACTAATCAACAGGTATAAATTTCAGTTTTGCAAGGTGAAAAAGTTCTAGAGACCAGCAGATCTCAGTTGTGCAACATTGTGCCTAGAGTTAACAATGCTGTATTGTGCACTTAAAGTTTGGTTAAGAGGGTAGATCTCACATTGTGCTCTTTGTTGCTTTTGTTGTTGTTCAGTCATTAAGTCGGAAGGAGGAAACGGCAACCCACTCTAGTATTTTTGCTGGAAGAATTCCATGGACAGAGTTGTCTGGTGGGCCACAATTCATAGGGTTGCGAAGTGTCAGGCACCACTGAGGGTGTCTGACTCTTTGTGACCCCATGGACTACAGCATGCCAGGCTCCTCTGTCCTTCACTATGTCCCTGAGATTGCTCAAACTCATATCCATTAAGTGGATGATGCCATCCAACCATCTCATCCTCTGTTGCTCTCTTCTCCTCCTGCCTTCAATCTTCCCCAGAATCAAGGTCTTTTCCAATGAGTCAGCTCTTTGAATCAGGTGACCAAAGTACTGGCGCTTCTACTTCAGCATCAGTCCTTCCAGTGAATATTCAGGGTTGATTTTCTTTAGGATTAACTGGTTTGATTTCCAAAAACTTAAGTGAAAAATAAATAAATAAATAAAGAGAACATCAGCAAATCCACCATGTGCATAACTATGAATGAATACTGTAAATGTACCTAGAGATGTCTCTTTCCACACTGAAATGTTGAAAAGATATTCGTAATGTTCCCAGGTTTCATTTTGCTTGATTTATCTGACACTCTGTTGGCTTAACTGGAATATCTGGCTTTATCACAAGTTTCATTTAAGAATGTCATACTGTTTTCATTCTTACTAGCTCCCTCATCCTTAACCCACTTTTACTCTTCATCCCACATTCTAATAATGTCATTTTTGAAAACAAATTCCCCCTCAGAAGTAAGAAGAGCCAGTCTTTTAAAAAGTTTTTTACTTCAGCTAGAGAATGATCATGGGTTTCCAAATATGTCTACTAAAGTGACTCAAGCAGATGCTACTCTTAATCAAACAATACTTCAGACTGCTAGTGTGTGGATCCTCTACTAAGCACTTTCCCAACATTCACCCAAGTGCTTTCTCCCTGTGTAAATGTCTGCATCATGGATAAAGTAACTGTGGGCTCTGGGATGAGGTAAACTAAACAGATTCTTCAGACAGATTTTGCATTTTAAAGAGAGAAAGGTTTCCACATGAAAACACACGTTAGTAACACAGAAAGTTAATTGTTAGCATCACGAAAGACAGAACTTGGAATGCATATATGTCCTAGTCCAGTCAGGCTGCTATAACAAAATACTGCAGACTGAGTGGCTTATAAACAGCAGAAATTTATTTCTCACAGCTCTGGAGGCTGGAATTTCAAGATCAAGACCCCAGCAGATTAAGGTCTTGTGAAAACTCACTTCATGTTTCATAGCTAGCTATCTTTTTGCTGTGCCCTCACATAGCGGAAGGCACAAAGGAGCTCGCTGGAGGTCTCTTTTGTAAGGGCACTAATCCCAAGTATGAGGACTCTGCCCTAAGACCAGTCACTTCTTAAACTCCCTACCTCATAGTAGCACCACATTGGGATTTAGGTTTCAACATTTGCATTTGGGGTGGATGCAAACATTCAATCACTAGCAGAATGCTTGACTGCTATGGAAGAAGATTCCACCAGATGCTCCTGTTTTTGCAGGTTATGGCAAAGAAGGCAAAAAGCCATCACAATGAAGCTCTTTCAAAAAAAGGAAATGGAATAGCTAAAAACAGCAAAACAGCTAAAGAGTAATGTGGTGTGCTTTTAAAAGGAAGTAACTGTGTATTCATAAAATACAGCTCAGGTAGCTGTGCTACCCAGAATCCAGAGAGACTCATAATGAAGATGAACAATTGAGAAAAAGGGTATCCACTTCTGGTCAGAAATGAAACGATAGTGCTCTTTAACATCTATTCAATCTATACTCCAGCTCATCTGACATGTAAATCAAGGCTGTTTTCATTTATTCTTATTATTTTTAGTTATACATCTTGTCATAACAAATACAGTAAATTTAAAGAAAGCCTCTAGGTGGATTAATTGCTCCCAGGAGTGATTATCTTTTAGTGCCAGAGGACAGAGAATTGAGGGGCAGTGGAAAGAGATTAAAATAACACATTGCTGCTTGAGAGATTCAGCAGCATTTACTGGCAGAAGTATTAAGACTTACCAGCAGTCAGACTTTGCATTTGGCCTTTCAAAATGCACTGCAATTGAAGCCAAAATGTTGGGGAGCAGCTTATATAACCGTATGACTCTGAAACTGCTCGGAAATAACCTTTTCCTGCATTGCACAGTCATAGAGACAGCACAGATAATGTTCTAGAGTTGGATGGGGAATTATTTCACAACTGGATTACATCTTCCTATTTTTTTTAATTTAACTACACATGTCTTTTATGCAAATACAGTGTCAAGTTTTGGAAATGATATCCTTGTATCAGAATATTCACTTCTCACTACATTGTGATCTGTAGGTGCTTGGCAGAAACCCCTGCCATTGTCTCAAGGCAGTGCCTGTCAATTCAATTTAATGACCATAATGATCTTTCTCTGACTCCAAGGACCAGGGGTTCATTCAAGCAGATATCCTGTAGGGAGGGCTCTTAGTTGGCAGAAGATCTGTGCCCAGGGGTCCTTTCATTACATCTATTTAACATTTCTTACTATAAAGCCACAATTCTCCTACCTTTCAGAATAGCACAGAACAATGATTCTTTTTTAGAAGGATGATTTTTTACATTTATAAGTGAATGTCTCAGCTGTGAGATTACATCCATAAAGACTGTGAAAATACTTCTTTAAAATGTAGCATGGTACTAGGCCCCCAATGGGCACTCCAGAAATATTAGTAAGATGCTAATGATTATGGCACTTTGGGCTTAAGACGATGTAAAAATCTGTTTTAGTTGAAGAGCTGTGCATTTCACAAATGCTCCCCTGAATCTGGTCAAAACCCAGTAACTTTTGGCAAATGCCCTTGGAGCCTCTGTAGTCTCTTACCAATGTGGACAATGACCATATTTTGCTTCCAAATGAGACTGAAAAGTATTTCTTCAGTAGAGCTATTCTTTAGATAAGAAAACTAATGTTTGGGGATTTTTATAAACATAATAAAGTCACCATCTCCACATCTTCCTTCTTATTTATACTCAGTGTATTTTCCAGTTTTGTCTCAAAATAATAACTAATAGGAGTTAGGCAATGTTTTATATTTTAATGAGTTCAAGTGTCTTGTGTAGCATCTTCATTGTTCCAGCATCATTATCTAAGAGGTACTCTAGGAAATGGAATTCTCACTTTGGAAGAGCTAAGTCTGAAAATAACTAGCAGTAATTTTATAGGTTATTTGAGAGAACTGTCACAATTAAAATGTAAAAATGGAGATAACTTTATAGACATTGCTACCCAGGAGGGAAGATTTTGGAAATTTTAAAGGTACTCTGGGTAAAAGTATGCTGTTTCACTCAGCACTTTAGCAACTATGGTATTTTGTCTAAAATAGAACAGTAATTCTCAACAAAGAAATTGTGGCCTCCTCATGGGGCATCTAGAAATATATAGGGACATTTTTGTTGTCATAATGTTTGGAGTGGGGGGGTCCTAGTGACATTTACTGAACAGAAATCAGGAATGTTAGACATCTTGCAATGTATGACATAATCCTGGACTAAAATAAAATTTTTTCATGAGATGAGAGTTGCAGGAATATGTAAATGAGTGATCATAATGATACAGAAATTATGGAAGAGATGAGGTTATTAGTAATGACAAGAACTCGTAGATGACAGTGTCTATGGAATGAGTATTACTGAGGAAGCCGGGTGCTACTTCCAGGACCCAGCTTGATTCCTGATTATGGAGGGTAGGACGTCTAGAGGATGTAGTGTCATAGTACCAGTATGAGGTTTCTCTCTCCAGCCATTAATGGTGTGGAGAATACCTGGAAAAGCTGTAAGTTACTCCTAATACTCAAGCCCTATATTGAACTCTGAGGATGGGATAGAAATCCTGAAAAGTATGACCTTAGTTCCAGTGCATGAAGTCCACTATTAATTCCTTTTGGAGAAGGAATATAATTATTTTTGAAGATTTGTGTTGACTCCCATTGACTCATATTCGTGGAGTTGAAAATGCCTTCTGCAGAAGCCAGGTGTTGTGCCAAATATGCAAGCCCTTTTTACCCCTAGTGATGGTGAGGTCATCCAATAACATGGCTCTAAGTACCATATATATGACTAAGACCCTCAAGTTACTAACGTTAGCTCATACCTCTCTTCTGAATACCATACCTCTATTTCCAATTGCCTGTCAACGTCTCCACATAGATGTCTAATACACGTTTCAAACTTANTGAAAATGCCTTCTGCAGAAGCCAGGTGTTGTGCCAAATATGCAAGCCCTTTTTACCCCTAGTGATGGTGAGGTCATCCAATAACATGGCTCTAAGTACCATATATATGACTAAGACCCTCAAGTTACTAACGTTAGCTCATACCTCTCTTCTGAATACCATACCTCTATTTCCAATTGCCTGTCAACGTCTCCACATAGATGTCTAATACACGTTTCAAACTTAACATCTTAAAAGCCGAACTCGATATCCTTCTTCCGCCCTTCAAATGCTGAAGTCTTTCCTTCTTGGTAAATGGCAAATTTTAACATCCAGGAGCTCAGGCTAAAAAGTTGGAAATTACTTTGCATCCCTCTATTTATCTCATACACCATATCCAGATCATCAAGAAATCAAGTTGACTCTTTAAAATTTATTCAAAATCCAACCACTCCTCACCATCTCTAGAGCTAAAACCCTGGCCTAGCAACAAGCATTTCTTTCCTGGATTACTACAATATCCAACTGGACTCCTTGATTCCACTCTTTCCTCTCTTCCCTCTCACCCTTTTTGCCAGAGAATGCCCAACACAGCAACTAAGTCAGATATCATGTCATTCTTTTGCTCAAAATCTTGCAATGTCTTCCCACCTTATTCAAAGCCTGAAGTTCTTAGAGTGTCTTACTAAGTGCTCTCTTCCCATTAACTCCCTGAAGCTCATGCCCTGCTACTTCTCTCCTTACTTTTTTGACTTCATCTATATTGGGCTCTTTGCTGTGCCTTGAAAATACCAGGCATGCACTATCATTAGGGCCTTTGTACTGGCTGTTCCCTCTTCCTGGAATACTTTTCCCCAGACATCTGCATGGTTAACTCCCTAAGTGCCTCCCAGATTTTGTGCAGATATCACTTTCACAGTGAAGCCTACCACAGCCACACCTGTTTCAAATTCCAGCCACTCACCACTCCCTGACAATCTCAGTGCAATCACCTCACTCCATTTCCCCCCAAGGAACCTACTACCTTATAACATGCTATTTAACTTGTTTACCATGTTTATTGTCTATCTCTATCCCCCTCAACCCCACCCCCAACTAATCTGTAAGCTCCATGAGACCAGAGATGTTTTCCTGGTTTGTTCACCATTGTATTCCAAGCATCTAGAACTGTCTTTCACATGGTGTTTAATCATTTTGGGGGGTGACTTCCAAATGTCCCAATACACATGTAGTTGAAAAAAATTTTTATCTGCTATAATTTGAGGAAATGCTATTCCTTGTTTTATTTTAATCTTCATAAGCATTTATCATCATTTGGGCACATCTTGTCAAAAAAAGCATTGGCACATATTTGAGTATTTGAGCATTGGGTAGATAGAAAGTCAACACACATAGCTGTCATATCATAATGATTTTACCTACAGTTGCAAGCATCTATTATAGTATGTCTGTGGGACTGGCTTTGCCTGTGCATTTGCATTTAAAAATATATATTATTTTAGCATAAATTACTTTCATTTGCCCTTCATATTGTAGCTAAGACATAATAATATTATTATTATTTTGGTACTGTGTACCAGTAGGTTATCATATGTATAAATTTCATTTAAGAATTTCAAAGTAGGTTTTAAGAAATAAAGGAGGCACTGGGTTGAGAATCACAGCAATGAAGTAATTAATACTTTCAGACTGCATACTTCTTGTTTAGTTTATGATTTTCCAGAGATAGACATCTGGGTACTCTGTGAAACATGGGACAGATGGCACAAACCCACTCATAGTTAATGAAAGTCTACCTTGTGGAAAGCACTCACCAGCTTCACAAACTTTCTTGCCAAGGCTAGGGAGAATAATTTGCATGTCTTTGATGATAAATAAATGTAACTTCTTTACCACCATTAGATGAAACTACAAATTGGACAATTTTTGTATAAACTCTTTCTTCTTCTCCTTCAGCACAAACCTTCTAAGACATTTCTGTCTAAACTCAACAAAATATAAACCTAAGTGTGTATGTGCTTGCCTACGCTTAGTGTAGTGCAAGTTCCTAGCTCAATTGCCCCAAATCTCTTTCCTGTCTAGTCCTTCCCAAAGGTTTCCTCCAGGAGGTATCTTTGAAACATGCTTGCTGACTTTTATTTCTTGTCTATTTCAGGCACCTGCCCCTTCTAGGATAAAACCCTTAAACTATAATTTCATCCATTTTTACCTACCAAATTATTCCCATTCCCATATGACTGTACCAAACTGATATATAGGAACAAATAGCCACTTAATTTTGACAGTTTGAAAGCAAACTAGAATTGTTTTCTTCTTGCTCCTAGAGTTCTTCTGCCCTTGCAATCTTGAACTCTATTTGAGGTGCATGTTAACATGACATTTGATGCACTTAGTTACTCCCCTTGTTTTGCAGAGCTCTACTGAATGAGTCTAAGATTTGGCAAGGAACCAGTAAGCCCTTTTATTTCCATACATTGCAGATGACACTACTGATAGTAGGGTTGTACACTTGTACAATTTTGGCTGAAAAGTCTAATGTATGGTCCGTTAGCACCGTATAAACAGTAGTTTCTTAAAGTTCCTGTCACCAGTCTGAATCCCAAAGTGCTTAACCAATAATGAAAATCTTACTTTTTTTTCATATAGGCTGGGGTGAAGAAACTTTAGCTAAATGGCAGGCTGAAAATTCTTTTACAATGTAACGAACTTCCTTTAAGGAAATCAATAGAGATATAAGATATTATGGGACGATTTGAGACAATAGCATTAAATATATGCATTACCATATGTAAAATAGATGATCAGTGGGAATTTGCTTTATGACACAAGAAATCCAAAGCCTATGCTCTGTGATGACCTAAAGGGGTGGGATGGGGAGAGGGTTCAAGAGGGAAGGGATATTTCTATACCTGTGGCTGATTAATGTTGATGTATGGCAGAAACCATCACAATATTGTAAATTAATTAGCTGCCAATCAAAAATAAAATTTTTAAAAATATCACTGCCTATTTGAGCACTTGGCCAGGACAATTAACTGATTACTGATATTCATACCCCTATTGCTATTGTTTAGCCACTAAGCCGTATCTGGCTCTTGCGACCCCATGGAGTGTAGCATGCCAGGCTCCTCTGTCCATGGGATTTCTCAGGCAAGAATATAGAGTGGGTTGCCATTTCCTCCTCCAGGGAATCTTCCTGACCCGGGAATTGAACCTGTGTCTTCTGCTTGGCAGACAGATCCTTTATCACTAAGCCACCTCACAAATAGTGTAAGTAATTTTAATGACCTTTGATGCTCATGATTTAGCTTTTAGTTTCTGTAATTGAAACTGTGGTCTTCCCAAGTGGTGTTGATAATAAAGAACATGCATGCCAATGCAGGAGACATAAAAGATGTGTATTTGACCCTTGGGTCTGGAAGACCCCCTGTAGGAAGGCATGGCAACCCACTCCCATGTTCATGCCTGGAGAATCCCATGGACAGAGGACCCTGGCAGGTCCAGTTCAGTTCAGTTCAGTCGTTCAGTTGTGTCCAACTCTTTGCGACCCCAGGAATCGCAGCACGCCAGGCCTCCCTGTCCATCACCAACTCCCAGAGTTCACTCAGACTCACGCCCATTGAGTCAGTGATGCCATCCAGCCATCTAATCCTCGGTCGTCCCCTTCTCTACCTGCCCCCAATCCCTCCCAGNGTGTTGACCATCTGGTGATGTCCATGTGTAGAGTCTTCTCTTGTGTTGTTGGAAGAGGGTATTTGCTTTTACCAGTGCATTTTTTTTTTTTGGCAAAACTCTATTAGTCTTTGCCTTGCTTCATTCTGCATCCCATGGCCAAATTTGCCTGGCGGGTCCACTGGGTCACAAATAGTTGGACACAACTGAAGCGACTTAGCAGGCATACATGCAATTTAAAGTGTAGCAAAATTTTCTCTCCCTACTGATTTCTGTTCACTTGCTGCCTCCCTTTCTCCTTTCTCTCCTCACCAACTACACTCCAGTCATGTTTTGAGATGCCTCTAGGCGTTCTCCCCCACCTCCGCCAGAGGAGCAGCTGCCACTGCTAACAGCAGAGAAGGAAAGTGGGAGGGAGGCAGTGAGAAGGAAAGGATGGCAGAGTATTCTAAAGGAGGAACAGATGAAGAAGCGTGTGGTGAGTCTGACCCCTTCAAACCCTTAAGTGCCACTCAACTCCCGCCCCCTGTCTCCAGTCAGTGCTGTCACCTGAGAAGCAAGCATCATCTAAAGGGAAGTAGCTGCCATCACCTTCACTTTGGAGCTGATTGCAGCCTTGAGATAACTGTGTTTCCACCTCTGCTTGAACTAGAAACCATGTAGACATTCCTGGAGTGAAGGGTGGTGAAACTTGTCACAGGTCCTTCTGGAACTGTCCAGAGTGCCAGAAAATTCAGTAAACAGCCAGATTGGCAGAGTTCCAGCTCTTCTATAGATCAAGAACTCTTTGCCATCTGAAGATTCAACCATCAAGACACAACAACAGCAGAATGGCTTTCCATTAATGTTATTGCTTGATTGAGAAGCCAAGAACTATTCTGCATACTTTGGGCACAGAAACCTACCTGCTTAACTCTGCCTCACAATGATGGCTGAAATTGTTTGTACAGAGAACCCAGTAAATTAGTGGTCAGGACTCCTTCTTCGGCTGGTAGACAGTGTTACTAACTCCAACAGCACAGAGCACGTGAAGCAGTCAACATTGGATGCAATTTGCTACATCTGTCAAGATATTCACACAGAGCAGCTGCAAGGTCCATCCAATGAAATTCTGACTGCCATAATGCTGCTGCTGCTGCTAAGTTGCTTCAGTCGTGTCCAACTCTGTGCGACTCCAGAGACGGCAGCCCACCAGGCTCCCCCATCCCTGGGATTCTCCAGGCAAGAACACTGGAGTGGGTTGCCATTTCCTTCTCCAATGCATAAAGTGAAAAGTCAAAGTGAAGTCGTTCAGTCGTGTCCAACTCTTAACGACCTCGTGGACTGCAGCCTACCAGGCTCCTCCATCCATGGGATTTTCCAAACAAGAGTACTGGAGTGGGATGCCATTGCCGTAACCCTGGGGAAGTGGAAAGAAGATCATAATAGTAAAGTAAAGTTAATGACTATGAAGGCACTCCTGAAGTATTGGAGTCATCAAAGTGAACTTTGACAAATAGTCTAAAAGACAATTTCTTTTCCAGATAGTCTATGAAGCAGCAAGTTATCAAGATTATAAGGTGTCAACGACTACATTACAGAATCCAGTGAAGAAAATGCCCTTGTACTGTCAGAAGTGGAGGCACATACAAGTGCTGCCCATTTTGTGATCACAATTGAAGTAAAACAGTGACTTTGATGAAGTGGCCCTGTAAGGAATAACATTCTAGTCTAATATCTGTGATTACAAAATAGATTCAGCCACTGAAGCTAAAGAGGCAGCAGATCAAAGCAGGTCCCAGAGCACACAGCAAGATCTGTGCTAAGAAAACACTGTAACTGAGATTTCAGTTCTCACACATCACCAGAAAAAATGATGCGAATGCTGGTTCTCCTGCCCAACTGATGTGAAGATGACACTCTCTCACCTGTTCTTCCCTCTTGTACAGAACAGATCAAGAACTCTGATTACTGATACCAGGATATGATTGTGAAGACTTTTGCCTGCGTCTTGGGAGAAAATAAATCCAATAAGCTCAAACTCTTAGTTATACAGGTAATGTTTATCTCAGTATAATTCATCAAAGACTCCTGTGGAAGTTTGATATGTAAGTATATAGACCAGGGCCAGATTTTGCAAGTTGCTCCATGAAGCCACCTTAAGTGACGTCTCCTGGGTTCCCTTGCTGTGGTGTCTGAAAGAAGGCCTGAATGCTGCTCATCATGGCATCAAATGTGCTTTGAGATCTTTCCTATCTAGCTGAAGCTGTTTATGAAACCTCAGTGAGTGACGATCAGAAAGAAACAGCTACTTACTGCTGATCTTCATATTACAGAAGCTCCAGATTGCAGACCAGCCTGACGGTCACTAGAATAACCTGAGAAGTGCTTCATGTGAAGCTTTGCTAAAAATTGTGAAAAAGAGTAACAAATACTGTTACCCTTCAGTTCAAAACTTGACACTGGCAGCTCTAACTGCAAAAAATGTATTGATAGAGATACAGTCACGTACAAAAGCACTTCTGATAAGATCCAGTTCGGTGGCCTTCAGTCTTTACTCCACACAGCTCTTCAAAATATTCTCTAAAAAGTGCAGCCTCAAGGTGAAGCAATGTTAAGGGTTTTTCAAAAAGCAGTGGGATCTGGGGGATGCAAAAGGGTGACTCAATGGCAGTTAATACATCAGAGGAAATGGTGATTGGTGAATTCCTAAAGTATATAGAGGCCTCTAAGTTGTCCTGAGTAGGGGAATTTCATTGAAAAATTATACTGAGTGCAAGGTTTTATTGGAGACTATAAGATAAGTGGAAGATTTATGTCACACCTTGAAATCCAATATCTTAGTTTTTGTTGACAGCGAACTTGGGAAATGATAATGTCCACAGGTCTGTGAAGCCACAGATTCTATGTTTGGTGGTACTACCTTTGTTATTGGTGGAGAGTTGAACAAATACCCAGAGGTAGTATTGAACACATTTCAGCAAACTTGCGAATCCAAGTTGAATAAATCAGAGCATGACATGGTGGATTATCTGAATGAGCTAAGCGAAGACCACTTGGAAGCCTATTCTGTCACTATCAAGGATCAAAGGAACAAGGATTAAGGGTGGTACACACCCAGACGTACTGCTGATGCAACCAAAAATAGAGTTAATTTATCTTTCTTCACCTATACTGCTAGACTTGAGAATCATCCAAAGAAGATTAGGTACCGGTGCTGCTGAGCTAATAAGGAACTTATTTACAGCATTGGGAAGAAGGTAGTGAAATTAATAGCAGTTAGCTGATGATTCTTGAAGTGTTAACTAATCTCTGTTCCTAACAGAGATTCAAAGCTAGCAAAGCAAAACCGTATTCTATGGACCACAAAATAACTGAGGAAATTAAAGAACCAAGGTCAATTTGTAGCCATTGGGATGAAACCCAACACCATCACTGGAAATGTGCAATCTTTTGAAAAACCTAAAAGCAAGGAATGTTTCACAGATGCTGAAAATATACTGCATTGAAAATCCTACCATAGAAGGAGCAGCTATTAGCAGTTGGGCTCTTGATTAGCTATGTAAACATTGACAGAGAAAACCATTCTAATGGCTACTCTAGAAGCCATTTTGGAAAAAAAAAAAAAGATAGTGGGTTTACTTAACTGGAGGAGGAGGAGGAGAGGAGGAAGAAGGGGGAAATAGGAAGGGAAAGGGGAAGGGAAAAGAGAAGGAGAAGAAATGGAGGTTATTTCTTCCTCAGGAATGCTACACTTTGCTTTGTGGTGTTTCAGGTGGCACTGAGTGGAATGACTGATTTTCCCAGAGAACAGAGCTTGGCATCAGCTATTGCACTTTGTCATAAAAAGCAGCTTGCACAGACGCTACTGATGACGACGATGACGGAGT
>SJYA01003448.1:406165-418952 GCA_006410615.1 Neotragus moschatus
TGCAATGCATGTTCCTGTTGATCTAATTTCAAAGAACTCTTTTCCTTCATTGCTTTTTCAATTGCTATGGGGTAAAATTGTTTGACAAGTCAAGAATTCATCATATGCTCTACTTTCAGAACACTAAAACTTTAGGAATATTTCCTGGATTTGAAAGTCTTCATTTTAAGATTTTTTTTTTGGCCAATGCCAGTTATGTGACATCTATTAGAAAATATCATCCATGTCCTTCATTTGATTAAACAGTTTATGTAAGATTCCCACCATTATTTTGGTATTTATCCTCACCATGTTTCTGCCTCTAAAGTCATAATTTTCCCCTACTCTGTATTTTTGCAATATCTGATTTTATTTCTCCAATTATATATATTTTTGAAGAGATTATTACCTTTAATTGCAATTTTCCATTGAGTACCATCTCATCAAGTCTCAGCTTGATTACATATAACTTATTTGTGTTAAAATTTTAGGCTTATTTGCAAGAGGGTTTTTTAGCATGTTTTAAAGAGAGATTTTCTATTTTTCAATACAAAAATCAATGCAGGGAAAACTTAGCATCAGTGCATCTCACTCATTTCCTTTCTATCCAAACTCTAGGACTATTTTGCTGGCTTCCTCCACCTTGTTTTTCTGAGACTGTCTCAAACTTTACCTAAGAGATATATATTTCCAAAGAAACACATAGTTCATCATAGCATATATTCTAAGTATCTGTCATAAACTAGAAGGAATACCATTGAACTTGCTCAAAAATTACTGCACTGCTCAGTGTCCCTATGTTGATCATGAAATAAACTAAGGTCCAATGAAGGCAATAAAACCTGATTTTAATGTATTCATATGTTTGTTTATATGGATGATAAGCAAAATAAACAAATATTAGGGTGAATTTAAAGTAAGGGAAAATGCAAAATTTTTATGTTGGTTTTATCTAGAAAATTCATGTCTGAGGATAAAAATTAGCATAAACCTCATTAATGTGTAGTATTACTGTTCAAACCAGTAGATATTACACTACAATTAATTGTATTAACAATTAAGACAAAGGAAATTCTTTTTGGCTTGAATAAAATCTTTAAACTAATCATTTCAAGCGTGGGAAATGAAATGAATAAGTTTTTTAAAAAACGTTTGTCCTTTGAACTTCAGTCTATTCAATTTCTGGAATGCTTATTAAAACAGAGCTCTGTTGAGCACATTTCAAATTTTAATTATACCACCCAGTGCACATTTCTAGAAAACATCAGTGACTGACAATACTATTTCATAAAACATTTATATTAGATTATATAGATGATCTTACAGGTCAAAAATAAAAGCAAAACTTTGTTAATAAGGTGACAAACTGAAGGGAGTTATAGGAAACTTGTTCAAGGAGGTCAAACCTTCTGAAATGTTTTGAAGCCTTACAACTAATGATGGCAATGTCTTAAATTTGCTGCTGCTGCTGCTGCTAAGTCACTTCAGTTGTGTCCAACTCTGTGTGATCCCATAGATGCCAGCCCACCAGGCTCCCCCATCCCTGGGATTCTCCAGGCAAGAACACTGGAGTGGTTGCCATTTCCTTCTCCAATGCATGAAAAGTGAAAATTGAAAGGGAAGTCGCTCAGTCAAAACTTGCAAAAGGAAATCAATACATTCTCTGATTGTTATTCTTTTGCCAGTTGGTCAGGCCCATATCTGATAGTGACAAAGTGAGAGGTCCTTCCCTGAGTAATGTCAGCTCAAAAATGCCACCTGAACAACTATACTAAATTAAACATTTATAGGGCCATAAAAGCCTTCCCATCATGAGATAAACCTTCCAAGTCAGATGTTATCATTAGAAATATATACAAATGTTGAGTCCTACTGTTAAACTCTTCACTAATGTGCACCAACTAGCATTTCACATAAAAAATTATGATGGTCTTATACACACACGCATAAACACACACACCATCTCAAAAGGCAACTGAATTAAAAACGTATATGCTAGACGGAAAAAAAGTACATCATAGAGGTTAATATAATCACCTGGGACATGTAGTTTCCAGAAGGTTTGAAAGTTTGTGCAAAGTTCAGATGTGTTTAGGCAATGAAATGAAGGCAAACCCAATGCTATCTGGAGAAGGCAATGGCACCCCACTCCAGTACTCTTGCCTGGAAAATCCCATGGATGGAGGAGCCTGGTAGGCTGCAGTCCATGAGGTCGCTAAGAGTCAGACACGACTGAGCAACTTCACTTTCACTTCTCACTTTTATGCATTGGAGAAGGAAATGGCAACCCACTCCAGTGTTCTTGCCTGGAGAATCCCAGGGACAGGGGAGCCTGGTGGGCTGCCGTCTATGAGGTTGCACAGAGTCGGACACGACTGAAGCAACTTAGCAACAGCAGCAATGTTTTCCATTAGGAGGAATGATGAAGCATAATATGAGTATATTTTCTGCCACAGTTCATGTTCTAGGCTATACCCGGATGCTCAACCTGAAAATCAAATTAATTAATAACTTCATATATATATAACTGAGTGCCAATCAGAAGAGAATGGGTCAGAACCAACACCTGCTTTTTCAGACCTAAAAGAGAAGCATGGAAGACAGAAAAAGGATACCTAGTAAGAAAAATAGACAGCTAAATAATTAAATAAGTAATTGTCATAAAGAGTGGAGAGTATTAATGTAAAGGATTAATGGAGAGGACACCTGGGAGTCCTTAAAGAATTTTCTTTAAGAAAATTATGTCGACTGTGAGATCTGAAGCTTGAATGAGAAATGTACCAAGTAGAAAGTAAACAAGGCCCTTGCCCCTCACAAGAAATGGTCCAAATCTTCAGCTTCTCTTAACTGAATTATGCAATAATTTCCAAACTGGATCCCTGCCTCTAGTTTTCCCCTAATCTAACCTCTACATAGTACTCCAAGTAATTTTTCTTAGAGATCAAAATCCTTCAATGACATAGTACTGCCTAGTCTAGAGAATAGCTTGTAGACTTCTTAGCAAGACATTTTTGCTTCACATCTCAAGTTCTCCTGCCAGCTTCATTTTTCATCACTTCCCCAAATGTTCATGCCCTAACACCTGGATCCTGCAACTGTGTTATGGTACATAGCAAAAGAGATTTAAATTATTAAGATTATAGACTTAAAATAGAAGGATTATCATGCATTATCTGGGTAGGCCCAATCCCATAAACTTTTCAATACAAAGCACTTTGTCTAGCTAGAGTCAAGAAATGCAACAGAAAGTCAGAATAATTTGAAGCCTGAGAAGGATTCAATGCACCATCATTAGTTTGAAGATGGATGGAGCAAAATGATGACATCTGAGAGAGGCTCCTGGCTACATCCCCAAAAGAAATAGGGACCTCAGTCCTACAGCTACAAGGAAGTGCATTCAGCAAATATTAATGAGCTTGGAAACAAACACTTCCTCAGAACCTTCAGATGTGAAATGAGGCCAGAAAGCACAATAAACTTGGGCCTGTGAGACTCTGAACAGAAAACAATGAGGCATTTATCACAGTTTACTAGGCCTTGTGTACTTAAGCCATCACAGTGTATATACAGAGAGATTGGAGTTTGCAACAAAATTTGAATACTGATTGAATTAGTGATTCAAGTTGGCTATATTGAAAATCTGTGTAATTAGTATTAAAAGAGTCAACCTAAATGTCCATTAGTGGATAGATGGGTAAAGAAAATGTGGTGTGTATGGATACAATAGAATATCATTCAGCCAAGGGAAAAAAAGGAAATACTGCCACTGTGACAACATGGATGGATCTCAAGGACATTAAGCTAAATGAAATAAGTCACAGAAAGACAAATACTCATGATATGACCTATATGTGGAAACTAAAACACAAAATGAAAAAACATAGAACAGAATAGTATCTACCAAATGTTGGGGGATAGGGGACTCAGAAAGACATGGTTTAAGGTTATACATTTACAACTAGCCCTGGAGGTCTAATACACAGTACAGAGATCACAGAAAATAAAACTGTATTATAAACATCAAACTCGCTAAGAGACTAGATATTAGTTTTTCCACAGTTAGAAGAAACGATAATTATATGAAGTAATAGAGGCTTTAGCTAAGCTACAGTGGCAATCATATTGTAATATAAAGGCACCAAATCACTGGAGAAGGAAATGGCAACCCACTCCAGTGTTCTTGCCTGGAGAATCCCAGGGACGGGGGAGCCTGGTGGGCTGCCGTCTATGGGGTCGTACAGAGTTGGACACGACTGAAGCAACTTAGCAGCAAATCAATACGGTGTACACTTTAAACTTACACAATGTTATATGTCAATTATAGCTTCCCAGGTGGCTCTGGTGGTAAAGAACCTACCTGCTAACTCAGGAGACATAAGAGACATGGGTTCAATCCCTGGGTTGGGAAGATCCGGAGGAGGGAATGGCAACCCACTCCAGAGTTCTTGCTTGGAGAATCCCCACGGACAGAGGAGCCTGGTGGGGTAGAGTACATAGGGTCACACAGAGTCAGACATGACTGAAGCAATTTAGCACAATGTTAAAAAAGAAAGTCATGAAAGAGAGAAGGAAAAAGTGCCCATCTCAAAGGATATTTAATTAAAATATCCCTTTCCTTGTGATTGCTCTCTATATTTGGCAAGAGCATGTTTTAAAAAATGAAAACCAAAATTGAGTGCTAAATGTAGTCAGCACTATCGTTATTTCCATCTCCTCTACTTTACCTTGTGCAGAAATACTTAAGTGACCAGAACCAAAAGTATGGCAGACAGAATTCTAAACACACTGTTCCAAGGGTTCTGTCCGCTGGTAATTAAACACTAATCTAGATACAGTACTGCTGTGAAGGATTTTGCTGATGTAATTACAGTTCCAAGTTATTTGACCTTAAGATTATCTGTTGGACATGACCTAAAAAGATAATAGTTTCTAAGGTGGAGAGCCTTCCTGAGTGATAACAGAAGAGGAAGTCCGAGGAGGGTGACAGAGAGATTCAACACACAAGAAGGAATTAACACAAGACTGCTTGCTGGTTTCAAAGATGGTGGAAGCCACGAATGAAGGAATATAGAAATGACCTCTAGAAACTGAGAACAATCCCAGACAACAGGCAGCTTGGAAATGGGGACCTCAGTTCTACACCCTCATGGAACTGAATTCTGCCAACAACCTGAATGAGCCTTGAATCAGATTCTTCCCCAGAATCTCCCAATAAGATCTCAAGCTCTCTGACACCTCGATTTCAACCTTGTGAAAATCTAAGCAGAGAACCTAGTTTAGCCCACCTGGACTTCAGTTCACTTCAGTTCAATTCAGTCGCTCAGTCGTGTCCAACTCTTTGTGACCCCATGAATCGCAGCACACCTGGCCTCCCTGTCCATCACCAACTCCCGGAGTTCACTCAGACTCGCGTCCATTGAATCAGTGATGCTATCCAGCCATCTCATCCTTGGTCGTCCCGTTCTCCTCCTGCCCCCAATCCCTCCCAGCATCAGAGACTTTTCCAATGAGTCAGCTCTTCACATGAGGTGGCCAAAGTACTGGAGTTTCAGCTTTAGCATCATTCCTTCCAAAGAAATCCCAGGGCCGATCTCCTTTAGAATAGACTGGTTGGATCTCCTTGCAGTCCAAGGGACTCTCAAGAGTCTTCTCCAACACCACAGTTCAAAACCATCAATTCTTTGGTGCTCAGCCTTCTTCACAGTCCAACTCTCACATGCATACATGACTACTGGAAAAACCATAGCCTTGACTAGACAGATCTTAGTCGGCAAAGTAATGTCTCTGCTTTTCAGACCTACACAAATTGTGAAATAATAAATGATTGTTATTTTAAGCTGGTATATTTGTGGCAATTTGTTATAGCAGTTATTGAAAACTAGTATCAAAAGCATTGATGTAACTACAAACCTAATTCAGCTCCTCTGGTATCTGATATCTAATATCTTCTCCTTGAAGAACTTGTGAAATTTATTAGTTAGTGTAGTTTTTAGATATTCTTTTCTCTTTAGATGATAAGTAGCATTTTTAGTGATAATTTCAGAGAAGGCAATGGCAACTGACTCCAGTACTCTTGCCTGGAAACTCCCATGGACGGAGGAACCTTGTAGGTTGCAGTCCATGGGAGTGCTAAGAGTCAGACATGACTGAGCAACTTCACTTTGACTTCTCACTTTCATGCATTGGAGAAGGAAATGGCAACCCACTCTAGTGTTCTTGCCTGGAGAATCCCTGGGATGGGGGAGCCTGGTGGGCTGCCATCTATGGGGTCGCACAGAGTCGGACATGGCTGAAGCATCTTAGCAGCAGCAGTGACAATTTATTTTTTAACTAATGTGTGTACATTGTTTATTAGACGTAATGCTACTGCACACTTAATAGCCTACAGTAAAGTGTAAATGTAACTTTTATATGCTCGGGGAAACCAAAAAATTCATGTGATTTTTCTTATTGCAATATTCACTACATTGCAGTGCGGTGGAACTTAACCTGCCATATCTCTGAGGTCTGCCTGTACATGACGAGTAAGTGGGGTTTATCGCAGGATTGCAAGATTGGTTTACCATTCAAAATCAATCAATGCAAGGCACCATTTTAAGGGAATAAAGAAGAAAAATCATAATATAATTTCAAAAATGCAAAGAATAGTTTGACAAATTCCACATTTCTTCATGATTTAAAAACAAGATATTCTCAGTAATTAGGGAGGAAATTTAATTCAATAAGAAGGATCTACAAAAATCCTGTAGCTAACATTATTCTTAATGATGAATTATTGGATGCTTTAGCCCTAAGGGTAGAAATTAGACAAAATGTCATCTATCAGTATTTTCCTTCAATATTATACTGGATGTCCTAGTCAGTTTAGTAAGTCAACAGAAAGATATCAAAAAATTAAAATTTGGAAAGGAAAAATTAAAACTTTCTCATTAAGGAAGGCATGATTATATGTAATTGTAAGGAATGCACAAATTAACTACTAGAAGTAAAAAGTAAATTTATTAAGGTCTCCAATTATAAGATCAAGATAGAAAATTTTTTAAAATAATTGTGTTTTAGTGTACCAGTGTATGCAATTGGAAGTGAATTTTAAAAATATCAAAAACATGAATTATTTACGAACAAATTGAACAAGATACGTGCAAGACAACTACACTGAAAAGTTCGAAGTATTGAAAGATAAATATTTCTAGGCAAATGGAAAAAAAAAATTCGGGTTCTGATCCAAAACATAAAAAGTTTAGAAGTCATCACAACAAGCAAAAAGCTGAATAAACTGAAAATCAACAACTCTTATTAGATCCATCAGAGAACTGAGGTCATAGGGCAAGCTGCCAACCTGAAAAATGTAAAGAGAGGCAAACACAGCTTAACATAAGCAGAAATATGCTGCTGGAGCCAGAACTGGTTAGACATTAAACACTTAGACTGTTGCTGGTAAAGTACTAGAGGCTCAATGTGAATGAGCTTGAGAATTTAAAAAACAGATGGCCCAGTCTTAGGGATGCCCCAACATTTTAAAAGGTTTATCCAGAAGCCCCACTAGGTTTGTAGAGTGAAGATGGAAGAAAAATTCCCTCATGCTTTTGTCAGAGGGGAAGGAAGCACCCAGGGAATTCTATTCTCCCTATTAAAACCTGCCCTCAAAGAAAATTATTTTCTCAGAGCCTAATGAGCATGAGTTTTATGAGAGTGTAACTTAGCTGGCAGAAGGGGGAAATATCCAACTCTAGACACCTCTAGTCTTCTTGTCTCACCTAAGGAGGAAAAACAAGCTGAAAAGCACTTATGGAGGTCATCACCAAAGAACACAGGCTCACTAAAAAATTGAGACCCAATCATAGAACTATGTGCTTCCCTTCTCTCCCCCCACCCTACCATCATCTTACAACCACATCAATTGGACTCTTATATAACAACAGAAGATTACAGCTGAAAGAATTGCGAGTCTCAGACTCTATTTAAAAAGGAGTCTCTAGAGAAACCCAAAGGCAACAGAGGAGGCAAAAATCAAGGACACTAGAGGAAATTTTAGCTTCTAACATCTACAGCTATGTAACAGTGAACTCAGCCTAATTCCTAGCCAAATAAACATAAATCTTACAGGGCCAATTGATCTCAATTCATCACATCTATCGACAAAAATTGATAAGGCATGCTAAAATGCAAAAAAAAAACCCCACAATCTGAAATGGCAGCGCATGCATCAGAATAAGACTCGGTTATGATAGGGATTTTGGAATTATCAGAACAAGAATTTGAAATAACAATGGTTAATATGCTTAGGGCTTTCATGGAAAAAGTGAGCAGTGCACAAGAATGCATGGATAATGTAAGCACAGAGATGGAAAACCATGGAAAGAATCAAAGAAAATGCTAAAAATAAAAAATACCATAAAATAAAGGAATGATGTTTTTGGTGGGTTCATCATTAGACCAAACAATGCCAAAGAAAAAAATCAGTGAGATTGAAGGTACATCAATAGAAATTTCCCAAATTGAAAAGTCAAAGGGAAAAAGAACAACAACAATCAAAAAAAAAAAAAAAAAAANATGAAGACTGACCTTTTCCAATCCTGTGGCCACTGCTGAGTTTTCCAAATTTTCTGGCATATTGAGTGCAGCACTTTCGCAGCATCATCTTTCAGGATTTGAAATAGCTCAACTGGAATTCCATCACCTCCACTAGTTTTGTTTGTAGTGATGCTTTCTAAGGCCCATTTGACTTTGCATTCCAGGATGTCTGGCTCTAGGTGAATAATAATACCATTGTAAGTATCTGGGTCATGAAGTTCTTTTTGGTACAGTTCTTCTATGTATGCTTGCCACCTCTTAATATCTTCTGCTTCTGTTAGGTCCATATCATTTCTGTCTGTTATTGTGCCCATCTTTGGATGAAATATTCCCTTGGTATCCAATTTTCTTGAAGAGATCTCTAGTCTTTTCCATTCTATTGTTTTCCTCTATTTTTTTGCCTTGATCACTGAGGAAGGCTTTCTTATCTCACCTTGTTATTCTTTGGAATGCTGCATTAGACCATTTCTGTTTAATGCAATTATTAATGTCTTTGGGTTCAAATCTATAGCCTTACTATTTATTTTCTGTTTCTTCCATGTGTTCTTTGTTCTACATTACCCCCTTTTCTGCATTCTTCTTAATTCAGTTTTTTTTTTTTAAGAACTCTATTCTAATCCCTTTGCTGATTTATTAGCTACAATTCTTTTTTATGTTACTTTAGTTGTTGCTTTATAGTCTATAGTATATATCTTTAAGTTTCTACATCTACCTTCAGGTAATATTATACTATTTCATATATAAGAATCTTACAACAATATAGTTTAGGGAGTGAGCTTTCAGCGTTTTGCCAAAATGGATGTCTGGGATATAGTAGGGAACCTGGAGGTCTAACTGCCCTGTATGAAGACTTTGGGCTAATTCTCCAGGTTTTAGCCCCATTCTGAATCCTCTCCTTCAGAGAAATCTAGGGATTCCAATTGAACTTTTCCATTGTTCTTGGGTTCATATCCATTTCTTTCTAGTCTACTGAAGAAAGGTTAAATTTCCTTCTCTCCCTTTTCAATTGGATACCATTAATCCGTTTTTATGCTTTTAGAACTTCGTCAACATCTCTTGCTTACTACTGTCTCCTCTCTAGTTCACTTAACCTACTGGAGAAAGTTAAATGACCCATCTCTCTGCCAAGTTAGTTACTACAAGTCTATCTGTTTTCCAGCTTCTGTAATTCTGTTTGCTGTCGTCTCCTCTCCTGGCCTCTCCTCTTGTCCTTGTGGCCCATGCCTTTTGCATTCCTTTACTATCACTTNACTACTGTCTCCTCTCTAGTTCACTTAACCTACTGGAGAAAGTTAAATGACCCATCTCTCTGCCAAGTTAGTTACTACAAGTCTATCTGTTTTCCAGCTTCTGTAATTCTGTTTGCTGTCGTCTCCTCTCCTGGCCTCTCCTCTTGTCCTTGTGGCCCATGCCTTTTGCATTCCTTTACTATCACTTTAGTGGGATTCCAGGAGGCAATGGAGATAACGTGTATCCACAGGGCATTCACTGGAAAGAGAAGTCGGGGGGTCCAGGCCACCAAACAGCCGAGAATGGAAAACAGTGGTGATTGGACAGATCAGAATCCACTGCCCGCTTGCCAGGGCTTGCTGACCTCCACTGACCTGTCAGGATTCATTCCAGGAGGAGCAAGGGACTGTAAACATCCCACTGAAACAGTGGATTGTATGTCACCTTAGACCCAGCTGTAGAGATTCCTTCAGTTTATTCCAAATGCCTGAATTGGCAGCTCCTTCATGCCAGTCCAGGCCAGCTGACTCTGAGCCCTTGCTCTAAATCAATTTGATTTTCTCAAGGTCAAGAGAGATCAGACAACCCACTTTACCTGATACCTGTCCTTCTTTTGAGATGTTACAGTGATTTCTCTCTTTGAGCTGCTCAAAGCCCAGGGGCCAAAGCCTCTGCATCCTGCCAGCATTAACAGAGGTTTGATATTAAGATTGATGGGGGCGGAACTACTGGCTAATCTAGGTTTTCTGGTGGTGACTCTAGGTGAACAATAGTCCTTTGATCTTCGGAAGCAGGCCATACAATCCTGCCTGCTCGGGGCTTGGCTCAGGTTGTGGAGGTCAGTCAGAGGCCCTAGAGAATCTAGTTCTCTGGCTGCAGGTTGGAGTGATTTGCATTTCAAAGGCTCCAGATAAACTGCAAAAAAGTACATTGGGGAAAGATTACTTCTAATTCCTAAAGACATTGAAAGGCTTGGTCATCGCTGATCAGCTAACTGAAGTCTGTCCAAGAGTGAGTTTTCAAGTGAAAGAAAGATACAATCAAGCCCAGGGAAGATCTCAGAGACATAGGGAAGGGTGGAAACAGGGGGAGGAAAGCACTGAAGCCACAGTCAGTGGGAAGGACACTGATAGCAGTTCACCTTCACTTCTCTCCGTTTCCTTAATTTCCTATGTAAGAGCAGGAAGGACCTTTCAGAACTATCTGGCTGACCCCCAGTTTCATGAGTGGAGGGATTTAGGCCCAGAAGGCCAGATATATTGCTTATCGCCCAAATGGGTAAAGGGTGAGTTGGGATTAGAAGCCTTGCGTCCAGTCTCCCAGTCCTGTATCCTTTCCCCAAACAGGCTTGGCCAGTGTTGGCCTGGAACCCGTTGCTTTGAGACGTAGAGGAAGTGGACTATGGGGAAGAAATCTAGAACTGTATGATTGTCCCTTCAATTTCTCTTTTTACTTTGGAAGTTTACTTTGGAAGTTTCAGGATTTTCACAGTGACTGTGATTGCAATACATATCAACAGCCTTAACACTGTATACCTTTTTTTTTTTTTTAAATTTTTTGTTTTGTATTAGAGTTGAGTCTGAGTGAACTCCGGGAGTTGGTGATGGACAGGGAGGCCTGGCGTGCTGCTATTCATGGGGTCGCAAAGAGTCGGACACGACTGAGCGACTGAACTGAACTGAAAGCCAATTAACAATGTTGTGATAGTTTCGGGTGGACGACGAAGGGGCTAAGTCATACATATACGTGTATCCATTCGCCCCCAAAATCCCCTGTGGTCTAGGCAGCCATATAATGTTGAGCAGAGTTCTATGTGCCACACAGTAGGTCCTTGTTGGTTATCCACTTTAATATAGCAGTGTGCACATGTCCATCCCAAACTCTCCAACTATCCCTTCCCCCACCCTTGTCCCATAGCAACTATAAGTGCGTTCTCTAATTCTATGATCTCTTTCTGCTTTGTAAGTTAATCTGTATTATTTCTCTTTAGATTTCATGTATAAGGAATGCCGTACAATATTTCTCCTTCTCTGTCTGACTTCACTTGGTATGATAATCTCTAGGACCCTCCATGGTGCTCTAAATGGCGTTATTTCATTCTCTTTATGACTGAGGAATATTCCATTGTATATATGTACCACATCGTCTTCATCCATTCCTCCGTAGAGAGAAATTCAGGCTGCTTCCATGTCCTGGCTACTGTAAGCACTGCTGCAGGGGACACTAGGGCACATGCATCCTTTCAGACCATGTTTTTCTCCAGATATATGCCCAGCCACACTGTATATCCTTTAACCTAACAAATACATTTCCAGAAATCTTATCTCCAAACAATAATTTAGCTATGCACCAAAAGAATAATTATCTCAATCCATTTTCTTTTTTTACAGCAAAAAATAGGAAAGAAACATCCCACAGTAAGGGTACAGTTAAGTAAGTTCTGGCACAGCCATATAAAGGACTACCATATAGTTATTAAAATAGTTGTACAGACTATTTAATGAAACAGAAAGAAACTTTGACATATCAACAGATAAAAAGTGTTATAGAAGAAAACGTAGCATGTGTGCTGTTTTGAGGTAAATAATATATACATGAATACAAACATCAGTTCAGTGCAGTCGCTCAGTCGTGTCCGACTCTTTGCGACCCCATGAATTGCAGCACACCAGGCCTCCCTGTCCATCACCATCTCCCGGCGTTCACTCACACTCACGTCCATCGAGTCAGTGATGCCATTCAGCTATCTCATCCTCTGTCATCCCCTTCTCCTCCTGCCCCCAATCCCTCCCAGCATCAAAGTCTTTTCCAATGAGTCAACTCTTCACATGAGGTGGCCAAAGTACTGGAGTTTCAGCTTTAGCATCATTCCTTCCAAAGAAATCCCAGGGCCGATCTCCTTCAGAATAGACTGGTTGGATCTCCTTGCAGTCCAAGGGACTCTCAAGAGTCTTCTCCAACACCACAGTTCAAAAGCATCAATTTTTCAGTGCTCAGCCTTCTT
>SJYA01003448.1:418984-433711 GCA_006410615.1 Neotragus moschatus
GTGGCCAAAGTACTGGAGTTTCAGCTTTAGCATCATTCCTTCCAAAGAAATCCCAGGGCCGATCTCCTTTAGAATAGACTGGTTGGATCTCCTTGCAGTCCAAGGGACTCTCAAGAGTCTTCTCCAACACCACAGTTCAAAACCATCAATTCTTTGGTGCTCAGCCTTCTTCACAGTCCAACTCTCACATGCATACATGACTACTGGAAAAACCATAGCCTTGACTAGACAGATCTTAGTCGGCAAAGTAATGTCTCTGCTTTTCAGACCTACACAAATTGTGAAATAATAAATGATTGTTATTTTAAGCTGGTATATTTGTGGCAATTTGTTATAGCAGTTATTGAAAACTAGTATCAAAAGCATTGATGTAACTACAAACCTAATTCAGCTCCTCTGGTATCTGATATCTAATATCTTCTCCTTGAAGAACTTGTGAAATTTATTAGTTAGTGTAGTTTTTAGATATTCTTTTCTCTTTAGATGATAAGTAGCATTTTTAGTGATAATTTCAGAGAAGGCAATGGCAACTGACTCCAGTACTCTTGCCTGGAAACTCCCATGGACGGAGGAACCTTGTAGGTTGCAGTCCATGGGAGTGCTAAGAGTCAGACATGACTGAGCAACTTCACTTTGACTTCTCACTTTCATGCATTGGAGAAGGAAATGGCAACCCACTCTAGTGTTCTTGCCTGGAGAATCCCTGGGATGGGGGAGCCTGGTGGGCTGCCATCTATGGGGTCGCACAGAGTCGGACATGGCTGAAGCATCTTAGCAGCAGCAGTGACAATTTATTTTTTAACTAATGTGTGTACATTGTTTATTAGACGTAATGCTACTGCACACTTAATAGCCTACAGTAAAGTGTAAATGTAACTTTTATATGCTCGGGGAAACCAAAAAATTCATGTGATTTTTCTTATTGCAATATTCACTACATTGCAGTGCGGTGGAACTTAACCTGCCATATCTCTGAGGTCTGCCTGTACATGACGAGTAAGTGGGGTTTATCGCAGGATTGCAAGATTGGTTTACCATTCAAAATCAATCAATGCAAGGCACCATTTTAAGGGAATAAAGAAGAAAAATCATAATATAATTTCAAAAATGCAAAGAATAGTTTGACAAATTCCACATTTCTTCATGATTTAAAAACAAGATATTCTCAGTAATTAGGGAGGAAATTTAATTCAATAAGAAGGATCTACAAAAATCCTGTAGCTAACATTATTCTTAATGATGAATTATTGGATGCTTTAGCCCTAAGGGTAGAAATTAGACAAAATGTCATCTATCAGTATTTTCCTTCAATATTATACTGGATGTCCTAGTCAGTTTAGTAAGTCAACAGAAAGATATCAAAAAATTAAAATTTGGAAAGGAAAAATTAAAACTTTCTCATTAAGGAAGGCATGATTATATGTAATTGTAAGGAATGCACAAATTAACTACTAGAAGTAAAAAGTAAATTTATTAAGGTCTCCAATTATAAGATCAAGATAGAAAATTTTTTAAAATAATTGTGTTTTAGTGTACCAGTGTATGCAATTGGAAGTGAATTTTAAAAATATCAAAAACATGAATTATTTACGAACAAATTGAACAAGATACGTGCAAGACAACTACACTGAAAAGTTCGAAGTATTGAAAGATAAATATTTCTAGGCAAATGGAAAAAAAAAATTCGGGTTCTGATCCAAAACATAAAAAGTTTAGAAGTCATCACAACAAGCAAAAAGCTGAATAAACTGAAAATCAACAACTCTTATTAGATCCATCAGAGAACTGAGGTCATAGGGCAAGCTGCCAACCTGAAAAATGTAAAGAGAGGCAAACACAGCTTAACATAAGCAGAAATATGCTGCTGGAGCCAGAACTGGTTAGACATTAAACACTTAGACTGTTGCTGGTAAAGTACTAGAGGCTCAATGTGAATGAGCTTGAGAATTTAAAAAACAGATGGCCCAGTCTTAGGGATGCCCCAACATTTTAAAAGGTTTATCCAGAAGCCCCACTAGGTTTGTAGAGTGAAGATGGAAGAAAAATTCCCTCATGCTTTTGTCAGAGGGGAAGGAAGCACCCAGGGAATTCTATTCTCCCTATTAAAACCTGCCCTCAAAGAAAATTATTTTCTCAGAGCCTAATGAGCATGAGTTTTATGAGAGTGTAACTTAGCTGGCAGAAGGGGGAAATATCCAACTCTAGACACCTCTAGTCTTCTTGTCTCACCTAAGGAGGAAAAACAAGCTGAAAAGCACTTATGGAGGTCATCACCAAAGAACACAGGCTCACTAAAAAATTGAGACCCAATCATAGAACTATGTGCTTCCCTTCTCTCCCCCCACCCTACCATCATCTTACAACCACATCAATTGGACTCTTATATAACAACAGAAGATTACAGCTGAAAGAATTGCGAGTCTCAGACTCTATTTAAAAAGGAGTCTCTAGAGAAACCCAAAGGCAACAGAGGAGGCAAAAATCAAGGACACTAGAGGAAATTTTAGCTTCTAACATCTACAGCTATGTAACAGTGAACTCAGCCTAATTCCTAGCCAAATAAACATAAATCTTACAGGGCCAATTGATCTCAATTCATCACATCTATCGACAAAAATTGATAAGGCATGCTAAAATGCAAAAAAAAAACCCCACAATCTGAAATGGCAGCGCATGCATCAGAATAAGACTCGGTTATGATAGGGATTTTGGAATTATCAGAACAAGAATTTGAAATAACAATGGTTAATATGCTTAGGGCTTTCATGGAAAAAGTGAGCAGTGCACAAGAATGCATGGATAATGTAAGCACAGAGATGGAAAACCATGGAAAGAATCAAAGAAAATGCTAAAAATAAAAAATACCATAAAATAAAGGAATGATGTTTTTGGTGGGTTCATCATTAGACCAAACAATGCCAAAGAAAAAAATCAGTGAGATTGAAGGTACATCAATAGAAATTTCCCAAATTGAAAAGTCAAAGGGAAAAAGAACAACAACAATCAAAAAAAAAAAAAAAAAAAGGAAAGAAACATATTATTCATGAACCAATTACAAAAGATGAACCAATTACGAAAGATGTAACATACATAGAGCAGGAATAACAGAAGAGGAAGAAAGAGAGAAAGGAACAGAAGAAATATTTGAAGTGTGTCCTGTATGTGCTAAGTCACTTCAGTTGTGTCCAACTCTTTGCAACCCCATGGACTGCAGCCCACCAGGCTCCTCTGTCCATGGGATTCTCCAGGCAAGAATACTGGAGTGGGTTGCCATTTCCTTCTCCAGGGGATCTTCCCTACCCAGGGGTCAAACCTGTGTCTCTTATGTCTCTTCAACTGTGGGTTCTTTACCACTAGTGCCACCTGGGAACTCCATTTGAAGTACTAATGGCTGAGAATTTTTCAAAATTAATGACAGACATAAATAAATTGAGGTATACACCATATTCAAAGATTGAAAGGCTCATTATTGTTAACATGTCAACAACTACCAACATGATCTAAAGATAATACAATCCCACTAAAAATTCCACTTTATTAGAAATTAGCACATGGATTCTAAGATTATGGTAATAAAAATGAACTATAAAACCCAAAACTGGTTGCCATGCCCTTCTAGAGCATTATATTTCCTACTACCCTGGCCGCCAATCCCCTTGAGTACCTGATGCTGCCAGAAGCCCCTGCAACTCAAGCTGCTGTACCACTTCCACACCTGGCCCTCACAAGAACAAACCCCAGCACTTCAGGGCAGCCTCAGGAGCTAAACCCCAGTGGACGACCCACATGCAGAGGTGAAAAATAAAACCACAATTGAAACCCAAGGGCAGTATGGCTAAGAAAGAAGACTCCAAACCTTCCAACCAGCTGTACAAGCTGCAGATTAAATTCACAGCATCAACTAGGCAGACTCTGTGTCTATGGAATATATAAAAGGACATTGAGGGCTCCCACAAAAGAAAACACACTAGCTCTGATAGTGGTGGACATTGGAGGCAAGAACCCACAGGAGTAGGGCCACATTAGAATCTGAGCTGCCCCCACAGCAGGTCCAGAGATCAGCAGAGTGTTGGAAGGCATCCTAGGGAGGTAAGGCGGACTGTGATTCCCACCGCGGAAAAGGGCTCTGACAGCAGAGACTCAAGAAAAACATTTATTATTCTTATTTTATAACTTGTTATGTAGATTCTATTGGATTTTTTCTTTCTTTTTGCACCCCCCCACCCGTTATAGTTGTCAATTCTGTTGGCACTAAGAAATCCAATTAAGCTTTTGAACTTTTTTTTCTTTTTCCTCACTTTTTTTTAAATATAAATTTATTTATTTTAATTGGAAGTTAAATACTTTACAATATTGTATTGGTTTTGCCATACATCAACATGAATCCACCACAGATATACACGTGTTTCCCATCCTGAACCATAAACCTCTGCCTCTATGTTGGGCTTTTGCAGTTCTATGGAGTTTTCCTCTTTTTTTTTCCCTCTCTTTTTTTAATTTTAATTTTTTAAACTTATTATTATTTGTTCTATATTTATTCCTTTGTTTGTTTTTACTACTGTTCTTTTCCTCTTATAGTTAATCTTTAATGTATATAAATCTTTATTTACCTCTATTTAGCTTTGCATATCTATTCTTTCTGTCTTTTCTTTCTCTCCTTCCCTCTCAACATATTTATTAGTTTTATTTTCATTGCTTTTTTCCCCAATTGGCACCTTGCTTTAGTTTTGCTTTCCAGTTTGTGTTTTAATTAGTTTTGTTCTGGTAGGTATAATTTTTGGTTTCCTTTGTTCACCAGATCAATCTATTATACTTAATGTTTGTTTTGATTTTGCTTATGGATGTATACATATATATGTATATTCAGTTACACTTTCTATTGTTATAAAACTCTGCTCTACATTGGGCTTTTGCAGTTCTATGGAGTTTTCCTTTTTTTTTTTTTTCACTTTTTTCTTTCTTCTTCCAGTTTTTTCTCTTTTCTATAATTTTAATTTTTAATTTTTTTTAACCTATGATATTTTTCTGGCATTTCTTCATTTGCATTTCCTACTACTCTTTTTTCACTGCACTTAATCTTTAATGTGTATAAATCTTTATTATCTACCTCTATTTAACTTTGCATATATATTATTTCTTTCTTTTCTTTCTTTCTTTTCCTCTCAACATATTTGTTATTTTCATTGCTTTATTCTCCACTTGGTACCTTGCTTTATTTTTGTTTTCCAGTTTGTGCTTAAGTTAGTTTTGTTCTTAACTGGTAAGTATAATTTTTGATTTCCTTTGTTTGCTGGATCAATCTACTGTACTTTATTTTTGTTGGACTGTTTTCACTTTTCTCATGAGTGTAGATGTATATATTTCATTATTTTAATAATTATTTGCCTGATTTGTTAACTGCCATTGGTCTGGGGTTCATCTTTGGTTTCTCGTTTATGGATATTTGCTTTACTCTCCCTTAATGCCATAACAAACCACTTGTGGAATCTTTGTTCCTGACTAAAGATCAAACCCTGAGCCTTTGGAGTGGGAGCACTGACTCCAAGACCTTAGACTGCCATAGAACTAACCCTAGGGGGTATCAAATAATGAGAACTCACATAAAGGAAACCACTTGAATACAAGACCTGGCATCATCCAACCACCAGGAGCAGCCTCTTCAGGACACCTCATCTAAACAACAAACAAAACAAAAATACAAACCCAGTCATCAGCAGATGGGATTACCACTTCACTCATCTTTGAGCATCAGAGGAAAAACAAACAAACAAAAACTCAGCACAAATCTCACCCTATACAAAGCTCACACAAACCACTGGACCAACCTTAGGAGGGTAGAAACCAAAAGGAATAAAGAATTCATCCTTCTTCAAGGAAAGAATTCAACTTTCCTTGAAGCCTGGGAAAAGGATAACTCAAACACAATAAGTTAAAATAAAATGAAAAAGCAGTGAAATACTGTACAAATGAAGGAACAAACTAGAAACACAGAAGTCCAAATAAATAAACAGGAAATAGGAAAATTAACTGAAAAAGATTTCAGAATAATGATAGTAAAGATAATCAAAAACTTTGAAAACAAAATGGAGAAAATGCAAGAATCAGTTAACAAAGACCTAGAAGAATTAAAGAATAAGCATACAGAGACAAACAACACAATTAGTGAAATTAAAAATACTCTAGAAGGAATCAATAGCAGAAGATCTAAAGCAAAAGGACAAATCAGTGAGCTGGAAGATATAATAGTAGAAACAACTTCTGAAGAGCAGAATAAAGTAAAAAGAATGAAAAGAGCTGAGGATAGTCTCATAAACCTCTGGGACAATATCAAATGGATCAACATTCAAATTGGGGTCCCAGAAGAAGAGAAAAAGAAAGAGTATGAGAAAATGTTTGAAGAGATTATAGTTGAAAATTCTCCCAACATGGAAAAGAAAATAGCAGATCAAGTCCAAGAGGCACAAAGAGTGCCTTACAGGGTAAACCCAAGGACAAACACACCAAGACACATACTAATCAAACTAACAAGGACTAAACACAAAGAAAGAATATTAAAAGCAACAAGAGAGAAGCAACAAGTAACAGAAAAGGGAAACCCCATGCACTTAACAACTTGTCTTTCAGCAGAAACTGTAGGCCAGAAGGGAATGGCAGGATATATTTAAAGTATTGAAAGGGAAAAATCTACAACCAAGATTGCTGTACCTGGCAAGGATATCATTCAAAATTGATGGAGAAATCAAAAGCTTTTCAAACAAAAAAAAGTTAAGAGAATTCAGTACTACCAAACTAGCTTTACAACAAATGTTAAATGGACTTATAGAGTCAAGAAATACAACAGAAGATAAAAGATCTACAAAATCAATCCCAAACAATTAGAAAATGGCAATAGGAACGTATATATCAATAATTACTTTAAATTTAAATGGATTAAATGCTCCAACCAAGAGACACAGACTGGCTGGATGGATACAAAAAAAGCAAGATCCATATATATGCTGTCTACAGGAAACCCACTTCAGACCTCAAGACACATAAACTGAAAGTGAGAGGATGGAAAAATATATTCCATGCAAATGGGAAGCAAAAGAAAGCTGGAGTAGCAATCCTTATATCAGACAAAATAGACCTTAAAATAAAGATTACAAGAAATAAGGAAGGATACTACATAATGATCAAGGGATCAATCCAAGGGGAAGATATAACAATTGTAAATATCTATGCACCTAACATAGGAGCACCTCAATACATAAGACAAACACTAACAGACATAAAAGGAGAAATTAACAGTAACACAAAAATATTAGGAGACTTTGACACCTCACTCATACCAATGGACCAATCATCAAAGCAAAAAATTAATAAGGAAACAAAATTCTTAAATGACACATTAGATGAGATGGATTTCACTGATATCTTCAGGATATTCCATCCAAATGCTAAAGAATACACCTTCTTCTCAAGTGCACATGGAACATTCTCCAGGATAGACCACATCTTGTGTCACAAATCAAACCTTAGTAAATTTAAGAAAATTGAAATCATATCAAGCATCTTCTCCAACCACAATGCTATGAGACTAGATATCAATTACAAGAAAAAATCTGAAAGAAACTCAAACACATAGAAATTAAACAACAAGTTTCTAAATAACCAGCAGGTTACTGAAGAAATCAAAAGGGAAATCAAAAAATATCTAGAAACAAGTCACAATGAAAACATGACAACTCAAAACCTATGGGATCTAGCAAAAGCAATTCTAAGAGGGGAGTTTATAGCAATAAAATCCTATGTCAAGAAATAAGAAAAACATCAAATAGACAACCCAAGTTTACACCTAAAGCAACTGGAGAAAGAAGAAGAAAGAAAACTGAGTAGAAGAAAAGAAATCATAAAGATCTAAACAGAAACAAATGAAAAAGAAATGAAAGAAACAATAATAAAGATGAATAAAATTAAAATCTGGTTCTTTGTGAAGATAAACAAAATTGATAAACCCTTAGCCAGACTTATCAAGAAAAAAAAGAAGAATAAAATCAACAAAATTAGAAATGGAGAAAGAGAGGTTACAAAAGACAATGCAGAAATACAAAGGATAAGAGACTATTATAAACAACTATATGGCAATAAAATAGATAAACTGCAAGAAATGGACAGATTCTTAGAAAAGTTTAATCTTCCAAGACTGAACCAGGAAGAAAGAAATTATGAACAATCCAATCACAAGCACTGAAATTTGAGATGTCTTCAAATATCTCCCAAATACAAAAGCCCAGGACCAAATGGCTTCACAGGAGAATTCTATCAAGCATTTAGAGATGAGCTAATGCCTACCCTCAGACTCTTTCAAAAAATTGCAGAGGAAAGAACAATTCAAAATTCATACCATGAGGCCACCATCGCCCTGATACCAAAACCAGACAAAGACAACACACAAAATAAGAAAACTACAGGCCAATATCACTGATGAACATAGATCCAAAAATCCTCAAAAAAATTTAGCTAATAGAATTCAGCAACACATCAAAAAGTTCATACACCGTGTTCAAGTTGAGTTTATTCCAGAGATGCAAGGATTCTTCAATATATGGAAATCAATCAATGTGATACACCATATTAGCAAATTGAAAGATAAAAACCATATGATCATCTCAATAGATGCAGAAAAATCTTTGAAAAATTCAGCACTTATTAATGATTAAAACTCTTCAAAAAATGGGCATAGAAGGAACCTACCTCAACATAGTAAAGGCCATATATGATAAGCCTACAGCAAACATTATTCTCGATGGTGAAAAACTGAAAACATTACCCCTGAGATCAGTAACAAGACAAGGGTGTCCACTTTCACCGCTATTATTCAACATAGTTCTGGAAGTCCTAGCTACAGCAATCAGAGAAGAAAAAGAAATAAAAGGAATCTAGATCAGAAGAAGTAAAGCTCTCACTGTTTGCAGATGACATGATACTGTACATAGAAAACCCTAAAGATAGTATGAGAAAATTACTAGAGGTAATCAGTGAATTTAGCAAAGTTTTAGGATACAGAATCAATACACAGAAATCAACTGCATTTCTATATACTAACAATGAAAAATCAGAAAAAGAAATTAAGGAATCAATTCCATTCACCATTGCAACAAAAAGATTAGATATCTAGGAATAAACTTGCCTAAGGAGATGAAAGAATTGTACACAGAAAATTATAAGACACCCATGAAAGAAATCAAAGATGACATAAACAGATGGAGAGATATTCCATGTTCCTGGGTAGGAAGAATCAATATTTTGAAAATGACTATACTGCCAAACTCATCTACAGATTCAATGTGATCCCTATCAAACTACCAATAGCATTTTTCACAGAACTAGAACAAAAAATTTCACAATACATATGGAAACACAAAAGACCCCAAATAGCCAAAGCAGTCTTGAGAAAGAAGAATGGAGCTGAAGGAATCAAGCTTCCTAACTTCAGGTTATACTACAAAGCTACAGTCATCAAGACAGTATGGTACTGGCACAAAAACAGAAATATAGGCCAATGGAAGAAGAGAGAAAGCCCAGAAATAAACCCATGCACCTATGAACACTCTATTTTTGACAAAGGAGGCAAGAATACACAATCTCAGGGGTAATGTTTTCAGTTTTTCACCATCGAGAATAATGTTTGCTGTAGGCTTATCATATATGGTCTTTACTATGCTGAGATAGGGGCAAAGACAGTCTCTTCAATAAGTGGTGCTGGGAAAACTGGACAGCTACATGTAAATGAATGAAATTAGAACACTTTCTAACAACATACACAAAGATAAACTCAAAATGGATTAAAGGCCTAAATGTTTAGACCAGAAACAACAAAACTCTTAGAGGAAAATAGAGGCAGAGCACTCGATGACATAAATCAATGCAAGATCCTCTATGACCCACCTCCTAGAGTAATGAAAATAAAAACAAAAGTAAAGAAGTGGGACCTGATTAAACTTAAAAGTTTTTGCACAACAAATATAAGTATAAGCAAGGTGAAAAGAAAACCCTCAGAACGGGAGAAAATAATAGCAAATGAAACAACTGACAAAGGATTAATTTCCAAAATATACAAGCTGCTCATACAACTCAATGCCAGAAAAACAAAAAAGCTATACAAAAAACAAACAAACAACTCATACAACTAAGTGCCAGAAAAACAAACAACAATCAAAACATGAGAAAAAGACTTAAACAGACATTTCTCCAAAGATATACAGATGGTTAACAAACACATGAAAAGATGCTCAACATCACTCATTATTAGAGAAATGCAAATCAGAATTACAATGAGATATCACCTGACACCAGTCAGAATGACCCTCATCAAAAAGTCTACAAGCAATAAATGCTGGAAAGGATATGGAGAAAAGGAAACACTCTTGCACTGTTGGTGAGAATGTAAACTGATACAGCCACTATGGAAGATGGTATGGAGATTCCTTAAAAAACTAGGAATAAAACCACCATAGGAGCAGTGGCTGTGTGGGCACAGGAGGGCCGAGAGGAGCTACACCACGTTCAAGGTCAGGAGGGGCGACTGTGAGGAAATACCCCTCGTCCAAGGTAAGGAGCAGTGGCTGTGCTTTGCTGGAGCAGCTGTGAAGAGATACCCCACGTCCAAGGTAAGAGAAACCCAAGTAAGACAGTAGGGCTGACTAGTCAACTGGGATGATCCAGAGAGATGGTATGGGGAGGGAGTTGGGAGGGGGGTTTCAGGATTGGGAAAACATGTACACCCGTGGCGGATTCATGTTGATGTATGGCAAACCAATAAAGTATTTTAAAGTAAAATAAAGTAAAAAAAAAAAAAAAAAAGAGAGAGAGAGAGTAGATGTTATGAGAGGCATCAGAGGGCAGACACAAAAACCATAATCACAGAAAATTAGTCAGTCTACTCACACAGACCACAGCCTTGTCTAATTCAATGAAACTAAGCCTGTGGGGGCCACCCAAGATGGGTGGGTCATGTGGAGAGGTCTGACAGAATGTGATCCACTGGAGAAGGGAATGGCAAATCACTTCAGTATTCTTGCCTTGAGAACCCCAAGAACAGTATGAAAAGGCAAAATGATAGAATACTGAAAGAGGAAATCCCCAGGTCGGTAGGTGCCCAATATGCTACTGGAGATCAGTGGAGAAAGAGCTCCAGAAAGAATGAAGAGATGGCACCAAAGTAAGACAAAAATACCCAGCTGTGGATGTGACTGGTGATAGAAGCAAGGTCCGATGCTGTAAAAAGCAATATCGCATAGGAACCTGGAATGTTAGGTCCATGANAATACTGAAAGAGGAAATCCCCAGGTCGGTAGGTGCCCAATATGCTACTGGAGATCAGTGGAGAAAGAGCTCCAGAAAGAATGAAGAGATGGCACCAAAGTAAGACAAAAATACCCAGCTGTGGATGTGACTGGTGATAGAAGCAAGGTCCGATGCTGTAAAAAGCAATATCGCATAGGAACCTGGAATGTTAGGTCCATGAATCAAGGCAAATTGGAAGTGGTCAAACAGGAGATGTCAAGAGTCAATGTCTGCCGGGAGCCAGCGTGAGGAATCCCACCCGTGACAAGGTCATGCAGCAGAGATTTGATGGGCAAGGTCGAGTCAGATCTNATTGCTGGGAGAAATATCAATAACCTCAGATGTGCAGATGACACCACCCTTATGGCAGAAAGCAAAGAATAACTAAAGAACCTCTGGATGAAAGTGAAAGAGGAGAGTGAAAAAGTTGGTTTAAAATTTAACATTCAGAAAACTAAGGTCATGGCATATGGTCGCATTACTTCATGGCAAATAGATGGGGAAAAAAACAAAGAGTGAGAGACTTCATTTTGGGGGGCTCCAAAATCACTGCAGATGATGACTACAGTCATGAAATTAAAAGACACTTGCCCCTTGGAAGAAAAGATCTGACCAACCTAGACAGCGTATTAAAAAGCAGAGACGTTACTTTGCCAACAAAGGTTGGTCTAGTCAAAGCTATGTTTTCTTCCAGTAGCCATATATGGATGTGAGAGTTGGACTATAAAGAAAGCTGAGCACCAAAGAGTTGATGTTTTTGATGGTTTTGGAGAAGACTCTTGAGAGTCCTAGGGCTGCAATGAGATCCAACCAGTCAATCCTAAAGGAAATCAGTCCTTAATATTCATTGGAAGGACTGTTGAAACTGAAGCTCCAATACTTTGGCCACCTGATGTGAAGAACTGACTCATTTGAAAAGACCATAATGCTGGGAAAGATTGAAGGCAGGAGAAGGGGATGACAGAGGATGAGATCGTTGGATGATATCACCGACTCAATTGACATGACTTTGGGTAAACCCCGGGAGTTGGTGATGGACAGGGAGGCCTGGCACGCTGCAGTCCATGGGATTGCAAAGAGTTGGACACAACTGAGTAACTGAACTGAACTAAATTGATGTATCTTCAATTTCACTGACTCCTTCTATTATTCTCAGTCTACTCTTAAAAGGATTTTTCATTTCTGGTTCCACTTTTAAATTTTCACATGCTCATTTAATGTTTAAAGTAGATCTTATTTATTCACTGAGATTTCCCAATAGTTCACTCAATTTGATGATGTTTTCTTCTAAGAACTTGAGCATATTTAATGCCTGCTTTAAAATCTTTTTCTGCTAATTCAATAAGCTGGGTCATCTAGAACTCCTTTTCCACTAACTGCTTTTTCTTTTAAATATAGATCAAACTTTCCTATTTCTCTGCAGGTTTCATAATTTTTATTATTTTTACACTGGACTTTTTAGATAATTTATTGTAGAGTCCTTGGATTCTGTTGTGTTCCCCTGAAGTATACATGTTGTAAGTTATTAGATCAAATTGAACTTGTGGAGGTTTGCTTTTATGCTTGATTTGTGTGAATCCCCTTCAGCTCTTTTTTCCTTTTGTGCTAAGATGAATACCTTAATATCATAATATAACTGTTAGCTCTTAGCCCTGGTCTTTCTTGGGTTTCACTGGTAAGGCCCAAGTGTTTATGAAGCCCCTCTAAACTGCAAACTCTGTCTTATCTGCAATGGGTAACTGCTGAAAAATCTATGCAGTGTTTTCAGTCTTCTGGCTCTTCTTTTTCCTGGGTTCTTTGAAGTATACCACATAAATACACAGTTCATGGATTATACTGGAATTTGAAGGGAGTTTATACGCAGATTTGGGACCTCTCTAACTTCCTTTTTGTCAGAACCCCTTCCTTTAATTTCTCACTAAACTGATATCCTTGAATTCCTTTATTTGACTCCTCAAGCCAAGCTTTCTACTTGATTTCTAGCTGCCTCAAGGTTCATGTTCTTGGCACTATTTCCGGGTAAAAGTTGCATAAACATAGATTTCATAATTGTTTTCTGAGTGAGAGTCAGTCTACTACAATTTTCTTCACTACTAATAGAACTGGAAAGCCAACAAGCTAGTATTTAAAGGGACAGTGGTGAGAACTTTCTTTGTCCAACCACTCAGAGACTCGGAAGAAATGGAGTGCAGAGTCATCTGCTTCTCAGTAACTCAAGTTCCTACTGTAACTATAAATTCAACTTTATGTTCCAAGCCCTATAATCAGAGGCTCATCTTCCTAATGGTTTCTGCTTAATCTTTTCTGAATTTTCTGTTCCTGAGCCTGTTAGTCTCACTGGTATCACACCTACTTACATATAGGGTCTGATTGATGAGATAACTGCTAAGTAAGCCAAAAATACTAATAAAATGTGAACATAATGAGTGATTTGAGAATAACTGACAATGCAGCAGAATACTCTGCCAGTTAGTCGGGGGAACAGAGACGCAGTGTCACTTACGCTTATGGAATTGTATTGCCTAGCCAAAAAGAAAACATGCGATCTAGTTCTTATTGATGGGAGGATGACTTCTTACTTCTCTGACCATATTTATTTTAATACTATTCTCTTTGTCTTCAAAGCTGGAACAATTGCCTCCGGCTTTGTTTGACTGTTGTCATAGAATTTGCTCCCATGTTACACTCCCGTCACTCTTTATATCTGTCACTGCTCTAACATTTTCAAATTAAAAGAACTTTGAAGTGCATATACACTCTGATACAACCATAGAAACTCTTCCCCAAAAATGTAGTAGGTAGTAGTAGTGATAGTACCCAGCGTATGACTTTCTTCAAAGCTTAGTGACACACTTAACATGGATTGATTACCACTAGGTCAAAGAGAACTAAGTGCCTGGAAAAATCAGATAGGAGTGTTGAGACAGAATAACAAAAGGCAGATCTTTAAAATCTAATGTCATAAGAACTTTTTTTTTTTTCAGTAATTCCACAAAATTAACATATTTAATGTTTCTTTTGAGAAGACATTCAAGCAAGATGAATTTATGCCTTTGAAATAAAAATAATAAGGAAGAACACCACGTGACTTAGCTCCTGTCACATACTTGCTCGTCTCTTTCTTCCCCATTTGATTGTTAAGGCTTTTATCTGTAAATAACTCATAGTTGCAAAATGATGAGAGGGAAAATTGTTTGAAGTCTTAAATGTTATACAACTGATACTTCTGAAGCTCAGTGATGTAGAGATATGTGCTCTTTAATACATTTGTTTGTGTATATGTATAAATTACAAGTCCTACAGATATTATTTTTCTATATTCAAAATGGTTATTACTCAAAAGACTGATGACTTGAAATTCTTCTTCTATGACAGAAGTCAATATTTTGTGGCTATAGT
>SJYA01003448.1:450962-464024 GCA_006410615.1 Neotragus moschatus
CATATTTTCAATAAAGTCAGACGGCAAATACAAAGATTTTTACTATTGCTGCAGTTATGTAGCATTGGAGGGGAGATCATGAGAAGTAAAACATTATAAATTCTTTGTGTAGTTTAGCTAGTAGATAACAATGTTGACTGATTGTAGAATTTGTTAGGTTAAAATAAATATGTTTAATAATCATTGGAATTGTTCAGCAAAGTTCAGCACAAAAGATTACAAGAAAGTAGAAACAAAGGAAATAAATAGAAAAATAAGACAAGTAGAAAATAAGTAATATAGTTTAAATAAATGTAAATATTTCAGTAATCAAAGTAATTGACCTCCAATTAAAATAAATAAATATATATTTTTTAAAAATTTCAGTAATCACTATAAATGTAAATGGGCTAAACTCTTCAGGTAAAAGATAAAGATTTTTATTCTAAACTTTTTAAAAAATCCAGTTATATACTTCATAAAAGAATATACAAAAAGGTTAAAATTAAAGGATGAAAATATTATACTATGAAATAATATCCCAAAGAAAGTGACTGCAGGTACATTAGTACCATACAAAATAGACTTTAATAATTAAAATATTTTAAAATTCTGTGCTAGAAGTAAAAAGGGTCATTACATAATAACAAAGATCTAATTCACCAAATGACAAGGCAATTTTAAATGTCTATTAACCTAGCAACACAGCTCCCAAAACAGAAAAGAAAGGCAGAATTATAGGAAAAAAGTTGATAAATATGCCATCATCATGAGAGATTTCAATGTAATTGTCTCTGTAATTGAACATTTGATTTTAAAAATACATAGGGATACAAATTATTTAGGCTGTAAAACTTAGAAATTTGAAAAGACTGGTATTCACACAGAAGACATTCTCTGACTATAATATAATTAAGTCAAAAATCAAGTATTTTTAAGGGTTTATGTTGTTTAGCATTAATTTTTCCAGCTTTATTGAGATATGATTGACAAATACAAATTGTATATACTTAAGGTGAACAATGAGATGATTTGATATATGTTTATATTGGAAAATGATTATCACAATCAAGTTAACATTTAACATTTATCACTCCATGTAGTTGTATGTGTTAGTTGCTCAGTCATGTCCGACTTTGTGACCCTATGGACTAGAGCTCGCCAGGCTCCTCTGTTCATAGAATTCTCTAGGCAGGAATACTTAAGTCAGTTGCCATTCCCTTCTCCAGGGAATCTTCCCAACCCAGGGATCAAACCCAGGTCTCTTGCTTTGCAGGCAGATTCTTTACCATCTGAGCCATGTGTGTAAATGCCCAATATAGTTGTAAGGGGCTTTTTTATTTTTTATTTTTGCTTTTGGTGTGATAAGAGCACTTAAGATCTACTTTCCTACAAAATTTCAAGTAGACAATACAGTATATTATTAACTATAGTCATTATGGTATTCATTAGATTCCCTAGAACTAATTTATCATATAGTAGAAAGTTTGTGCCCTTTGATCAACATCTCCCTGTTTTCCCCACCTCCTAATCTCTGGTAAGCACTGTTCTATTCTCTGATCCTGTGAATTCAACTTTTTAGCATTCTCCACACCTGTTAGGATGATTATTATTCAAATACAAGAGATAACAGGTTTTGGCAAGGATGGGGAGAAACTGAAACTCTAAGATAACGTTAGAGTCAAAGTTAATTGCCATAACTATTATGGAAAACAGTATGGGGCTTCCTCAAAAAATTAAAAGTATAGCTACCAAGTGATCCAATAATCCCACTAATGGACATATATCCAAAAGAAGTAAAATCACACATGTTTTAATACATTACACTAAGATTACTTTTGAAATTTTAAAACAAGATTCCAAGTATTTCATAACTCAAAGAAAACTTCATAATAATGAAGTGTGAAAATACTTAGGACTGAATGATCATGAAAACATTATGCATCCAAATACATGGATGCACTAAAGTGGTACTTTGAAGAAATCTTATGGACTTAAATTGGAAGAAGAAACGTCAAAAATAATTATTACAACATAGATCTCAAGACCTTAGAAAAAGAATAGCAAAATAATTCAAAGGAAAGTAGAAGAAAAGAAAAAAAAATGAAGATCAACATTTAATGAAATAGAAAGCAAACATAAAATAGAGTATTGACAAAGTGTAAGTATTTTCCTTGATGAGATTTTGTTTAATGACAATCTTCCAGTGGAATTAAGCGAGGAAAAATAGAGAATGAATACAAGTAAATAATATTAAAAATGAGAAAGGGTACAAATTAAAAATATTCGGACTTGAAAAGTAAAATATAACTATACATGTTGTTATTAAACACACAGTAAGAGGATAGTATACACAATTTTTATAATAAATTTGAAAACTTGAATGAGTAAATTTCTAGAAAATATAATTTACTGAAACTGACTCAAGAAGAAATAGAAAACCTGAATAACCCTGAATCCATTAAATAAATTCAATAGACAGTAAAAAAAAAAGCAAAAACAAAAACAAAAAACTTCCAATGAAGAAACCAAGCTCTAAAAGGTTTCCAGAGAAATTGGAGAAACCAATCTTTTTAGTCTTACTCAAACTCTTTCATAAAATAAGAAAAGAAAAACATTCCTAATTTATTTTACAAAGCTAACAGTATTTTTATCGGAACCCAACAAGAATAGTTTAGAGAGAACACTTATGCTTTTGGCGAAAGTATACTTTGTTCCTGTGTGTGTGCCCAGTCATTCAGTCGTATCTGACTCTCTTTTACCCTGTGGACTGTAGCCCCCCAGGCCCCTCTGTCCACGGGATTCTCCAGGCAAGAACACTGGAGTGGGTTGCCATTTCCTCCTCTAGGGGATCTTCCAGACTCAGGGATCAGACCTGCATCTCCTGTGTCTCCTGCATTGGCAGGTGGATTCTTTACCACTTCACCACCTGAGAAGCCCCTGTACTTTGCTTCTATCACTATGCAAAAATAAATAAATAAATAAAAAACAATGTTGATCCTCATGCATGACTAATAATCAGTTATCTAAATTATTATTTATGATGACTTTATTTTGAGAAATAAGAAAACTTAAAGTTATAAACCTGAAACCAAGTTTCAGTCTGGGTACCTGAACCAAAATAATTGTCTGTGTGTTAGCTAAAAAATGGTTATCCGTTTGTTTTTCTATTCCCTTCAGTGGTTAATCAATCCTTTAATACTATTCTTTTTGAGCTCACTTTCCCTTCCTTGCCTTCTGCCTTCACTTTGTTTTTTCAGAGATAATATAGAGGCTGAGTCTAAATTATCTCAATATTATTCCCTTCCTGCTATATTTATCTATATTTGAGCATATAAACAGTCTCCTCCTCCCATTAAAAAGAAAGCAACTAAGATAATCCCTCCACCAGTACTCTTTCCCATCTCCTCCAGCTCTTCATTCTATCAATTATTCCCATTTTGTCCTGTATCTTCAACATTTTTCCATTTATTCTTTTCATGGACTAATTTCAGTTCAAAGTATCATCATCTGTCCACTCATTTAGGCAAATTAAAACCCAGGAGAGGTTCTGGACTTCTCACTGCCCCTTGGTTTCCCTCCCCATCCAATCCAAGTCTACAAAATACTGGTCTTGTTGCCAATTCTATTCCCTGAATATCTCTCATATTTTACTTTTCTTTCCATTCCTACAGCCACAGTCCTGACTCACAATTTCATCATTATTCACTTTTAGATTCGTCTAGTGCCTCTCATTGAGTGTATGGTCCAGAAGAACAGCATGGATCTTGGAGTCAGGCTATGTTCAGAAGCCAACAATATATTTTACTATGATTGTGACTTTTGGGACATTAACTTCTCTAAACCTTATTTTACTCAGCTATAAAATGGAGATGATAATGCTTGTTCTTAACTGTTCTTGTGGTGATTAAGTGATATTATGTATATTAATGCTGTGTCTTGCATATAGCAAGCATTCCAGGAATGTTAATTTTCTCTTTCCTTATAGCTTATTATCCTCCAGTCCCTTTTCTACACTCTGCTATGAAAGTGACCTTAGCACAAATCTGATCATGTCACTTCCTTAATGAAAATTCTTTGGAGGTTTTAATCTGCCCACAACTTAAAATTCAAATTCCATTAGCAAGAAATATAAGGCTCTTCACTGGCTGATCCTCCACCTCGTCTTTATTCTGCCTCAAATTCATGAGCTCCTTAAATACACAAAAGAAATTTGTCTTATCCATATATAAATCCCTAGGATCTAACAACAATGCTAGATACAAACCGAACAGCGTTACAATAGAATAAATGTTCATTCAAATACATGTCTAAATTTTGACTGGAATTCATTTCACAGATATACAATAGTTGGTATTTGGAAATTTCTTGTGTGGATTTGGTGGGAGATATAAGCTGCTATTAAATTAAGAAAAACTGACATTTCTATTTTGACATGTTTGTTATTTTGTGATCATAGGCATCTTCAGTTTTGATTTACTCTGATGTTTCTTAAACTGACAGGATAATATCAAGCATTAGGAAAATCATGCCTAAGTTAATCGTGAAGGGATGGATCAAAGGGGAATCAATGGCATGTAATGCAGGAATCAAAAAGAATAGAAAACATCTCAAATAGCTTAATTTTATGTGATTATCATGGTAGTTTCACTTTGTATTTAACAAGGACTTTCATTCCGAAGATCTCAAAGTATATTGAATCTATTATCTCGCTTTTACTAACAAAGTCCCTGGGAGCTAACAGAAATTACAACTTAGGTAAATAAAGCTTGCTTTGGACCATTCACATTTTTTGTTTTAAAATGTTTCTGTTTTTACTGTATTCAGATTGCTGAGCACTGTTGGTGGAAATTATACAACTACATATATTGCTGCCACTATATTTGTGGTCACTTGTGGCCAATATTGATCCCTAAACCACTTTATAATCTCACAGTCAACTCAGAGGATATATATCCATAGCTCCTTCAACTTTTCCCCATTGTTCTCAAACCTCTTTGACACACCTCCAAATCTTCCTGCAGTCTCAGCAGATAATCTTCCCTTTTTTCTTTCACACACACACACACACACACACACAAACACACAGAGCTACAAAACCTACAAAACTATCTGTGCCTAATGTGCTTAGCCACTCAGTCACTCACTGACCCTTTGCAACCCCATAGACTGTAGCCTGCCAGGCTCCTCTGTCCATGGGATTTCTCAGGCAAGAGTACTAGAGTGGGTAGCCTTTTCCTTCTCCAGGGGATCCTCCAAACCCAGGAATCAAACCCCAGTCTCCCACATTGCAGGCAGATTCTTTACTGTCTAAGTCACCAGGGAAGCTACCTGTATCCGTCCATTATCTTTTCTGTGACAAAAGAATTAGAGTCTCTTCTATTTAAAATCAAACCCTTTGCATCTTCTCTGGTTCCTAACTATTCTATGATTTTTAGATGTTTTTCCCCTTCTGATTACCCCCTCCTATTTTTTTTTAAATTTTTCTTATGCTCTACTGGATCTTTTCCATCTTCATTAATACATGTTTAAGACTTAAAAACACCTTAACCCCGTTTTTCCTTCCTGATAACACTGCCTTTAAAATTTTCCTATATTTTCTGTCACAATTTGCCCACATTCTACTCACTCCTCAATCTACTTCAAGTTGGTTTTGCTAGATCATTCCACACACACACACACACAAAAATCTTCATAAGGACACTAATGACTTATATGTCACCAAACACAATGCTGTTTCTGTCCTCATCTAATTTAATTTTTCTATAGAAATTGACAATATTAAATTAACCACACACTTATTTTGAAAACACTAACTTCTTTTGCTTCCTGGAATATCAGGAGAAGATTTTTTTCATATTCTCTCCACCCCATCTTGTTATTTTGCAGGTTGATTCTTCCCTACATAAATTTGTGTTGCCAGTTCTCAGAGTTGTGTTCTAGACCTTTGTTCCCCCCTCTCCTCTTCTCCCTTTTCCTCTCTTCCTTTTCAATCACATTCCCCCAGGGTGATCACATTTAGTGCCATAGCTTCAGCTGGCTATCTACATGCCAAAGAATCTTAATTTGATGCTTCTAAGCCAGAGATATTTCCTGAACTCCAAACCTGAACATTCAAATACAGATTAATCCATGTATTAGCATATCTCACTGAAATCTAAAACCAAGGACTCATATCTGTATTAAATCTTACTCTGTCTCTCCAAACACTACTTATTCTCTAGTTTTCCCCTTTGGAACACACAACACTCTCAATCCACCAAATTGATCAAGCCTGAAATCTGGCAAATGTTCTTGTCTATTTCCTTACATCAACATTCCCACAAATCCAACTCATCAACAAATTCTGCCAGTTCTATTTCCAGAGTATGTCTTGAAACCATCTACTTTTCTCCACCTTCTCTGCCACCAACCTAGTCTAGTCCTCCATTCTTTTTCTCCTGGATTGGTACAAAAACCTCCTACCTACCTGGTCATTCTACTTCCAATCTTCCTCTCCTACAACCAATTATAGGAGAAAACTAGGAGTAACAAACACAGCAACTAGTTGTCTTATTTATTAATCTGCTTGTTTTTACGCTGTCACCTAGCTGTAAAATAAAAATTGGTTTTAAAACATGACCACTACATCATTTTCACAGCTAGAAAAACTCATAGAAATTCCTTACCTAGGAACCTTCAAATATCTAGTCACTGTTTAAATTTCCCTAAGAGTATCACAGTGGTTTATCAGGGGTTTTTTGTTTGTTTGAATCATTCTACAAACATAATCCTCTCCCTACATTTAGTTGAAAGTGAAAGTAGCTCAGTTGTGTCCAACTCTTTGCAACCCTATTAATTATACAGTTCATGGAATTCTCCAAGCCAGACTACTGGAGTGGNTTCCCTAAGAGTATCACAGTGGTTTATCAGGGGTTTTTTGTTTGTTTGAATCATTCTACAAACATAATCCTCTCCCTACATTTAGTTGAAAGTGAAAGTAGCTCAGTTGTGTCCAACTCTTTGCAACCCTATTAATTATACAGTTCATGGAATTCTCCAAGCCAGACTACTGGAGTGGGTATCCTTTCCCTTCTCCAGGGGATCTTCCCAACCCAGGAATCGAACCCAGGTCTCCCACATTGCAGGCAGATTATTTACCAGCTGGGCCACAAGGGAAGCCTAAGAATACTGCAGTGGGGAGCCTATCCCTTCTCCAGCAGATCTTCTCAATCCAAGAATCGGACCAGGGTCTCCTGCATTGCAAGTGGATTCTTTACCAACTGAGCTATCAGGGAAACCCCCATTTGGTTGAAGCGGTCCTTAAATATCCTCCTATTCTGTAGGTTTCTCCTCCAGATTTTTATTTCCTTGACTTTATTTCCTGAATAAATTGAATTTTTTGTCCTATAGAGTTCCCAACAGCCTGTGGTTCTTTGTTTGTAACCCTGTGGTTTCACTGAACATGGTCTGCTGTCCGCCTGCAATTCCTATAAACTTGTATTTTAACCTAGAAACTTGGTCTGCTTTAGGTTCAGTTTTTGTATAAATATGTCATAGGTGGAGCTTTGTACTAAATGCCTAGTGCCTCTTTTATTATATTAGAAGCCACTGATGATCTTTTCTTAGATTACTTTATTAAGAACTTAAAATGTAATATTCTAATTATATCAGCAGGATGATTTTGCTAAAATATACATATAAACATGTTACTCCCATTCAGTGTCCATCATTGTTGGGATAAAATTCAAATTCCTTAACATGGATCCTTACAAATTTATTAACTGGCAGATTCCTATATCACTGTAGCATTATCTTATGCTGTTCTCTGCCTCATGATTTGGGTTCCAGACATGCTGACTTTATTGCAGAGTCCTGAATGGGTCTTACTCTGTCCCAAAAGTCTAAAATGGGGACAGTTCCACCCGCTATTTGCTCCTACTGCAATCTATATTTCTCCTTTCCTTACACTCGTCTCCTCTGCCATCGATTTGTTCATCACTGTATCTACAACCCCTAAAGAATTTATATCATATAACAGATGCTTAGTTAAATACTAGTTGAATGAGGTTATGTCACTACAATTTCAGCTTTTCTTTTTGAATTGATATTGAATTATGTTATACTCATAAATCATTTTATATAAGCAATCATATTAAGTGCCATAACATCCCAATAAAGACAGAAAAAGCAGACTGATTTCATTGTGTTTCTTCTCAGCTGTGAATTATGATGTGAAGTGATGTTCTGTTATCTTGAATTAAAATGGCTTGAAATATTTACTTATTTCATCTACTTCGTATCTGGGATTCTAACACCTAAAAGCACTCTCAGACCAAAATTAGGAGGGTGAAAGATTTATATTGTCCACTGCAGCTTAACCATACTATTTCTAAGTGGCAAGCTGCTAACACCCATTCCCTATCTCAGCATCAACTCCTCCAGGAAGACTTCCCTGAGCCTGATCCAGAGAGAGTTCTTGATGTCTTCATCTGGGCTATATTGGAATTTGGATCATACTTCTGATATTACAGATACCTTTTTTTTTTTTTTTGTCTACATTGCTTCCATCCATTAGATTGTGATTCCAATAAGGATAGATTCACTTATTTCCATATATCAAATGACTACCACAGTGCCTGGTACACAACAGATGCTCAGTTCATAACTGCTGAATCATTGACATGGATTAACGTGCCCTCTTATCTATAGCCAGTTCTCATATAATGAAAAAGGGTAAGAGAGTTTGTTGTAGTGGTGGCAGTGCTCATTATCTTGAAAAAATGAATGGAATCAGAAATCTTGGTCAAAATATAACAGTAAGAAAAGCAAATATTTAATAGTAGGATCCCGATGGTCCAGTGCTTAAGAATCTAGCTTGCAATGCAGGGAGCACCAGTTCAATCCCTGGACCAGGCAGATCCCACATGCAGCAGAGCAACGAAGCCCATGTGTCACAACCACGTGCTCTGCAACAGGAGTGAGGAGCCCACACACCGCTTGCTAACCTCAACTACAGATAAGCGCAAACACAGCAATGAAGACTCAAGGTAGGCAAAAATAATTAAAAATGAAAATAAATGAATATTTTAATTGTTGGATCCCAAGAAAGTGTATTAGATGGCTAAACTGTAGTAATTGAATTTTAATCCCTCCAAATCTCACTAAAAATGCAAGCAAAGTTTGTTTGTTTTTTTTTAAAGACATAAACCCCAAATCTGGGAAGAACATTAGAAGAAATAAAGAGCAATGTAATTTTTGAAGTGGAACCCAGGTGGATTAGCAAGAGGTGACTTAGTCTGAGACAATAGGGAACTCAGCCAGCAGTGGAGAATGCTGAGAAATAACCCAGTTTATAATCCAGTATCATCACAAGTTTCAAAAATTGGCAGCACTAAGTACTTTTGGAACAGAGTGTTAAGAGAGAGTTAAAATCAGGAGGTTTGGGTGAAAATATCTGAAACGCAACTTAATTTAAAACCAATACAATATTGTAAAGTAATTAGCCTCCAATTAAAATAAATAAATTTAAATTTAAAAAAAAGAAAGATCCTTTATCTCATTCTACAGAAGTAGGTAACTGTCTTTCACTTTCTTCCATGGAAGTCTGCAGGTTTATTCTCCAGCCTTGTATAAAAAATAAAATCATTGAACCGGAAAACACCAGGCACACTGGCCCTGGACACTGCAGGAACTCATGTACACCTGAGATGAAAAAAATAAAATAAAATAAAAAATTAATTAAAAAAAATAAAAAAAATAAAACAAGGGGATTGAGAAACCATGTGCATAATCAATTAAATGCTTCCCTCACTAAGGCTGCAGAATTCCATCCTCCAGGCAAGAGATTGGAAAAATTTTCTCTGGAGAACCTGATGAGCACAAAAAGAAAAATCTAAATATGCAGATGACTAGGGGTTCTGCATTTAAACAGTCCATCTGCACTCAGAGTAAATCAGCTGCACCCCAGACTCGGTTACAATCAGCACTCTCAACCAAAAGCAGACAACCAAAGATTATCAAATCATGGGGAAAGGATCCAACACACAAGTTAGAGACAAGGATTAAAAAAAAATTAAAAAACAAACAGAACTAATTTTTTAAAACGGGAGAAAAAAACAAAGCAAGAAACGCAGAAAATGGAGACTTCATAAGGAGAAGAAAACTTAAAACAATCAAAGGTATTACTCAGAAAGATAAGGCTTACCTTAAGCACGAAGCAAGAACAAGTTGCTTTAAAAAGGAACATTTGGAGAAAAAAGATAAAAATTTTTGGAAACTAAGCAAACAATAGTAGATAGTAATTAATTTTAAAACTATTATTTTTCTGGACTTTGTGATGTTAATGTAGTTGACTTTTTTAATATTTGTAAAATGTGTCATTTATTCCTTCATTATTAATAAATATTCCCATTTTACCTAATATCTAATATTGTGTGGGTAGTTTTATATTCATTTTCCTGAAACAAGCCCCCAAAATTGTAAAGAAACTTCAGGCTCCTCAAAATCTGTCTCTGCCCCAGTGGCAAATCTATATATACAGTTGCTCACATCAAATTATAGGAGTTATTCTTGACTCCTTCTCTCTCTCTCTTACATCCCATATACAAACTGTCAGGAAACCCTGTTGGTTCTGCCTTCAGAATATATGCATAACCTGACCACTACTACCACCTTAGTCCAAACCACCATTATCATTTGCCTGAGTTCTTGCAAAAACCACTTAACCTATCTTCTTGCTTTCACCCAAGCCCCCTTGCTGTGTATTCTCAACACAACAGTCAGAGAATTATCTTCTTAAAATGCAAGCCAGATGATACCATTTCTCTGCTCAAAAATTTCCAGTGTCTCTCCATTCACTTGAACTGGCTCTACATTTCTTCTCAGAACTCCTACTCTTCTGTTCACTCTGGTCCCATTACCCTTAATCCTTTGCTATTTCTTGAAAATACTGGGCATGGTATTCCCACTTTAAGGCTATTATATTAACTATCCCTCTTCTTGGAATCCAGATATCTGCAACACAATCTTCCTAATCTCTTTCTGCTAGCCTTGCGTGTGTGCTCAGTAGTGTCTGACTCTTTATTGACCCCATGGACTGCAGCCCACCAGGCTCCTCTGTCCATGGGATACCCTAGGCAAGAACACTGGAGTGAGTAGCCATTTCCTTCTCCAGGGGATCTTCCAAACCTTAGGATCAAATCAACATCTCCTGCATTGCAGACAGAATTTTTACCCCTGAGCCACCAGGGAAGCCAAATCTTTTTCAACTCTCTGCTTAAATGTCACTTTCTCAAGGAGGCCTATCTTGACCATCATATTTAAAATTCTAGCTCAGTCCTTCCCTTCTCCATGACCTGGCACTCCCAACCTCCCTTATTCTATCTTCTTTGTTTAATAACATTTTTCACCTTCTGACATATTCAGTTCAGTTCAGTTCAGTCGCTCAGTCGTGTCTGACTCTTTGCGACCCCATGAATTGCAGCACACCTGGCCTCCCTGTCCATCACCAACTCCCGGAGTTCACTCAGACTCATGCCCATAGAGTCAGTGATGCCATCCAGCCATCTCATCCTCTGTCATCCCCTTCTCCTCCTGCCCCCAATCCCTCTCAACATCAGAGTCTTTTCCAATGAGTCAACTCTTCACATGAGGTGGCCACAGTACTGGAGCTTCAGCTTCAGCATCATTCTTTCCAAAGAAATCCCAGGGCCGATTTCCTTCAGAATGGACTGGTTGGATCTCCTTGCAGTCCAAGGGACTCTCAAGAGTCTTCTCCAACACCACAGTTCAAAAGCATCAATTCTTCAGCGCTCAGCCTTCTTTACAGTCCAACTCTTTATTACATAATGTATTTATTTTGCTCAGGTTTATTGTATGTCTACTTCCATTAGGATGATAGCTACATGAGAGTAAGGATATTGTTCTGTTTACTGATGTATCACAAGCACCTAAGATAGTGTCTAGTGCATAGAAGTGGCTCAATAAATATATGATGAATTTGAATATCATATGCATATATGTGAATATATAATAATATACATAAGTGAGGATATATTAATAACTGTACATGCACATGTATATATACAAACATACTGTAAAAGCATGAAATATCTCTGTAAAAATACAGAAGAAAGAAATAACACTGACTGCTTTTGAAAAGAGGGTAGCAAGGGAAGAGGGTAGAAACAGTGTTTTTCACTATATGTCCTTTGGCACAGTTTGAATTCTGAAACATATGAATGACTTACCTTTTTCATAAGTAAATAACAGAACACTGTGAATTGGACTTCATAGCATGATTTTCCCTTATAGAAGGACCCCAGAAATATGATTTTCTCAAAATCTCCATTTTTCATTCACATAAAGATTGATGAAATTCTTTAAAACACATGTATAAAATTCAATAGGTCATGGAGAAGGACAGAGCAACTAGGTCCTCTAAGGAAATTTGGCTAAAATAAGATAGACATGTACTTGGAAATGAGGTGACCAAAACACTACACAATTCAAAATATATTGATAAATGAAAAAGAAGAAAATCAAACCACAAAATTAAATATTTAGTACTATCCTCTATATATTTTAAAACATCTCTATGTGAGAGGTATGCATAGGAAAAAAAAAACTGGGAAAGAGAAAGCTTTCACATTATTTTAAACTATTTGGGAAATAACTTCAATCTAAAAGCTGTAAGAATAGCAACAGTACCGTGAACACCCAGATATCCTTTACATAGATTTGCAAATTAGCCTTTTACTCTATTTGCTTTATTGTTTGCTGTTTCTCTTCCATATACATCTACACGTATTCACACAGACACACAAAAATATATATGCACATAAATAACATTTTTTGAACTATTCAAGAGTAACTTGCATAAAGCCCTTTACTCCCCAAATAGTACAGTGAGCATGTCTTCTAAATAATAATATTCTCTTACATTTCCACAGTAGAATTGTCAACTTCAGGAAATTTAATATTGATACAATATTTTTATCTAAGCAACCAACCACGTGCCAATTTTTTAATTGACTTAATAATTCCTATGTAGCATAAATTCCTATTTATCATTCTGTATTGTTTTATGGAGAATATAAATTG
>SJYA01003448.1:491440-510248 GCA_006410615.1 Neotragus moschatus
GCTAATATATTACTTTTTTCTTTTCCATACTATTTATTTCATTTTAAAATATTTTACTAGCATGATTACACATAAAACATATCTGAATAACAATAATAATAATCAATAAAAGAAAGTCCTCACTCTCTTGGCCATTAATTTAACTCCATTATCATTATTAACCATGACTTTGTCCTAATAGAGGAAGGGGATGTTAAAAATTATCTTTTTCAGATATCAAATATACCAAGTTTGCCTCTTTTTGGCAGAAAACAAAGGTTTCTACTGTAAAGTCTTTTGCACTGAAGCAGGGGCAATTTTCTCAACCAGGGGCAATTTTGGTTTTGCCCCTAGGGGACATGTTTCAATGTCTAGAGATATTTTTGGCTGACACACCAGGGAGGAAGGTGCTATAGGCGACAGAGATGTAACTGTAACTGTTACACAACATCCTACAATCCACAGGAAGTCCTCATACAACAAAGGACTATCCTTCCCAAATCTCAATAGTACTAAAACTGAGAATCCCTGGCAAAAGCAATGAATTACATAATCACTCAAAATCCAGCAAATATTAAGAATGTACAGCCCAGCTAAATTAAATGCTAACTTTTATTTAGCAAAACACTTCTCCTTGTGAATTTCTACCCACTCTTCTAGTTTTGTATTCGTTTTGTATCATTGCCTAACTGACCTTGCATTTCACCACAATGAAGAGTTTGTTTCCAGGCAGGGTTGAGAAAGGAAGAACATTTTATTATCATCATTTTCCAAACCTTCTGTAAGCATAACAGGTAAAGAGTTAAATTTGGAAACGTGATGGACATTCTAAGGCTCTTGCTAGTATTTGCATAGAACACCTAAAACCACATGCATCTCTGTGACAGTCTGAATCTAGAGTAAGTAAAACTGGGAAGTTTTAACAACCCAAACTAAAAACTGTAATTAGGATTGCAAAAATGCCCCATTACATGATTTTTATAATCCTTCAGTCTTCTACACAGGTGAAAAATTAAATTCTAATTATCTCCTAGTTGAGCCCATAGATAATTCAGTGACATCTGTAACCCAGTCTCCATCTGCTTTAAAAAAAAAAAGACTTAAATATAAATAAAAGAAAAAGAAGATAAAGGCAAGAAATAAAAGCTATATCTTTTCCTTGGAAAAAGAACATGCTATATTTGAATAGGAACTACCTAGATATAAAATTTCCTTGATTTAGAGCTAGGTACCTTGTTGCCTGGATAAACTCTTAGGGACCAGTAGTGAAAGTTAATTTCCCCTCTAACTACAATGAATTACTTATTAAATGAGAAAGTCTCCAATAGATATCAGTCTTACATACTAGTTGTCTTTCTGTCAGGGGCCAGCTTATAACCAATTTGAATTTACACCATCTAACCCTACTTTATCAACATGTCAGCAGTGCAGGCTATTCAGTCAGTCAGGTAATGTGTCTTCAGAAGATAAAATGACATCATTTCTCCTGTTGTGGATATTATATTGCTTCCCACTTTTGTAGATAAAGGTTGGTGGAAGTGGGGGAATTCCCTGGCCATCCAGTGGTTGGATCTCCTCATTTTCACTGGTGAGGGCTCAGGTTCCATTCCTGGTCAGGGAACTAGGTTCCAGCAAGCAGTGAGGTGAGGCAAAAAAAAAATTTTAAAAAAGTTGGTAGAGATGGTGATCATAAAGTGGTATTTTCATCTTGTGATCATATTATTGTCATGAGCTCAGATTTTTGATCTTATATGGGATTTTCTGACAAAAGACTGTCTGGAATAAGTTAATTATTGAATATAAAGACATATCATAGAGTTATCAAAAACACATGACAATTTGAAAAGACTTGGATACATGAATAAACTAAACTTAGGACTGCCAAGTATTTTATTACTTCTTAGGAGGCAAGGTTATGTTTACTATAATGACTTTCTTTAATATGCTACAGTTGAACTTTTTACTACAAGTTTCTAATTTAAAGTAAATCAACCTCAAAGGAGTTGTTGCTACAAATTTGATTAGCCATTTTCTGTGTTTTTACAGCAAGAGTAGCAAAAACAAATGGCTAAAATATAATGAATATTGCCTGTGCTAAAATGTGACTTCCCTCCAGCTCACCTCTAGGGAAAAAAATGAAATGTAAGTACAAGTTCTAGCTAGGTGCAATCCCTTCCTCTTATATTATTTTGGGTGCCCAACATACACCACTAATTCTACATAAAAGGAATACAGTTTTGATTTATCCTTCAAATTCACTATTGATAGCAGGTATCTAAATTTATAAATTATTGAAGATGCTATCATTAATTACTGGATGAGCTTGACTTCCAATTCCAGAACTGGTTAGAAACATATGACACTGACAAGAAATATAACGGGAACAAAAATGGAAACTACAGATCAGATTTCATGTTTTTTTCCCTGTTATGATCTTCCCTCAAAGTTGACATCTTGGCCTTTATAGTTTCTTGGCATCCTTTATTAAGTAAACCTTTCCTTTTGATAGCTTCACCCAGCATTTGCAAGAGTAGATATTTTTAGTGCCCTTTTCAATCACTGAGAGTGATAAGATTGAGAATTGGCTTGTTCTCTGGATAATTTTAACCATTTTGTATTGGTTATGTCAGTGATTTATTTGTCATTTATATAAAGCATAAAATGGTTCTGGAAACTCTACTCCACCCTGTAGCTAGGCCATACAAAACACATAACCTCCAAATTCTTTGCAATGATAGTAAAGAGGAATAGAGAAAGCATACAAAGTCCTTACTGACAGTCCAGAAAACTCATGCTCCTCGCGCATTTGCCAAAAATAGGCACACAGGTCCAATCTAAACACAAAGGAAAGTGGAAATTTTAGGAAACTCAGGGATGTTTGCCAAGAATTCTTTCTGCCAGTCATTTTCACATATATTCTATTTGTAGCCATTTTGTCATTCTACTCTTATGCCTGGGATGCAAACCTCTGCCATTGAAATTTAACTCCGTTTTGCCTAGGTCCAACAGGCACGAACAGGGAAGCCTGGCATGCTGCAGTCCATGGGGTGGCAAAGAGTTGGACACAACTTACTGACTGAACAACAACAGGCAACGAAAAACATCTATGACCTCATTCATCAAAATAAAAAGCTCGGAAGTGATAAGTGAAGTTTATTTTGAAGTGAACCAATTGCACCTAGACAAGATATTAGATCCAGTTTAATTATGATATACAGTATTCGAATAGCTTCGGACATGCCTCAAAAATGCTTTGATTTCAAGCCAGGAAAGCAGCACACCTTGCCTGCCAATATGAGGCAGACATTTTGAAATTGGCTAAAAGTATTAATCCTTAGGCTGTCATGAATGCCTACAGGCTGCCTTCAATAACACTGATTTGGCTGTCAAGTTGCAGTAAAATGTCAACATCTCATACTACCCAATTAATGGCTTTAGAGACATACTTCTTACAGAAGAACAAAAGGTCTGTCTCTCCTTATTTCTCACGTAACTCAGTGTATGCAGTGTACAATATCCTATTATCGAGACAAATAACTGTGGAACGCGATATGGCTGGGACACAGATTCTAGCCAAGTAAAGCACACAAACCACTGGCATGGCAGAAACTGCCCTCATTAACAGTGACATACAAGGACAGTAGTGGCACATTTTTTCCCCCTTTGCAACTTGGGCTGTCAGAAAGTAGCATTTCTCAAATTTTGCACGTGACAAAAAATATTCTACTTGAAAACTTTGAATTTCCTGTTATTCTTTAAATTATAATGAAATGTAAACATCGACAACATGAAAACATCAATAAAATGTAAACATTCTCTGATCATGTGGAATGACTGCCAAATGGTAAATGGTATGGCCCTCTACTGAGGAGAGCTCTCACTCCCTAGCCCATTTTGCATAGTTCAGTAGGCCTTAATAGGACTGATAGTAATAGGAGAGTCACCCTACACTCTTCTCAATTGAGATCAATTAGTAGCTCAGTCGGTAAAGAATCTGCCTGCAATGCAGGAGACCTGGGTTCGGATTCCTGGGTTGGGAAGGACCCCTGGAGAAGGAAATGGCAACCCACTCCAGTATTATTGCCTGGAGAATCCCATGGACAGAGGAGCCTAGCAGGCTATATAATCCATGGGGTAGCAAGAGTCAGACATGACTTAGCAACTAAAACACTGCCACCAAGAGATCCTTATAGCTGTTTGCAATGAATAATGGTTATCATATGGCTTTGGCTGTGTTTGAACCTGTTGGGGTTTTTTTTGTTTTGTATCTTCAGGACTAGTTTGAATTTTAAAATACATGATACTGACTGGTTTTAGTGGGCAGAAATTCAATATGAATAAGGATATATGACTGTGCCACCAAATCTCTTTCCCTACTTCTTACTATACACATAGCTTCTCAACCAGAGACATTTCAAAGCTTTCAAAGCAGACAAATGTAGACATGTTATTAAGTTATTGGCAATGAAATAGGAATATAAAGGACGTGTACACTTTCTGCCTTGCTTGCTTAAAAGGAAATTGTTTGCACTGGACTCCTTTTCTCTCCTTTCCTTGAGATGGAAACTAGACATACCAGAAATTCAGCTTTGACCATGTGATCTAGGAAATGACCTGGGAGATGACAGAGCATCAAGATGAAAGGAACCTCTGTCCCTAAACAACCTTGTCAAGCAGGGAAACCCCACCACTGTGAAATAGCCCGCTTTTGCTTAAGAAATTAAACTTATTATTTAGACCACTGTGCTTTAGAGGTCCTTTGTTGAAACAGGTTAAATTTATCTTCACTGGAGCATTTGACTCAGGAGCCCCATGTCACATGCCCTTGTCCCACCTTTGACATAAACTGCAGTGGACAGTGTCATGTGAGCTCAGATCCATCCCATCCTGCACTGACCATACCCCCTCAGAGACATAGGGCACAGCTTCCTAATCATCACATCAGGGCTTTCAGCAATGCCTCAGTAGCCCTCTCAGGCCACATGCTACCTTCAAATAATGGGAGCTAAGCAGCAGTGGGTAAGTACTCCACTCTCTTTTTCTAGGTGTAGCAAAGAATGGCCCTGTCCCAGTTCTCGAGTAAGTTCCTGAGACAGGCCACCAAGCAAAGGTCCATGGCTTAAGGCAGAATTCAGGAGCACCACCATAAAGTGAAAGCAAGTTTCTTTAGAAAGATACATATTCCATAGGCAGAGTGCTGTTCAGTTCAGCAGGTGAAAGGGGTCCTGAGGTTTGGGGCTGTCGTTTTTATGGGCTGCGTGATTTCCTGTTCTAATGAGTGGGAGGCTTATTCCAATTACTTTGAAGAAAGGGCAAGGATTTCCAGGAATGGGGCCACAGCCCACATTTTGGCCTTTTTATGTTCAGCCAGAAAACTGTCATGGTGCCAGTGGGTATGTCATTTAGCATATGCTAATGTAGTACCATGAGTATATGATAAGACTCAAGGTCCACTGGAAGTTGGATCTTTTGCCCATCTCGGACCTACTCGGTTCTAACCAGTTTTTGTAGTGTCCTGTTTTCCTCAATGGCTGTATCATTCTTTAAATGGTTGTTCCCTGCCTGCTTCTCTCCTGTCTCACAGGCATACAGTCCTGTGAGGATAAATTTTTTGAAAGAACTGAAAATGTTTAACCCAAAGGATTGTTAAATATTTGAAAGACATGTATGTAGGCACACATGCACATATGTAGGTAAATATTTGAGAAGCATTTATAAAAGAAGGGCTTCCCAAGCGACGCTAGTGATAAAGAACCAATGCAGGAGACTAATGCGGGTTCGATCCCTGGGTGAGGAAGATCCCTGGAGAAGGAAATGACAACCCACTCCAGTATTCTTCCCTGGAGAATCCCATGGACGGAGGAGCCTGGTGGGCTACAGTCACAAAGAGTGAAGTGACAATGACTGAAGCGACTTAGCACGTGTATAAAAAAAGAATGAAGTTAATTTTCTTCTGGAAGGTCTGACATTGGAGAATGAAGACTAAGAGGCAGAAGATGCAGTAAGAAAGATTTCAGTTCACTGGAAGTAAAACTTTATAAATTCAGCATTGTTCAAAGTAGTTTCTAAAATGTATTTTCGAATATAGTGATAAGTTACCTAAAAACCCCTATTGACTCCCATCACCTACTCTTCTCTCCACACAAAGTCCTTTAGGATCTCCCTCTCCGGCCTTGGCTTCTCCTGCTCCCCACTTCACCACACCAGTGACAAGCCATGATAAACCCATTTACAGTTCTTCTAATATGCCAGGGTGGTTTTATTTCTCTGCCTCTCTACGATGCAATTCTTTCTGCCTTTTCCACCACTTTCTCCCCTAGCAAACCTCACTCTTTATAACCCAGAATGAACATGTTCTCCCTCTGGAAAAACTTGTCTGAACCTTGCCTTACCTCCACAGCATCCACACACAAGAGTTACCTATTCTCTCTTCTGTACTATCTGTTCCTTTCATATTCTTATTTTTTCAATTATTGCCCGCATTACACAATGATCTGCCTACATGTCTCTCAACTCTACTAAACTGAGTTTCTTAAAATCAGAGACAGTATCTTGTTAATTGTCTTGACTACATCACTCAGGAAGGTCTCTGGCATGTAACTGTTGTTCAGTCGCTCAGTCATGTCTAACTCTTTGTGATCCCATGGACTGCAGCACACCAGGCTTACCTGTCCTTCACCATTTCTGGGAGCTTGCTCAAACTCATGTTCATTGAGTCCATGATGCCATCGAACCATCTCACCATCCTCACCTTCTCTTCCTGCCCTGAATCTTTCCCAGCGTCAAGGTCTTCTACAATGAACCAAAGTGTCACAGCTTCAGCTTCAGCATCAGTCCTTCCAATGAATATTCACGCTTGATTTCCTTTAGGATCGACTGATTTGATCTCGTTGCAGTCTGAAGGACTCTCAAGAATCTTATCCAGCACTAAAACTTCAAGGCAGCAACTCCTTGGCCCTCAGCCTTTTTGATTGTCCAGCTCTCACATCTGTACATGACTACTGAAAAAACATAGCTTTAATTGTAGGGACTTTTGCCAACAAAGTAATGTCTCTGCTTTTTAATATGCTGTCTAGGTTTGTCATTGATTTTCTTTCAAGGAGCAAATGTCTTTTAATTTCATGGCTGCAGTCACCATCCAGTGACTCTGGAGCCCAAGAAAATAAAATCTGTTACTGTTTCAACTGCTTCCCCACCTACTTGCCATGAAGTGATGGGACCAGATGCCATGATCTTCATTTTTTTGTTTTTTTCATTGTTGATTTTTAAGCCAGCTTTTTTACTCTCTTCTTTCACGTTCATCAAAAAGCTGTTTAATTCCTCTTCACTTTCTGCCATTAGGGTGGTGTCATCTGCATATCTGAGATTATTGATATTTCTCCCTGCAATCTTGATTCCAACTTGTGCTTCATCCAGTCCTGCATTTCCCATGATGTAATCTGAATGTAACTTAAATAAGCAGGGTGACAATATATATCCTTGATGTACTCCTTTCCCAATTTTGAACCACATGTTTTGCCATGTCTGGTTTTAACTGTTGCTTCTTAACCTGCATACAGGTTTCTTGGAGGTCAGTAAGGAGGTCTGGTATTCCGATCTCTTTAAGAACTTTCCACAGCTTGTTCTGGCCTACACAGTCAAAGTCTTTGGTGTAGTCAATAAAGCAGAACTAGATGTTTTCCTGGAATTCTCTAGGTTTTTTTATGATCCAACAAATGTTGCCAATTTGATCTCTGGTTCCTTAGCCTTTCCTAATCCAGCTTGAATATATGGAAGTTCTCAGATCACATACTGTTGAAGCCTAGCTTGAAGGATTTTGAGCATTACTTTGCTAGCATGTGAAGTGAGTGCAATTGTGTGGTAGTTTGAACATTCTTTGGCATTGTGCGTCTTTGGGATTGGAATGAAAACTGACCTTTTCCAGTCGTGTGGCCACTGCTGAGTTTCCCAAATTTGCTGGCATATTGAGTACAGCACTCTAACAGCATCATCTTTTAGGATTCGAAATAGTTCAGCTAGAATTCCCTCCACCTCCATTAGTTTTGTTTATAGTGATGATTCCTAAGGCCCAGTTGACCTCTCACTCTAGGATGTCTGACTCTAGGTGAGTGATCACACCATCGTGGTTATCTGGGTCACGAAGACCTTTTTTCTATGGTTCTTCCATGCATTCTTGCCACCTCTTCTTAATATCTTCTGCTTCTGTTAGGCCCATAACGTTTCTGTCCTTTATTGTGCCTGTTTTTACATGAAATGCTCCCATGGTATCTCCAGTTTTCTTGAAGAGATCTCTAGTCTTTCCCATTCTATTGTTTTCCTCTATTTCTTTCCATTGTTCACATTAAGAAGTTTTCTTATCTCTCCTTGCTGTTCTCTGGAACTCTGCGTTCTAATGGGTATATCTTTCCTTATCTCATTTTTCTTTTGCTTCTCTTATTTGCTAGCTATTTGTAAGGCCTCCTCAGCTAACCTTTTTGCTTTTTTGCTTTTTTTTTTCTTGAGGATGGGTTTGGTCATCACCTCCTGTACAATTTTAAGAACCTTCGTTGACAGTTCTTCAGGCACTCTGTCTATCAGATCTAGTCCCGTGAATTTATTTGTCATTTCTACTGTATAATCACAAGGGATTTGGTTTAGGTCATACCTGAATGGTCTAGTGTTTTTTCTTGCTTTCTTCAATTTAAGTCTGAATTTTGCAATAAGGACTCATGATCTGAGCCACAGTCAGCTCCAGGTCTTATTTTTGCTGACTGTATAGTGCTTCTCCATCTTTGGCTGCAAAAGAATATAATCAATCTGATTTTGGTATTGACTGGTGATGTCCATGTGTAGAGTTGTCTCTTGGGTTGTTGGGAGAGGATGTTTGCTATGACCAGTGTGTTCTGTTGGCAAAACTCTGTTAGTCTTTGCCCTGCTTAATTTTGTACTCCAAGGCCAAACTTGCCTGTTATTCCAAGTATCTCTTGACTTCTTACTTTTGCATTCCAGTTCCTTATCATGAAAAGGACATGTTTGGGGTTTTTTTGTTTGTTTGTTTTATCTTTTGGTGTTAGTTCTAGAAGATCTTGTATGTCTTCATCAAACTGTTCAGCTTCAGCTTCTTTGCCATTAATGCTTGGGACATGAACCTAGATTTCTGTGATATTGAATGGTTTGCTTTGGAAACAAACCGAGATCATTCTGTCATTTTGAGATTGCGCCCAAGTACTGCATTTCGACTCTTCCATTGATGAGGGCTACTCCATTTCTTCTAAGGGATTCTTGCCCACAGAAGTTGATTTAATGGTCATCTGAATTAAATTTGCCCATTCCTGTCCATTTTAACTTACTGATTCCTAAAATGTCAATGTTCACTCTTGCCATCTCCTGTTTGATCATTTCCAATTTACCTTGATTCATGGACCTAACGTTTCAGTTTCTTATGCAATATTGTTCTTTACAGCATCAGACTTTCGCCACCAGACACATCCATAACTGGACATTGTTTCCGCTTTGGCTCAGCTCCTTTCATTCCTTCTGGAGCTATTCCCTGCTCTTCTCCAGTAGAATATTGGACCTACCTGAGGGGTTCATTTTTCAGTGTCGTATCTTTTTTCCTGTTTGTACTGTTCATGGGGTTCTCAAGGCAAGAATGCTGAAGTGGTTTGCCATTCCCTTCTCCAGTGGACCGTGTTTTATCAGACTCTCCACCATGACCCATCTGTCTAGGGTGGCTCTACAAGGCATGGCTCATTGTCTCACTGAGTAAGGCAAGGCTGTGCTTCATATGATCAGTTTGAATAGTGTTCTGTGATTGTGGTTTGCATTCTGTCTGCCCTCTGATGGATGAGGATGAGAGGTTTGTGCAAGCTTCCTGATGGAAGGGACTGGCTGTGGGAAAACTGGGTCTTGTTCTGGCAAGGCCATGTTCAACAGGCCTTTAACCCAGTTTTCTGCTGATGGCAGTGAGCTCCTTCAGAAGGACTTAGGCCAAGATGCCAGACCTCCCGGAACTGTGGTAGTCAGGGCCCCCAACCTCACGGCAGGCCCCTGTCAACCCATACCTCTGCCAGAGACTCCCAAGCACACACAGGCAAGTTTGGCTCAGTCTCTTGTGGGGTCACTATCCTTTATCCTGGATCCTGGTCTGCACAAGGTTTTGTAATAGGCATGCAATAGGTACTCAGTTAGTTAAAGAAATGAATTTAGAAAAGAAGAAATGAGAAAGAGAGAGAAAAAAGGAAGAAGGAAGGAAAGGAAGGAAGACTGAGAGTTTTTTGTGGGGGTCACAAGAGTTGGACTTGACTTAGTGACTAAACAACAACAAAATTCAGAGAGAATTAAGTCGTCAAGAGTGGTTATTCTAACTGACCCTGAAGGTTTCTTCCAACTCTGAGTATCTGTGATTCTAAAAAAATGGCCAGCTGCTCAAGGCTAATTATACTTATTTAAGTGAAAATTAGTTTAAAGTTTCAGTCATCCTATAGTGAGGAAACTGTAAAAGTAAAAAGAAGTATTATGACCTGTTAAATCTTATATTGTTGGGTTTCTGAAATCAAAAGTTAGTAAATGAAGATTCTTTTTCTGTCATTTAGTACAAGCTTGAAAATACATTATACCTACCTTAGAGTCACTGAAAGTTTTGTTAATAGAAGTAAGTGATGTGTATATGTGTGCACGTGTCCATACATGCCTATGAGAAGCATACCGCTGTATCCCCTGAAGTGAAGCAGTCAGATACAGAATCTAAGCACTGGGAAGGAATAAAGTAAAATTAATTGCTTTGTCTTAACCAGGTTTTCACAGTAACAGAATTGCAAAGCACGCATTTGTTAACACAACTATGATACCACAGCTCTCTGTCTCAGACCCATGAGAACACTAAGATAGTTCTAATCTCATAAATGAAGCCAGTCATTGTTCTCTGCTTCTCACTGTCATCAGGTTCAGGTATAGCAGAGCTCTGGAAGATCCTCATTAATGCAGCTTCCCTGAATCCTTCAGTCACTGTTGACATAATGTTCACACCTAACCCAGGGAGTCACAGTAACAAGAAGTTACTCTATCCCTTGCCCACATGTCCCACTAAAGTTCTTTTATGATCTCCACCATCCTCTCTGGTGGAAAAGAATCCGGAGATAGGTAGGATTTCATTTCGTACACAGCTTCACAGCTTTGTACCTACTCTGAATGTTAAGGTGTATATTTTTTGTAATATTGATAGTAATTATTAGAACTGGACCTCTGTGAATTTGTGAAAAGCTATGAAATTTGCACCTTTAGCAGTCCCCTTTGGAGTGGTCACTTTCTTCCCTTTAACTTTTTCAGCTTTCAGTATCCTTATAATCTTTCTTTGAACCGTGAACTTCCAGATGTTCAAGCTGGTTTTAAAAAAGGCAGAGGAACCAGAGATCAAATTGCCAACATCCACTGGATCATGGAAAAAGCAAGAGAGTTCCAGAAAAACATCTATTTCTGCTTTATTGACTATGCCAAAACCTCTGACTGTGTAGATCACAATAANGAAATCAAACTTTTTTTCAAATTGATTTTCCTAAATGAATGGCCAAGGGTGAAATTTGAAACTTAAGTGAAATTCTCTGTATTTCTAAACAACTTCTTTTTAGAAAATACAGAATAATCACTTTAAAACTAAGAAATACAAAAATAAGTCACCTTATAATAAGCTCCTCATTCTCTGCAGACTCCATGCTTGTGAATTTGTTTCTCTACTACAATTTATGTAAACCATAACTCAAATTAAGCTCACTCTAGCATTGTCTGCCATTTGTGACTTCTGCAGTGAAGAAAAAATTTTTGATTTGTCAGTCTACAGGTCTCTGGCTGAAATCAAACAAGGCAGCACTTGGCTTTCTTATTTCAGCATTCATACTATAAACAAGTGTCTTTTTTTCAGTCTATTTGATGCTACATTTTTTAAAGCTTTTGGTTGGTGATATTCCTGTTCCAAATGGCCCCCAAGCATAGTGCTGAAGTGCTGACAAATATTTCTACTTTCAAAAAGGCTGTAGTGTGACTTATAAAGAAAATACATGTGTTAGGTAAACATTATTCAGGCATGAGTTATTAGTGCCATTGGATATCAGTCTATTGTTAATGAATTAACACAATATATTAAATAAGGTGTATTTAGAGACACACACATAAAACAAGGTAACATATTGATTAGTTGATGAAAATGCTGCAACCAAAAGCTCACAGGAACCCAACGCTGCATATCCCTAGGAGCAATGGTTCAATACTTTTTAAAACATCAGCTCAGTTCAATTCAGTCACTCAGTCATGTCCGACTCTGCAACATCATGAATCAAAGCATGCCAGGCCTCCCTGTCCATCACCAACTCCCGGAGTTCACTCAGACTCACGTCCATAGAGTCAGTGATGCCATCCAGCCATCTCATCCTCGGTTGTCCCCTTCTCCTCCTGCTCCCAATCCCTCCCAGCATCAGAGTCTTTTCCAATGAGTCAACTCTTTGCATGACGTGGCCAAAGTACTGGAGCTTCAGCTTTAGCATCATTCCTTCCAAAGAAATCCCAGGGCTGATCTCCTTCAGAATGGACTGGTTATAAAACATAACTACCACAAATAACAAAAATAAATTGTATTTTAAACCCATGTTCAGTTAGAATTGCCAAGAAGTCAGATACATAAATAAATTAATAAAATATCTTTCTATGCCAAGATCTCTGGGCCATAGGCCCTTGAACTTTTTCATAAGAGGAGTACTGAAATTAGGTTAATTTATTTTGAAGATAATTCCTTATTTTCAGAAATAAAGATGTCTGCAATCAACAAATGTATCTCTAACAAAGCTTAAAAAAGAACATTTAAAAATTCTTAGTTACTATTTTTTTATGGATAATATCTTTGCTTATTTAAATACAGGGATGCCTTGTCAAGCCAGTTTTTCCCCTTCAAATCAGATGCCATGATGTTTCAGTACTGCTTTAACCACCTCTTGTTGTCTCAGCTAAGAACTAATGTTTCATTTCTACCTGGAAGTCTACCATTTAGACTTCCACCTCTGGTACACAGTGGCCCCATAGTCTGTCCCAGGTGTAAGCCATCATAGGGGACTGGAACGCAAAAGTAGAAAGTCAAGAGATACCTGGATTAACAGGCAAGTTTGGCCTTGAAATAAAAATAAAGCAGGGCAAAGGCTAACAGAGTTTTGCGAAGAGAACACAGTGATCATAGCAAGCAACCTCTCCCAACAACCAAAGAGATGACTCTACACATGGACATCACCAGATGGTCAATACTGAAATCAGATTGATTATATTCTTTGCAGACAAAGATGGAGAAGCTCTATATAGTCAGCACAAACAAGACCAGGAGCTGACTGGCTCATACCATGAGCTCCTTATTGCAAAATTCAGACTCAAATAGAAGAAAGTACAGAAAACCACTAAGCCGTTCAGGTATGATGTAAATCAAATCCCTTTTGATTATACAGTATAAGTGACAAATAAATTCAAGGGATTAGATCTGATAGACTGAGTGCCTGAAGAATTTTGAACAAGATTTATAACATTATATAGGAAGCACTGACCAAAACTATCCCCAAGAAAAAGATAAGCAAAAAGGCAAAATGGTTGGTTGAGGAGGTCTTACAAAGAGCTGAGAAAAGAAGAGAAGCAAAAGACAAATCAGAAAAGGAAAGATATACCCATTGAATCCAGAGTTCCAGAGAATAGCAAGAAAAGATAAGAAAGTCTTCCTAAGTGAACAATCCAAAGAAATAGAGGAAATCAAAACAATGGGGAAGACTAGGGATCTCTTCAAGAAAACTAGAGATACCAAGGGGACATTTCATGCAAAGATGGGCACAACAAAGGACAGAAACGTTATAGACCTAACAGAAGCAGAAGATATTAAGAAGAGGTGGCAAGAATACACAGAAGAACTGTACAAAAAAGTCTTAATAACCTGAATAACCATGAAGGTGTAATCAGTCACCTAGCACTAGCCAGATATCCTGGAGTGAGAAGTCAAGTGGGCCTTATGAAGCATTACTACAAACCAAGCTAATGGAGGTGAAGGGATGCCAGCTGAGATATTTCAAATTCTAAAAGATGATGCTGTTAGAGTGCTGTACTCAATATGCCAGCAAATTTGGGAAACTCAGCAGTGGCCACGGGACTGGAAAAGATCAGTTTTCATTCCAACCCCAAAGAAGGGTAATGCCAAAGAATGTTCAAACTACCACACAGTTGCAATCATTTCACATACTAGCCAGGTAACGCTCAAAATCCATCAAGTTTCAACAGTATGTGAACCAAGAACTTCCAGATTTTCAAGCTGGATTTAGAAAAGGCAGAGGAACCAGAGATCAAATTGCCAACATCCATCGGATCATAGGAAAAGCAAGGGAATTCCGGAAAAACATCTACTTTATTGACTACGCTAAAGCCTTTAACTGTATAGATCACAATACACTGTGCAAAATTCCAAAAGAGATTGGAATATCAGACCACCTTACCTGCTCCTGAGAAACCTGTGTGTAGGTCAGGAAGCAACAGTTAGAATTGGATAAGGAACAATGGACTGGTTCCCTCCCAGGTGGGAAAAGACTATGTCAAGGCTGTATTGTCACCCTACTAATTTAACATGCATGCAGAGTACATCATGCGAAATGCAGGGCTGGATGAAGCACAAGCTGGAATCAAGATTGATGGGAAATATCAACAACCTCAGATATGCAGATGATACCACCTTAATGGCAGAAAGCAAAGAACTGAAGAGCTTCTTGATATGGGTGAAAGAGGAGAGTGAAAAAGCTGGCTTAAAACACAACATTCAGAAAAGTAAGATCATGGTATCTGGTCCCATCGCTTCATGGCAAATGGATGGGAAAACAAAGGAAACAGTGTCAGACTTTATTTTTATGGGCTCCAAAATCACTGCAGATGATGACTGCTGCCATGAAATTAAAAGACAATTAAACTGTTCCTTGGAATAAAAGCTGTGACACACCTAGACAGCATATAAAAAAGCAGAGACCTCACTTTACCAACAAAAGTCCATTTGGTCAAAGCTATGGCTTTTCCATTAGTCAGGTAGGGATGTGAGGGTTGGACCATAATGAAGGCTGAACACTGAAGAATTGATGCTTCTAAACTGTGGTACTGGAGAAGTCCCTTGAGAATCCCTTGGACAGCAAGGAGATCAAACCTGTCAATCCTAAAGGAAATGAATCCTGAATATTCATTGGAAAGTCTGATACTGAAGCTGAAGCTCCAATAATTTGGCCACCTGATATAAAGAGCTGATTGACTCATTAGAAAAGACCTAATGCTGGGAAAGATTGAGGGCAAGAAAAGAAGGTGAAGACAGAGGATAAATGGTTGGATGGCATCAGCAATTCAATGGACCTGAGTTTGAGCAAATTCCAGGAGAAAGTGAAGGACAGGGAAGCCTGGCATGCTGCAGTCCATGGGTTCCCAAATAGTTGGATACAACTGAGCATCTGAACAACAACAAGCCATCCCTGGCCCATTTCATCGAGCCTATGGCTGTTCCTCAAACGGAGTGTCAAGCATCTTCAGCAGCCTCTCAGCTGTCCTTAGTTACTTTATAACACAGCAACAGTGAACAGGTGTGATTAGGTTAGCAAAATAATTGTTGTCAAGGTGTATAACACCATAGACTGAAACAGTTTTTTTAAAAATTCAGGCATCAGAGATTTTTCTCTTTTTCTAGTTCCCCAAATGCATTCAAGATACTGCATAAGCTTAAAAAGCCCAAATGGAAACATAGCTAGATGTGATGTTGTGGTGGTGGTGAGGTGTTTGGTTGATGATGGATTTCTTTTGAAGCCAATTTTATTTCTTAAGGTAGAAAATGTCTCAGGTATACTGTGTCACTACATAATGAAAGTAGTGCTCTTTTGCTTTGGAACAATTTATTCTATCAACTCCTTTCTTACAGTACCAGATTTGCAATATATGGAAGTATAGAATATGTTGGACAAGTGACTTGGGTTACCCAACAAAGTAGAGTTCCATCCATTTGCAGTTCAAGTGCAGTGATCCACCCTAATAGGAAGGGCTGTGAGAAGAACAGTAGGACTACTTCCTTGTTCTATAGGCAAAACACAGTAAGTGTTGATTAATGTGAGATTTATTGACAGGTTGTGAACCAGGGAGGCAAGTGGGTGGCCAGTTGGTCATTGCCTAATGTTTACATTGAGGCACCCAAATAATTTTCGTTTTCCGCCAGCACATTTCCTGTATTCTCATTTTAAGTCTACTAATAACAGATTTTCTACCAGTAACTTTCACCTACTCTTTAGAAGATCTATTATTTGGCACTAATCCTAAGTATTTTCTCTAAATTTTCTTTAGCTTTATTTCTTTCCATTTTGACTTTTAAATAATAAATGTCATTAGTGGTTCCATAAGGCTTAGTCAAGGCTATGATTTTTCCTGTGGTCATGTATGGATGTGAGAGTTGGACTGTGAAGAAAGCTGAGCGCTGAAAAATTGATGCTTTTGAACTATGGTATTGGAGAAGACTCCTGAGAGTCCTTTGATAACCAGTCCATTTTAAAGGATATCAGCCTTGAGTGTTCTTTGGAAGGACTGATGCTGAAGCTGAAGCTCCAGTCCTTTGGCCACCTCATGTGAAGAGTTGACTCACTGGAAAAGACTCTGAGGCTGGGAGGGATTGGGGGCAGGAGGAGAAGGGGACGACAGAGGATGAGATGGCTGGATGGCATCACTGACTCTATGGACGTGAGTCTGAGTGAACTCCAGGAGTTGGTGATGGACAGGGAGGCCTGGCATGCTGAGATTCATGGGGTCACAAAGAGTCATACACGACTGAGCGACTGAACTGAACTGAACTGAAGGCTTAATACTTAAAGCACTTTCATAGTTGTTAAAAAGGCAGCCCTTGCCATATCCATGAAAGTTAGACCAGATCTGTTCCACTGTTTACCCCATGTGCCTTCCTGTCAAAAATAAAAACTCCATACACTCCTTTTAATGAAGGACCACATTTTGAATATTGTCGGCAGACAAGGGTGTAAGTCCTGAGGACTTAATCCGACTTTTAACAGTAACTGGGACATGTGCTAAGGTACCACTGAACATATGCTACTTTGAACAAAGGATGAGGTCTTATTTTATTAAGCTTGTATGTAATACATAACATATTTCCATACACACGTGGGCAATCAGAAGTAAATTGATGACTATGAGTAAAGTAAGTAAAATATACTCCCTCCTGGATTCAAAGTGATCATGTAATTGAGGCAAATTACCTTATCCAGGATTTGCTCATAATAGAAAATGTAGCTCCTGAAAGGCTTAATGATACTGAATTGGTACCCTTTTGAACTAAATTACTTCTTTAGAGAGCAAAATGGTCTTCCTGGAAGAGGTAATTTACCTTAAACGTATGAGCACTTTGCCTCAAAGAAAAAGTACCAATTTGCTCTGGGAACCCCAACCTTTAGTTGCTGACTCTCCTGCACAAAGAATTGGTCATTGCAAGCTATTTGACTACTATTGTTTAGGCACTTCAAAGTACAGCCAGTGTTGTCCTCCTTAAAGTGACCATGTTGGAATGTTAACTCTCTTAGAACAGGAAACTGCTCTCAGTGGGAAATTTAGATTGGGACTATTTAAATAGTATTCTTATAAAAGGTTTGACAGTTTCATGAGGGGAAATTTCACCGCTGTGACTCACACAAATTAGGTGAAAATGGATGATAATCCTTTCTGTGTTGAGGTGCTTAGTCACTCATCCTGTCTGTAGGATGGACTGTAGCCTGTCAGGCTCCTCTGTCCATTAAATTTTCCAGGCAAGAATGCTGGAGTGGGTTGCCATCTCCTCCTCCAGGGGATCTTCCCAGGGATCAAACCCACATCTCCTGAATTGTAGACGGATTCCCTACCAACTGAGCTATCAGACAAGCTGCTGATAATCCTTTCTAAGTAAAGCCTATTTGAGGGAATAGACCACGTGGAACGAGGTTAAAGCATCTGCCCACAATCCGGGAGACCTGGGTTTGATCCTTGGGTTGGGAAGATTCCCCTGGAAAAGGAAATGGCAACCCACTCCAGTATTCTTGCCTGGAGAATCCCTTGGATGGAGGAGCCTGGTGGGCTACAGTCCAAGGGGTTGCAAAGAGTCGGACATGACTGAGCGACTTCACTTTCTAGTTGAATTCACTCTCTGACTCCTTGAAAAAAAGCAATAGTCCAGATCCAGATAATCCCTTCAGTCTTTTATCAAAGAGTTTTTATAAATGCTAATGAAGGGCCTCTCTTGAGTTCCCAAACTTTGTATTGTAGACTAACCCAAGGAGTAGACTAACTCCAAGCACTGTTTTAGATGTGATGCCTTTCTCTCTANAGGGGTTGCAAAGAGTCGGACATGACTGAGCGACTTCACTTTCTAGTTGAATTCACTCTCTGACTCCTTGAAAAAAAGCAATAGTCCAGATCCAGATAATCCCTTCAGTCTTTTATCAAAGAGTTTTTATAAATGCTAATGAAGGGCCTCTCTTGAGTTCCCAAACTTTGTATTGTAGACTAACCCAAGGAGTAGACTAACTCCAAGCACTGTTTTAGATGTGATGCCTTTCTCTCTAATATCCTTATTCTGTGGATTTACTGTTCGGACTTTATTTTTCTTGCACTTCAATGTTGCCCTTCTGCATATTTTAATAAACCATCCCTAAATTCTTTTTGGGCTTCTCAGGCAGCTCAGCGCCAATGCAGAGTGCAAGAGAAACTCAGGTTCGATCTCTGGGTTGGAAGATCCCCTGGAGAAGGAAATGGCCACCCACTCCAGTATTCTTGCCTGGAAAATTCCATG
>SJYA01003449.1:0-15977 GCA_006410615.1 Neotragus moschatus
CTCCTGGGGGAGGAGGGAGGCTGCCTGGGCCCCACGTGGGCAGCGGGGTTTCCATGTGCCCAAGGGCAGCAGGGCTGCCAGCGTGCCCGCCAGCCGCCATGGAGCAGGCAGTGCGCACGCAGCGTGTGCGGCCAGAGCCGCTGGGGCAGCCGGCCTGTGGGGCCGGATGTGTCCAGCTGGCTGGGCCTAGGCCTCCGGGGGCGGGGGCCTGGGACTGAGGACACTGCGCTCGCCTGTGTGGGAGCAGCAGGGCGCCCTGTGACGCGGCCCCCGCACCCCCCGCACCCCCCCGCCACTGCCGGCCCCAGGGCTGGGCCGCTGGCCGCTGGCCTACAAAAGGCATTCTGTGCCCCGGAAGAATGACCCCGTTGTGTGGCTGGAGGGGGGCCGGGGGCCATCACGGCTCCCTTCCTTCCCAGCTTCCTGGGGGCAGAGCCCCCACCTGGGGCCCAGCTGCTCCTGCCGGGCCCTGCTTTCCTGGCCGGGGGCGGCTCGTGGCTTCCTCCTCCTCCCGGCAGTCAGAGCCCTGCTGTCCACCCGCCACCCTCGCCAGGCCCGCTGGCCCGTCCTGGGCTCAGCCTGGGCCTCTGCTGCCCCTCCTGCACAACCTTCGCTGCCGGCGAGTAGCGGGGCCAGGTGGAGACCTGAGGGTCGGTGGCTGGGGGTCTGTGGCCCCCAAGAAGGCTGCATCGGTTTGCCCCAGCACCCCGGCTGGGTCAGTGCACCTTGGGGGTTGAGTGTCTTCATGCCAGCCTGCAGCTGGGGCGCTCGGCTCAGTCAGCCCGCTTGGCCGGCCCGCACCCCGGCAGCTGGCGGCCGTGAGTGGGTTTGAACTGCGGTCCGGGCCTTGTCCTCGGCCTTTGCCGGCCCCCGGCTGGGCCCGGGTCCCGTGCATGGTGCTGTCTGCAGGCTGAGACCGAGCTCAGATTGAGGAAACGAGGCTGGGGTCCCCGTCCTTCTCTGAGCAGCCTGTGCTTCGGCCAATGGGAGCGGCCTGTGGTCACAGGTNGTCCTCGGCCTTTGCCGGCCCCCGGCTGGGCCCGGGTCCCGTGCATGGTGCTGTCTGCAGGCTGAGACCGAGCTCAGATTGAGGAAACGAGGCTGGGGTCCCCGTCCTTCTCTGAGCAGCCTGTGCTTCGGCCAATGGGAGCGGCCTGTGGTCACAGGTGTCTGGGCGAGGGTGGGGGGCCGGGCGGTCCTGGGAAAGGGGAACTCAGCCATTCTGGTGAGTTCCCAGCTGCCTGGCGGAGACGCTGGCCTCCTGGGCCCCTTCCTAGGCTTCCGCGGCCGACTCGCCCGCCACGCTGCAGCGCCAGGGGCCGTGGGACCCTAGGCCGGTCGGCCGGGGACCTGTGTGGCCGCCCCCGTGGTGGGACCTCTCGCCCGCCCTGGCTACGAGGCTGCAGCTGCTGGCCTCTCTTTCGGGAGGCGGCCTGGCCTGGTGGGCGGGTGACCTCAGGTGGCTGGCAGGTAGGGCCAGGCTGGGGTGGGAGGGTGGCGCTGGGGGCCTGGGAGGGGCCAGGGTCTCCCCTGAGGGATGTGGCGTTCCTGGCGGGTATCTGGGCCAGGCAGGGGCAGGTGAGGACAGCTGGGTGGGGGCTAGGCGTGTCCCCGCAGCCCGTGACCTTCCAGGGCCCCGTCCTGGTCATCCAGCATGTGCCCGGAGCCCGGTGTGCCCAGGCCATCTCTTCGGGATCCTGAGTCTTCCCCTGGTGTCTGCACTGCAGGTGTCTGGTGGGAGGGGAGGGGGACAGCCCTTTGCGTCTCCTCGCCCCGAGGCTCCCTGGAGGAGGGCCTCTTGAGGTCTGGCTTCGCTCTTCTTCACATGAGGAAACTGAGGCTGTGGTGGGCAGAGCTTGTCTAGCTGCAGAAGGCCCTGGACCCGCCGAGGAAGCGCCGAGGGGTTTGGGCTGCCCAGGGCCGGCCCGGGATGGACAGCTGGCCCTGGCTCTGGCTCGGCCCTGGGTCTTGGCTCCCGTGGGGCGGGCAGGGAGGCCTGGAGGAGGCTGGAATCCCAGGGTTCCCAGCCCCTGCATCATGCAGAGGGGGCCAGCACCTGTTCCCGCCTGGCCCGCCTCACGGCCACCTGCCTTTGTTTTGGTTGCAAGGCGCTCTGTCCCGTCATGTTCGCCTGTGCCAGGGCCCGCGAGGGTCACTCGCCACGTTTTCCCAATGCTCCTGTAAGGACATGCTCCGCTTTGCCCGGTTTTGAGGGGATGCCGAGGTCCAGAGACGCGACGTGAGTGTCCCAGAGCCACACAGCGGTTCAAGGAAGGGACTTGGCGGCACGCGCGGGAGCGCTTTGCCCGTCCAGGCCTCCTGAGTCCCTGCTGTCGTGATTGGTCAGGGTCCTGCCCCCATGTCTAGGGTGCCTCGCCGGCCTGGCCCAGCTTTCCTCCCGCTGCGTGGATGGTGGTGGGCGCCAGGTGAGGCTGCTCCAGGCCGCCTCCAGGAGCCACACAGTGTTGGAGCGGGCACCTGAAATGAGAGCCTGCTGGAGAGCTGGGCGCCGGGCTGCCTGCCCTCCCCTGCCCTTTGCAAGCCTTGCCCGTGTTCTGCAGTCAGGATTTCAGGGGCGGGCACCCAGGCATGCTGGTGGCACGCACGCGTCCCGGGGCGGGTGTCCCCTTGCCGAGTGACCGCGAAGGCTGGCTCCAGGTCCAAGTCTCCGAGCCCAAGGTTTCTCGAAGGCTGCGTCCTGCAGCGGAGAGTGCTGCACAGTGGGGGGCTCTGCCTTCCTGATCTGGAGGCATTGGTGAGGGTCTGAGTCCACATCCCTCCAGCAGCTGTCCCTCGAGGGCAAGCACTGGGCAGCTCGACATGCTGGCCTGGACAGGCCTCTTCAGCTCCACTGTTGGGTTTTCTCGTCTGTAAAGTGGGTGCAAGGAAGAGAATTTTCTAGGTCTGTTTGTCTCTTGACAAAACATTCAAGTCACGTGAAGCGACCTTCACACAAAAAATATCCTGGGCTGGCCTGGGCAGCTCTGTGCTCGTAGAGGGTGTGGGATGTGTTGACCCTTAGTCCGGAGTTCTTAGAAGCAATGAGTGTGTGTGTGTGTGTGTGTGTGTGGAGGGTACTTTGGTTGTTGCAGCCCTCGTGTGACAAGGTGTCATCGTGTTTGGTGTCTGGGCTGGACATTCTGAGTGTCTTAGAAGCAGTGTGTGTGTGTGTGTGTGTGTGTGTGGCGGGCACTTTGGTTGTTGCAGCCCTCGTGTGACAAGGTGTCATCGTGTTGGTGTCTGGGCTGGACATTCTGGGTGTCCTGCAGGCACGCTGCTCGTCTCCTTGGCGGAGGGGACCCTTGTTCAGGCCACGCGTGGGAGGTGCGTGCAGGGTCTGGGGATCTGTCGACGCAGAACGCGCACTTGGCTGCTAGGTATTCGGTCGATTTTTTTCCCCATTGTCTCCTGCCTGGCTTCTTTTGGTACGGCCTCTAGCTTTTCCCAGTCACTCATTGTCTGGGAAGTCCTCCAAAGCGGCTTGTTAGCGTTGTGGGTAGCATCGAGTCACTAGGCCCCGAGCGAGGACGGCTCCGAGTCAAACGTGTGCCGTGTCTGAGCGTCTGCTGTTGGTGCTGCCGTCCCGAGCTCGCCAGGCCTTCCCGCTCTCCTCTGGGGTCTTCCTGCACCTGCGTCTGCAGCCCGCTCGGCTCAGGGCCAAGTGGCAAGGACCCCCGGAGGTCCAGCGGGCCGCTGCGGCTCCCCGGGAGGGGCTGAGCCCTGCTGCCCGCATGGCTCTGTGGACGGCATGTGGGCTTGGGGAATCGGAGTGGGTTTGGAGCCTCGAGGGACGTGGTTCTGGGCTCCCAATACTCTGTGTCATGTGCCGGGGCGGGGGGGCGGCCGTGGCTTGCGTCTCCCGGCCTTGGTGTGGCCCCGCCTCTGAAGCTGGGCCTCCTGGAGTCCAGCTGCCCTGGCCAAGGTCTGGTCACCGTGGCCCCTCAGCGTACTGCCGCCCTGGGGGTGCGGGTCAGCCATCTGGCTGGACGGTGATCGGCAGCCCCGGCCCCTCCTCCCGTCCAGCGCTGCCCGGGGCCCGCAGCTCGTGGAGGCTGTCTGCCCATGTCCCGAGGGCAGGCACCAGCGGTGGAAGCGTACAGTCCCCAGGTCCCCCTCCCGCACCGTCGACCCTGGTCTTGGCCCCTCCTGGAGGCTGGTGTGGTTATTGGCGAGGCCAAGAAGGGGTCAGGAAAGGGCACTGAGGCAGGGGGTGCTCGGGAGGCGAGGAGAGGGTGGGCTTTGGGATTGAGGGCTGTGATGGGGGTCATGGGAGGCTCTGGTGGTGGCTGAAGGCACGGGAGTCCTACTACCAAGTGACCAGTACAGGGGCTGCCACGGGGCGGGGAGGGCACGCTGAGCCAGCCACTGTGGCCTGGCCGCAGGCATATCCGAGCGTGGCCTCTTGAGGCTCTGTCTGTACAGAGTGGCTGATGGGGCCCTCACGGAGATCACGGTCATCCAGGCCCAGGGAGGCTTTCCAGCTGCCAGCTGGCCCGCCCACCCCTGCCTGGAGGCCCGTGGGCCAGGTGGGTGGGCTGGATGCTGCTGTGGGGAGTCGCCGAGTCTCTGTGGGGGCTCTCTGGGCTCGTGGGGTGCGGATGGGGCCTGCCCCTGTGTCTCTTGCGTCCCCTCACTGTGGGGGGGTGGTCCGCCGGCTTCTCCCCTCTGCTGCCACGGTGGCCCCTGAAAAGTGCCCGCTGGGGATTGCAGAGGGTCTCAGCCTCCTGGCCGCTGGCCCGCGAGGTGTGTCAGGACCGAGGCCTTAGGTCAGGGACCTGGGACCGTGCTTCGATGCTCTGTGAGGACGGGGTGAGGTTCTAGGGCCTCCCGGGCCTTGGACCCCCGTCCTGTCCCTGCACTTGCTAGGGGCCTGGGGCGGGGACTGGAGAAACAGCCTGGCACGCAGCAGGTCCCCAAGGGGTGGCCGGGGTGGGGGTCAGATCTCAGCTTGGGGACGGTCCTGCCAGCTTGTGAGCCCCCAGGTGGGCTGGCTCAGTGGGACGTAGCCCAAAGGGGTGCCGAGGTACAGTCTCTGCGGGCCTCCGCCCCAGGCTTTTAGCAGGGGTGAGTGGGGTTGATGTGCTGGCCCAGGCGGGAGGCGCCCCTGCCGCAGCGGAGACGGGGAAGCCCCGCTCCAGTTCTCGGTCTGTCTCACGGGAGCAGCCCTGCCTCCGTCTACAGAGGCCCTGCCGCCCGGGCCTCCGCTCATGACGGGCACTGGCCTGGTGACTCTTGCTGAGTTAGTGTGGGGGGTGGGGGTGAACCTCTGTCCCGGGAGGACACCGAGGGGCCACGCTCACAGCACACTGTGGCAGCGGGGTCTCCAGAAGCCCCCTTGGGTGCCGGGCTGGCTCTCTGTGCCCCCAGGTCTCAGGCTTGGCCCTGCCGCACCCCTTGCGTGGCTCTGGAGATGCCGAGCGTCCATGCCCACATCCGAGAAACGGCGATGCTTGAGAGTGGTGGGAGGGCTGGGGGTGTCCCGGTGGAGGCCAGCCCACATTGGGCCCCGAGGAGCCGCCCTGCTCCCTGACCGCCCGGCATCCTGGGGCGGTTGGGCCCCGGGACGGCTGCCCCCGTCTCCAGCACAGGAGGCCTGCGTGTCTGCTGGGTGTCCCCGACGCTGCAGGGCTGCGGGAAACAGAGCAGCAGACGGGCCGGGGGTGGAGGCGCCTGCGTTCCACGACAGAGGAGGGCGGCGGCCCCTGAGCCGCGGAGCCGCGTGGCTCAGAATGAAACAAGCATCACTTCTTTTCCTGTTGAAGAGAAACCGCCTCAGCCAGCCCGCGGGCTCGGGGGGGCCCCCTTGCCCCCCAGACGGCCGTGGGGCAGGCGGGGTTTCGTCAGGAATTCCCCCACTCCCCGCGTCCCCTCCGCCGCCGCCTGGGCCAGCGCCCCGGAGTTGCTGGGGGAGGTTCAGGGGCACTGCCTGGACGGGAGGCCGTGGTGCCCGGGAGCCCCTGCCGGGCCCCGGAGAGGTGAGCATGCTCCCTGATGCCCGCGCTCGTCGCCCCATGGTGGACGTCCCCGCCGGCAGCAGGTCCAGCCTGGAACTCAGGGCCGGCCTCTCGGGCTGGCCCGGAGTCTCTGCGTGAGAGTGAGGGGTGCTGGGCGTCTGGTGGAGATCGGCTCTGGCGCTGGGGGCGGGGAGCGCCCCACCCTCCCAGCCTCCTCTTCACCCACAGGTGGGACAAAGGGCTGCTTGAGTCCCCAGGCTCCCAGAGGGCAGGTCCGCCCCCGGGGCTGCTTCCCAGACGCGAGCTTTGCCTCCAGGTTGCTCTGATTTCAGGCGGGGCGTGCACAGGCCACCGGCTGCCAGCAGGCCCTGCGTTTGGGGATCTCCGCTTTGCAGAGGCCGCGGCCGTGAGGCGTCGCACGCAGGTTCAGTGGTGCTCGTGGTATGGAATCCACCTGCGGGAGACGCAGGTTTGGTTCCTGCATCAGGAAGATCCCCTGGAGCAGGAAATGGCCGCCCACTCCAGGATTATGGCCGGGAACCCCCACGGACAGAGGAGCCTGGCGGGCTACAGTCCTCGGGGTCACGGAGAGTTAGACAGACCGAGGGGCTGAGCACAGCCTCAGCTGCCCTGCGGCCCCCGCCCCCCACCCCGTGCCTCCTCCCGGCTATTCCGGCAGGCCTGGGTGTTCGAGTTTGGCCCCTCCCTGGCCTCCCCCCGGGGCAGCTCCTGTCTGGCCGTTGAGCAGGAGGAATGACCCCGGGGTGGGCGAGGGGCCCTGTCACTGAGGTCACCTGAATCCTCGTTGTCCCCAGCCGTCTCCGGGGTGGGCCCCAGCTGGTGGCTCTGTGGCCTGCGCCGTGGGGTGGGCACCTTGCTGGGCGGATGGAGAGATAGTACCCAGGTAGGAACCTGGCCCTAGGATGGGTCTCTGAATACCAAGGCTGTGGTCCAGTCATTGCCAGTCCTGACCCTAAATGTCCCCAATCCCCAGCTTCCCCAAGGCCTCTGGGGACAGGTCCGTCTCCTGGGCTGACCTAGGGATTGGTCCGTCTGGGGTCAGCTGGCTGAAGAACTGGCTGAGCCCCGAGATCCAGGAGGCCCTGGAGTCATGGGGGCGGGGAACGGGAGGGTGGCGAGCTGGCATTTTGGGAGCCAGCCTTCAGGGCTCCTGCGGTGTGCAGGAGGGGCAGGCGGTGGTATCCGTGCCGCAGGCCCCGTTATCCGGAGGCTCTGAGCGGCCTGTGTGGTGGTCTTAGCACCAGGCGCACTCCGGGTGTCCTGGCGGAGGGGGCGTCTTGCAGCCGGGGCTGGGGCCAGAGCTACAGGGCTCCGCCGTGGTCTGGCCCCAGCATCCCGGGGGTCTGGCCAGGTGTGTTCCCTGCGCCGGCGAGCCTGGCTCCCCGAGTCGTGGAGAGTTGGGGTGAATGGGGCTCCGGGACTCGGCCAGAGCAGTGCCCCCTCCAGCTTCAGCATGCCCCTCAGCCCCTAGGGTGCCCCCAGGGAGTGCCCTCCGTGGGCGCCTATACGGGTGCCACCAGCCCAGTGGGTCATGGAGGGTCCGCTGCAGGAACTGGGGGAAAGCTGGCACAGACGTGCTGGGTTGGCACTCTTGCTTGGCCTGGTGTGCAGGCTGGACCTCAGCCCCCTGGAACCGTGAACTCCTGGGGGTGGGCCTGGGGGGCGGCTTCTGCCAAGACCCCAGCCTGGCCTGAGCTCTTTCGTGGACCTGGAGGTTCAGGCGCCGGCCGGCCGGCCCCAGGAGCCCCCTCTGCCCCACCCCCGCCTCCCGCTTGCGCTCCCCACTTCCAGCATGGCGGCCGGGCTCCAGCCACACCTGCCACCACTGGGCCCAACTGCAGTGCCCCCAGACTGTGCCAGTGTGCTGGCGAGGGCGGCCCCACTGCTTGCCTTCCCTCCGCCGCCCCTTGCCGGCCCCGGCCGGCTCAGGACGCCATCAGAGCCCCGAAGCACCAGCCCTTTGCCACTCGTGGCAGAAGCCACCCAGGGTCACCATTCGCCACCTCGGGGGGCGGGCAAGTGGTCCCTTGGGTGGTGGAGCTTCCGTCCACCGGGTCCACAGCCCCTGGTCCCTCTGGGCCCTGGTGTAGCCTTGACACCGGTGGGGCCGTGCTGTCTGCACCTCACTCAGCAGCGTCCACTGGTCCACCTGAGTCCCCCAGGTTTCATGGAGGCTGGGCAGGGCAGCTCCAGGAAGCAGCAGCTGGCGGCTGCCTGCTTTCCGCGCGCCTGCTAGGGTGGAGCCCCGTCGGGTGTCAGGGGTGTCTGGGCGGTGGGCGAGGGGTGACAGGGACGCCTTGGATCACTGTGTCCCCTGATCCTGTCTCCCCGGGGTCTGGAGGGTCGGGGCCGCCCTGGGCTCTGATGTGGGCCCTGACGTCGATGGCCTCCTGGGCCTGGGACCCTTCTGGCCGGTGGGAAGGCCCCTCGCCAGGGCTCCTGAGGCCGCCTGCCCCCTGGGCTCGACCCTCCTCTGAGGCCCTGAAGTGGAGGCCGAGCTGACCCATGTCCTCCACCCTGGGGCAGAGGTTTGGCATTGCTGGGGAAAGGACCGTGTTACCCCAGAGGAGCCGTGGTCCAGGCTGCCTGAGTGCCCGGGCAGAGGCCGTGGGCCGGCCGTGCTCCTGACCCCCCTCTGCAGGCCCGTGGCTCAGGCTGGGACCCCGCTCTGCAGGGGCTCACTGCAGAGCAGGTATGCCCACTTATAGGAGGGGCGCTGCCCCATTCCTGAAGGTCCCCCTCCCCGTGGGGCCTGTGGACCTTCCTGCCTCCCCAGCCCTGACACCCCGCCTCCCCCAAACCCTGGCGCGCCGTGGTCCCGCCGCAGGCCCCACGGCTGCCACTTCTGCCTCCTGCGGGTGCCAGGGGAAGCAGTCCTTCCGGAAGGCGGGGGCTGGGGGTGGGTGTCCCAGGAAGCTCCGGAGGGCCTGCCAGCTCCCCGCTGTGTGGTTTCGGTTCCAGGGGGCCAGGGGAAGGTGGTCCTCGGGCTGGGGTGGGGGGGCGGATGCCCGTGCTCAGAGCCTGTCTTGGTCCTGGCCGGGTCGGGGGCTGGCTCCCTGGGGCTCTTCTCGCCCCCCGCCCCCCGTGCCCGTCTGTTCCTGCCCCCTGCCCAGCTCCTGCCCGGGGCCCCTCGCCACACTCCCTCGCATCTGCTGGGCTTCCTGCTTGGCCGGGCCTGGTGCCCTCCTGGCCCCCAGGATGTGCAGCCTGGGCCCTGGACCCCAGCTTGAGGCCTGCTCGGACCCCGCCCTGTTGAGCCCCGCAGGTTCAGGAGAGCGGTGGAGCCTCCCAGCTCTGCTTTCTGAGGGTCGGGGGTCCCCTGGCCGCGAGCCTGTGAGGCTCGCCTTGGGCTGGCATTTCCTGTCGTCTCCCCCGCCTTCCCTGGCAGAGGCCGGAAGGGAGTTCGTGGGGGTTCCCCAGCTTCCTTCGGGGGGGCCCGGGCGGGGAGGGAGGCAGGAGGGTCCTGGAGGGCTTTCTGGAGGAGGGAGCCCGTGCAGTTGGGGGCTGTTGGCTGGGGGAATGCCCCCCGCCCCCCAGAGGGAGCCCAGGGCCTCCTGCTTGGCCATGCTCGAGCTTGCATACAGCTCTCACGGGGAACTCACCACCTCAAGAAGTGGCCTGTGCCTATACCGTGGGAACAGTCTCTGACTTTGCTGAGTGTGACCTTTCACCCCTGCCCCGGGGCCCTACAATCCCAGCTGGGCTCTGAGTGCTGAGCCTTCCGGGGCATTCCGTCTCTGCCCCACGGCATCTGTTTCTGGCCTCTAGGTGTTTGCGTTTAGCGTCAGTGTTATGGCCTGAAACGCTTTCTGTGCCTCACTCTGCCAGGCAGGCCTTCCTGACCCGAACCTGGCGGCTGCTCTGCCCCTTGGCCCGGGTCGGGGCAGCCTGCCTCTTCTTGGAGGTCCCTGTGTACTCCCAGACCACGGCTTCCTTCCGAGGCCTGGTCTCACGGACTGCTGCTGGTCCCCAGGGGCCAGGAGGGTGTTAGCGGAGGGTGGTCCTGGGCCCGGCCCAGGTTTTGGATAGGGAGATTCAGGAGTTGGGTTTGCCCGTCCCCGGAGCGCCCTGGGTCCTCGTGGGTGGGGAGGGTGGGCCGTCAGCAGCTCCCAGGGTGGGGTCTGGGCCTGAGCCCTGCGCCCTGCAGCCATGTAGTGGCCGCCGGTGGCAAGTCCCCTGCACGCCCGAAGTAGGACTTCAAGAAGAGCTCCTTATCGTAGCCACTGCTTCTCGGAGGGTGGGGAAACATGCTGGTCCGGAAGAAGCAGAGCCTGCGGACGCGTGGAGCAGGGGGTGTTCAGGCACTTTTTTTCCTAATGTTCCCTTCCTGGCCAGACTCTAGAAGACTTCAGAAAGTACACCCAGGGCATTGTCACCCGGGCTCCAGGAAAGTGTCTACTGTGGGCATTGTGTCAACAGGAAGGGCCCTAAGTGGGAGTCTGGGGGCCTTGGGGGTTGCTGAGGTGGGCGTGGGCTGGGGTGGCCCCTCCCCGGGGCCCGTAGCCCCCTGGTCTGGAGCGGTTGGTGTTCACGTGAGCCTGGGGGCCGGCCTGGGGAACCAGGCCCTCCCTTTGCATCTGGGGGGTGGGCTGTACCCAGGACTGCTGGCCCCCCTGTCTCTTCTTTCTCCCAGTACCCTCTTCCTCGCACCAGGCTCTCCCGCCCAGTTTTCCAGCGCCTGGCTCCCCCTCCTCGTGGTTCTCATACTTGGGGTGCCGCCTGGCAGCTGGCAGCCAAACAGGCCACTTCCCTCCTTCCTTCCGGCCAGAGCTTTCTCCTGCCTCTCCCGCCCCTTCCTGCCAAGGAGCAGCAAACAAACAAACAAGCCAGCAGCTGAGGCCCAGGAGGCCCAGCTCAGACCCACAAGCGTCTGCAGCTGTAGGAGTGGGGAGCTCTGCGGCCCTGCCCACGGGCATGGCTGGCCAGCAGCGGGGGGGGCCCCTGGCCCTGCTGTCTGCACCCCGCCCCTTATGGGCAAGCCACCTCCAAGAAGCCCCTTTGTCTTCTCCAATCTGAAACTCTCCAGTGCCCCAGGCTGACCAAGTGGAGGTGGGGAAACTGCAAGAACACCGGTGTGACGTCTCCCTCTTGGCCTCAGACCCCCATCTCCTTTCCAGAGGAGAATGTTGGGCGGCTCCCCTCAGGAGGCCAGGCCCTCAGGCTTCTGGATGCGGAGGTCGGAACGCTCTCGAGGTCTGTGGCCCCAGCAGTAGCCGCTCTACTCTCTGGGGATGATGCCTGCAAAACGGAAGTTGTAATGTCCACCTTGCTCCCCACCCCGTCCCCCAGAGGTCAGAAAGGTGCTTCCCGGGACTCAGTGACGGGGAGAGGCCTGTGCTAGCCTGCACCTTGCAGTGTGGGCTGAGGCAGGGTTCCTCATGCAGGGAGGGGGCAGTGAGGGCCGGTGAAGTGGGTGTCACAGGGGGCCGTGGGGCAGGAGCAGTGACTGTGGGGCTGGGGTGGGAGCAGGTTTGGGGCAGCCTGCCTGCTGCGCACTTCCTTGTCCATCACAGGCAGGGGGACAAGGTCATGGGCCTTCGCTGAGGTCAAGGGCTGCAGCCAGACCTCGTGTCTGCTTCCCTTCCTGCAGCCTGCCTGCTCTTGCCAACCCCTGGGGAAGACCTCTGGACATACAGGCTGTAGGCATCCTCTTGTGGGTCACGTGTGAAAGTGGCTCCGTCGTGTCCGACCCTTTGTGACCCCATGGACTGTGGAGTTCTCCAGGCCAGGATACTGGAGTGGGCAGCCTATCCCTTCTCCAGGGGATCTTCCCGACCCGGAAACTGAACCCAGGTCTCCTGCATTGCGGGCAGATTCTTTACCAGCTGAGCCACAAGGGAAGCCCAGGAATAGTGGAGTGGGCAGCCTTTCCCTTCTCCAGTGATCTTCCCAACCCAGGAATGGAAGCGGGATCTCCCGCCTTGCGTGGGATTCTTTACTAGCTGAGCTGTCAGAGAAGCCCCCTGATGTGGACGCAGGAAGCTTAATGGCTCATAGGGCTGGGTTGCAGTTCCCATCTATGCCAGTAGGTGCCGCCATCTGGACCTGGACTCCATAAGCTCTTATTTGCCCCGAGTTTTCGATGAGGCGGTCTTGCTGGTGCAGTGGCAGATGGGCCCCTACTCCTTGGTGTGGAATTCAAGGCCCCCTTGCCATGCCCCTCCTCCCTCAGAGGGCAAGTGAGGGACGGGGTGCCCAGCACGCTGGGGGCTGCAGGAAGGAAATGGGTAAGAGCTCCCAGGGAAGGGGGTCCCCCTGGTTGGCAGAGCCTCCTGTGTGCCTGGGGGGGCTCCCTACTGTGTGTGCTGCCCAGCACCTCCACTGACAAGTTCAGAAGGCCCTGGGTGAGAGCTCGGCTCTGGCCAAAGTCGGGCCTGCCTGGCCGTGCCTGGGGGCAGCAGTGTCTCACAGTGTGTGCCCAGGACTGTTGGTACCGGTGGCCGATGTGGGGGCAGGACTTGGGGGCGATGCCCAGACAAGGCTTCTTCCTGCTCTGAGCCTGGTGCTCTGGGCACCGCTGCTCTCAGGTTTGGGCACGTGAAATCCTCCTGGGGCTGTTGGGTGGTCCAGGCAGGGTGTACCCCCAACCTGCGGGTGCCTGGAGAGGGCCACTGCATTGCACCCCTGGCCCGCTCGACTTGTCAGAAGCTTGTGTGATCACTGCAGGCCTGGCTGGAAGACCCAGAGACCATTTTTCAGATGGGAAGGCTGAGGCCCCGGGCGGGGTGGGGGTGGGGGGTGGGGTCCTGGTGTGCTCAGGGCACCCTGCCAGACAGAGGCAGGGTTTGCTGCGGCCTGCAGCGCTGGCTCCAGCTGCCTTGTTTGGGCCTTTTTGAGTTCCCGGTCTGCTCAGGCCCTCGGGCAGCAGTTTCACCCCGGAGAGCCTTCCTTCCGTGGAAGCTTCTCGCTGAGCCCTCGGGGTGGGGAAGGGAGGCCCAATTAGTGCTTGACGGGACTTGGAAAACCCTGGGATGAAAGACTGGCGTGTGGGAGGTCCGGGCCTCTCACCTCAGCCCCTGTAGGCTGACTGTCTCCAGACCTGGTGCACACCCGGGCCCTCCCACCAGGCCCACTGGGAAGCTCCCCGCCCCCAGGCCACAGGCCACCAGGCCCCGGGCACACAGGAAGCTGTACCTCTCCAGGGCCCCATGTGTTAGAGGGCCTGGGGGTGTGGTGTCTCGGCCACCGCTGCTTGGGTCCCTGAGCAGGCCCGTGCAGTGTGCTGTGCCCACTGTGCCGTGGGTAGTCGGAAGGACGCAGGGCCTCAGTTCCCGGTCTGTAAAATGGGGTAGGGGACCTGCCGTGTACCTCCCAGCTTCGCTCACTCACCCACACTGAGGACATGGACTGTTTCTGCTGCACGGTGGGTGTAGTTGAAACATCAGCCTTCAGGTTTTTTATTATCCCCAGACTTTCACCTTGACCCCCTGAATAGATAGGCAGAGAGGCTGGCAACTCCGGGCCACTGGCATTCCAGGTGGATGGGCCTGGGGTGCTGTGGGTTCGAGAGGCAGCCATCTGGCCTCCCTGCTTGGGTAGGCTGTCAGCCTGCCCTTCCTACGTCTGCCTCGGGCCCAGCCTGAACCTCAGAGTTGGGCCAGGTGGGGCTGGTGCCCAGAGGGGAGCTCTGGGCTTGCCTGGCCAGGCCTCCCTGGCTGGCGGGGCCCTGCTCAGGGAGTTCCTTGCCATTCCGGGCCTGGCGTGGTTGCCGTGGCCTGAGGGTAGCGGGTCGCCGGTGTGGGCTCCTGACCGGCCTCCTGTGGCTTCTTGTCTTGCAGACTTCTCCACGCAGGTGAACTCCTCCTCCCTCAGCTCCCCCACGGCGCGCAGCTCCATGGCCGCCCCCTCGCTGCACCCCTCCCTGGGGCCCAGCATTGGCTCCTCGCTCGGCTCCCCGGGACAGCTGCACTCACCCATCAGCACCCTCAGCTCGCCCATCAATGGCATGGGCCCGCCCTTCTCGGTCATCAGTTCCCCCATGGGCCCGCACTCCATGTCGGTGCCCACCACACCCACCCTGGGCTTCGGCACCGGCAGCCCCCAGGTAAGTGCGGGGCTCGGCCTGGACCAGGGGCTGGGCCCGGGACAGGGGGCGGGGCCCAGGCCAGGGGGCGGAGCCTGACTAGGGGGCGGGGCCCGGGCCAGGGGGCGGGGCCTGTCTAGGGGGCGGAGCCTGACTTTACCTGCACCTTCTACGTTGACTCAGATAGTAAAAGTGTCTGTCTACAATGTGGGAGACCTGGGTTCGATCCTTGGGTCGGGAAGATTCCCTGGAGAAGGAAATGGCAACCCACTCCAGTACTCTTGCCTAGAAAATCCCATGGATGGAGGAGGAGCCTGGTGCAGGCTCCTGTCCATGGGGTCGCAAAGAGTCGGACACGACTGAGCGACTTCACTTTCACTTACACTTTTAATGGTCNGATTCCCTGGAGAAGGAAATGGCAACCCACTCCAGTACTCTTGCCTAGAAAATCCCATGGATGGAGGAGGAGCCTGGTGCAGGCTCCTGTCCATGGGGTCGCAAAGAGTCGGACACGACTGAGCGACTTCACTTTCACTTACACTTTTAATGGTCCCTGGGAAGCAGGTGCCGTCACTTCTAACTTCTGTCTCTGGAAGCAGTCTCAGAGAGATGACCTCCTGGACTTGGTGGTCTCCGTGGTCGAGTTTGCTCAGATGCTTCTCGGGACAGTCTGTCTTTTGGGGTTGTGTCCGGATCAGGAGGCAGCTGGCGCCTGGCAGAGCCAGCTGTTGTCTGGGGGACCCCTGAGGCCTGGTCCACCGCCCACCCCCACCAACCCACCCAGTGTGGGTGCTTCTTGTCTGAACCCCGACAGAATGGCCTGGGGTGCCCAGGGCCCCAGCTGCCCATCTCCTCTCCTGGCTCTGATGGTCTCCTGGTGGGATTTTTTGTTGAGTGCCTGAGAGATCTGCTTGAATCCCAAGGGTTCTCCTTGTTTCTGGGGCTCAAACTGTCCTTCCTGACAGCTGAGTTCTCCTCTGCTGAGTGTCATTCATGTCTGGGATCAGCTGTCATCTTTGTGGAGGAAGGCTCCAGTAGAGAAAGGCCAACCCCACAGAGGGAGGCCCCCATAAAGGAAGGCACTCCCACCCCAGTGGAGGAGGCCCCCCATAGAGGGAGGCCCCCCGGCCTCCCATAGAGAAAGCACCGTCCCCATAGAGGGAGGTCCCAGTAGAGGAGGGCCCACCAGTAGAGGAAGGCACCCCCATCCCAGTAGAGGAGGCCCGCCATAGAGGATGGCCTGTCCATCAAGGAGGCCTCAGTAGAGGAGGGCCCTGTGACAGAGCTCTGGGAACTGTCTCCCTGGGGGGGCAGGACAGCTGTCTTGAGAGGGACTCCAGCACAGGCCCCCCTGCCCAGAGAAGTGTGGCTGACAGTGCCAGCGTGTCCTGCAGGCTCCCTGCTGCCCGGGAGCCGCCCTGCCTCCAGGACTCCCCACTCCTGGCACAGGTGGGCAGGATGCCTTTGAGGCCTGGAGCCCGCCCCCTGCCTGTCGGCTGGGCCTGTCGGAGCTGGGCTCGGGATAGCTGGTTCCGGGCCCCTAGGCAGCCCGTTTGTTCCCGGGGGGGCCCATGCTCCCTTGTGTCCCCTGGCCTTCCAGAAGCAGATAGAAAGCTGGAGGGCTGGCACGATGGGTCTCAGCCGCCTTCCTGGGACTGGCTGTGTTCTTTGTAGCGTAGGCACCACACCCTGACCCTCGCTGGCTGCAGAGTGCCTGCTGCTCAGCGAGAGGCAGGTGAGGCCCGGCCTGCACCTGTACCCTGGGAACCAGGCCAGAGGCAGCACCTGCTGGTTCTCAGGCCTGCGAAGCTCCTTGCTGCCCCTTGGCCGGGTGCCTGCCCTGCACGCCCCCAGGGCTCATGTGCGGAGGAGCCTGGGTGGGAGTCTGGAGTGTGGGCTCTGTGGGGTAGGGCCCGAGGGTGGCAGTGATGCCCCCAAGCCTGGGGTTAGCCTCTCTGGGGGGAGGGGTGGGGCGGTGC
>SJYA01003449.1:16077-26088 GCA_006410615.1 Neotragus moschatus
GGGGCCGGGGCCGGGCGGGGCTGCACGACCCCGTTCGGGTGTGGGGGTGGGGGGCGGCAGGAGCCCGGCCGCTCACCCTGGACCTCCTATCGCTTCCAAGTCCCAGAGATGGTGGGCGGCGGGGGCAGGTGGCTCCGGTGGAGCCAGGGGGCAGCTGGGCTATCCCCAGGGCCAAGGGCCCCTCGACCGCCCCCCTGAGCCCAGCAGCCCCGCTGGCAGGCCGGCTGAGCCCTTCCGGGGCGCCGGCCCGCAGCTGGAGAGGACGAGGACTGTGTGTCGGAGTCCGCGCGCACTCACGCCCGGCCGCGCGCTGTCACGGCCGCCCCGCCCGCAGGCAAGCACTACGGGGTGTACAGCTGCGAGGGCTGCAAGGGCTTCTTCAAGCGGACGGTGCGCAAGGACCTGACCTACACCTGCCGGGACAACAAGGACTGCCTGATTGACAAGCGGCAGCGGAACCGCTGCCAGTACTGCCGCTACCAGAAGTGCCTGGCCATGGGCATGAAGCGCGAAGGTAGGCCCTCCCTGCTCGCGGTTCCTTCGCCTGCCTCTGACGACGGGGCCCTCTCTCCCCATAGGGGCCTCCGCTGCTGCTGCGTTGGCACACATCCCCGGGGGCCGAGGTCTCTCACTGACTTCTGCCTGACCACCAGCTTTGTGCCAGGCTCTGGGGTTACAGGAGGGACACCCTTGGTCCTGCCTGCCGACAGCTCCCAGCCCCACTGGGGACAGGCGTCCATCAGAACCTCTCGCCCTGCTGAGTGCGTGGGCTCTGGGGGGCTGTGGTGGGAGGTGGGGGCTCCACCTGGAACAGACCCCAGAGAGTGTACAGGCCGGTCCTGGGGCCTGCTTGTTGCCACTTGGTAGGACGGTTCAGGAGACTTCGGGCTGGGGGGGCGGGCAGGTAGGTCTGGAGACCATCAGGACAACTGACGCATGCTGGGCGCCAGGTTGTCCTGGGCTCTGCTTCCTCCCACAGATGTGGTGGGGGTGCCTCGCGCCCCAGATCCTCACAGTAGAGAGACTTGGGCTGCAGGCCTCTCGGCCTTGGGCCTGGGGCGGGCTCCTCCCAGCCCCTGGCCGCCTGTGGGCCTCGGTTTCCCTGGCCCAGGCTTGGGGGCTCCTGGCTGGGAGGTGCTGTCTGGGGTGAGGGTCTGTGAGTCCCTCCTGCGCTGTGTCTGCTCCACGGTCCCCACAGGCTGGTGGTGTGCATGCCTTCCCCCATGGGCAGCTGGGCGGCTGACGCGTCACGGGGGACTGCCCCCTTGTCCCCCACGCCGGCCCGTGGGCAGCTGGGCGGCTGACGCGTCACGGGGGACTGCCCCCTTGTCCCCCACGCCGGCCCGTGGGCAGCTGGGCGGCTGACGCGTCACGGGGGACTGCCCCCTTGTCCCCCACGCCGGCCCGTGGGCAGCTGGGCGGCTGACGCGTCACGGGGGACTGCCCCCTTGTCCCCCACGCCGGCCCGTGGGCAGCTGGGCGGCTGACGCGTCACGGGGGACTGCCCCCTTGTCCCCCACGCCGGCCCGTGGGCAGCTGGGCGGCTGACGCGTCACGGGGGACTGCCCCCTTGTCCCCCACGCCGGCCCGTGGGCAGCTGGGCGGCTGACGCGTCACGGGGGACTGCCCCCTTGTCCCCCACGCCGGCCCGTGGGCAGCTGGGCGGCTGACGCGTCACGGGGGACTGCCCCCTTGTCCCCCACGCCGGCCCGTGGGCAGCTGGGCGGCTGACGCGTCACGGGGGACTGCCCCCTTGTCCCCCACGCCGGCCCGTGGGCAGCTGGGCGGCTGACGCGTCACGGGGGACTGCCCCCTTGTCCCCCACGCCGGCCCGTGGGCAGCTGGGCGGCTGACGCGTCACGGGGGACTGCCCCCTTGTCCCCCACGCCGGCCCGTGGGCAGCTGGGCGGCTGACGCGTCACGGGGGACTGCCCCCTTGTCCCCCACGCCGGCCCGTGGGCAGCTGGGCGGCTGACGCGTCACGGGGGACTGCCCCCTTGTCCCCCACGCCGGCCCGTGGGCAGCTGGGCGGCTGACGCGTCACGGGGGACTGCCCCCTTGTCCCCCACGCCGGCCCGTGGGCAGCTGGGCGGCTGACGCGTCACGGGGGACTGCCCCCTTGTCCCCCACGCCGGCCCGTGGGCAGCTGGGCGGCTGACGCGTCACGGGGGACTGCCCCCTTGTCCCCCACGCCGGCCCGTGGGCAGCTGGGCGGCTGACGCGTCACGGGGGACTGCCCCCTTGTCCCCCACGCCGGCCCGTGGGCAGCTGGGCGGCTGACGCGTCGCTGGGGACTGCCCCCTTGTCCCCCACGCCGGCCCGTGGGCAGCTGGGCGGCTGACGCGTCACGGGGGACTGCCCCCTTGTCCCCCACGCCGGCCCGTGGGCAGCTGGGCGGCTGACGCGTCGCGGGGGACTGCCCCCTTGTCCCCCACGCCGGCCCGTGGGCAGCTGGGCGGCTGACGCGTCGCGGGGGACTGCCCCCTTGTCCCCCACGCCGGCCCGTGGGCAGCTGGGCGGCTGACGCGTCCCGGGGGACTGCCCCCTTGTCCCCCACGCCGGCCCGTGGGCAGCTGGGCGGCTGACGCGTCCCGGGGGACTGCCCCCTTGTCCCCCACGCCGGCCCGTGGGCAGCTGGGCGGCTGACGCGTCGCGGGGGACTGCCCCCTTGTCCCCCACGCCGGCCCGTGGGCAGCTGGGCGGCTGACGCGTCGCGGGGGACTGCCCCCTTGTCCCCCACGCCGGCCCGTGGGCAGCTGGGCGGCTGACGCGTCCCGGGGGACTGCCCCCTTGTCCCCCACGCCGGCCCGTGGGCAGCTGGGCGGCTGACGCGTCCCGGGGGACTGCCCCCTTGTCCCCCACGCCGGCCCGTGGGCAGCTGGGCGGCTGACGCGTCGCGGGGGACTGCCCCCTTGTCCCCCACGCCGGCCCGTGGGCAGCTGGGCGGCTGACGCGTCGCGGGGGACTGCCCCCTTGTCCCCCACGCCGGCCCGTGGGCAGCTGGGCGGCTGACGCGTCCCGGGGGACTGCCCCCTTGTCCCCCACGCCGGCCCGTGGGCAGCTGGGCGGCTGACGCGTCCCGGGGGACTGCCCCCTTGTCCCCCACGCCGGCCCGTGGGCAGCTGGGCGGCTGACGCGTCGCGGGGGACTGCCCCCTTGTCCCCCACGCCGGCCCGTGGGCAGCTGGGCGGCTGACGCGTCGCGGGGGACTGCCCCCTTGTCCCCCACGCCGGCCCGTGGGCAGCTGGGCGGCTGACGCGTCCCGGGGGACTGCCCCCTTGTCCCCCACGCCGGCCCGTGGGCAGCTGGGCGGCTGACGCGTCCCGGGGGACTGCCCCCTTGTCCCCCACGCCGGCCCGTGGGCAGCTGGGCGGCTGACGCGTCGCGGGGGACTGCCCCCTTGTCCCCCACGCCGGCCCGTGGGCAGCTGGGCGGCTGACGCGTCGCGGGGGACTGCCCCCTTGTCCCCCACGCCGGCCCGTGGGCAGCTGGGCGGCTGACGCGTCGCGGGGGACTGCCCCCTTGTCCCCCACGCCGGCCCGTGGGCAGCTGGGCGGCTGACGCGTCCCGGGGGACTGCCCCCTTGTCCCCCACGCCGGCCCGTGGGCAGCTGGGCGGCTGACGCGTCGCTGCCCTCTTGTGGAGGGTGCAGTCTCCATGTCGTTTGTTTGTCTCCTGGGCTCCAGGCCTTCTTGCTGACAACCCGAGACCCCAGCTGGGCCAGGGGTCCTGCAGGATCTGTGGTGAGGCCGAGAGGCAGTGATGGGCTGGGGCCTCGGCGCCGGTGAGGGGCAGTGTGCCCATGGACCCCGCAGAGCGGCACCTCCCGGGCTCCAGCGTGAGCTGGGGGGCCGGCCTGGGCCTTGGTCTGCCCACCCAGCCTTCCGGATGAGGGCGCGTGCTCTGTAGAGACAGCGGCCCCCCCTTCTGTGTGCGGGTGGAGAAGCTGAGGCCCAGAGGTCTGGGGCTCGGCCACGGTCACATGTTGGGCTGGAACCGGGCCCTGGCTTCCAGTGCTGACCTTCTTCTTCAAGGCCAGCAGGAGGGCAGAGGAAGCGTGTGCCTGGCGTGGGGAGGCCTGTGTCCAGCCCCAGTTCCTCTGGCTGCCCCACGTAGTCAGGGTGGGCTTCCTGGAGGTGGTGAGTGCAGTGCTGTTCCTGAAGGATGGAAACTTGGGCAGGGGGCAAGCACGTGGTGGGCAGGTCATCCGCGCCTCGGTGTGGGTCAGCAAGCCGTGGCCGTCTGTCCATGGAAAGTGACCATCACACAGCCAGGAAGGGCCCCCTGGGAGTGGTCAGCGCTGCCTTCGAGGAAGCCTGGGGCCTCTGGGAACCCAGAGGAGGCCCGGGCCCTGCTGTGGGCATTGGGCAGCCCTTGGCGGACAGGTGTCCAGCTGACCCCTGAAGAGTGGAGGGGTGTTTGGCAGGCCACGTGTCTGGATGGAGGGGACAGCACGTCCAGAGGCTGAGGCCCCCGGCGGGTGTGGCTCCCTGTGGGCCCCGAAGAGTGACTGGACACAGATCCCCAGGGCTGTCCAGTCCAGTAAGTGCTGACCCTTTCCTAAGGCGCTCTCAAGCTTTCCAGTTGTGGGCCTGGGGAACACCCCAGTGATCTGTCCCCCCAAGGTCTGAGAATAGTGCAGACAGTGTCTCCTGTCCCAATGGAGCAGCAGTCTCAGGTGTGGGGGTCCGCGGCTCTGACCCCCTGCCCTTGCCCACTGGTGGCTGTTAGGGGCACCTGCTGTGCCCGGAGCCTCTTTGGGGACCCTGCCTGGTCACATACACTCACCCACCCATGGTGCCATGACTGTCCGAGCACCACCCCCAGGGAGGGAGGAGGCCTCGGGGCCAGGGAGGGGCCTCGGGGGGGGGGCCAAGCCTGCAGGGCTGTATGCCCTCGCTCTCCATCTGATGCATGAGTCTGGAGTGTTGGGCAACGTCTTTAGGCACCTCGGCCCTAGAGGCCTGATTTATGGGCCATTAGATAAATACCTGATTCCATCAGGACCCACCTCCCCTCGCCTCCTGCTGGATTTATGTCACAGCAGGCAGTAAAAACCCTCCTACACGGCCCCCTCGTGCTCCCAACACGGTGTTAAACTCTTTGTTGGCCCGAGAGCTGCGGGGAGGTGGGAGGCGGCTCCGTCTGCCCGTGGGTGCAGCGCCATCTGGCCCCCCGCTGCTGTGGGGGCGGCCCCACCGCCTTGCCCTCCGGAGGGGTGAGTAGTGGGCACCGTGGCCACGGTGCCAGCCCTGCAGAGGGTTCTGTGGGCCAGCGAGGTGCACGCCAGGCTCCTTCCTCTCTGCCCCCGCCCCGGGCTGNGTGCAGCGCCATCTGGCCCCCCGCTGCTGTGGGGGCGGCCCCACCGCCTTGCCCTCCGGAGGGGTGAGTAGTGGGCACCGTGGCCACGGTGCCAGCCCTGCAGAGGGTTCTGTGGGCCAGCGAGGTGCACGCCAGGCTCCTTCCTCTCTGCCCCCGCCCCGGGCTGTGAGCCTTGCCAGGAGGGCTCCCCAGCAGGGGCAGCAGGGCTTTGGTGGCATGACTTGGGGCAGTGCAGTGCCCGGCGATGGGGGCCCACCGTGCCACCCCAGCCCTGTCCAGGAGCGTGTACGCTGTAGGCCCCCAGGGCCAGCCTGAGCCCTCCTAGGAGCAGCCCCGTGGCGGGCAGCCATGCCAGCTGGCGCTGCATGACAGGACCCATGTAAGAGGCTTCTGGTCGCTTCTGGTGTAGTGGGGACGCAGGCTTGGGGCTGGCACCTGGACTGGCTGACCGCAGGGAGGGCTGGCTAGCGAGGGATGCCGCAGGTGACAGCTTCGTGTCGGGCCTGTGGGGCCAGGGCCCCAGGTGGGAAGTGCCCGTGGGCTGGGCCTGTCTGCTGGGGATGCTGCCACACTCGGGGGCCTGTCGGCGCTCCTGTCTGAAGAGGGTGCAGGCCGATGTGCAGGGCTTCACGGCCTGAGGGGAAGACTCTCATCTGGGGTGAGAGCGCCAGGCTGCAGGGGCCGCCCCATTGCCCCGCCTCCCTGCTCGCCCTCCTCCCTCAGGAAGGCCTCTGCCCCTTCCTTCCTGTGTCTGTCTGCTGGCTCTGAGCGGCGGGTGTGGAGATGGTGCCTGGTGTGTGTGCACGCACGTGCGTGTGCAGGCGGGTGTGGCACCGCGTTCCACTGCGGAGAGAGCCCCAGCCGGGCCCCCACCTCCGGTCCACCCGGGGCCTTGCTCCTCCCCGCCTGTGCGTGGGGGTGTTGGCAAGCTCTCTCAGGGGTGGAATGTGGCAGGGGGCGTGGGGGGGCGAGAGACTGGTGGCCACAAGATGGGTACGTGTGTGTGGGTGTGTGTGTGTGCGGGCGAGTGTGTGAGTGTACGTGTGTCTGTGTGAGAGCTGGTGTGGGTGTGTGGGTGTAGGCCTGTGTGCCTGTGTGTCTGTGAGTGCTGGTGTGCACGTGAGCCTGTGTGCACGTGTGTGCGTCTTTGTGTGAGCCTGTGTGCACGTGAGTTTGTGGGAGTGCTGGTGTGCATGTGTGGGTGTGAGCCTGTGTGCATGTGTGATCGTATCCACGTAACATTCTCGTGTGCAGGCTGAGGCGAAGGAGGGCTGGGTCCTCTGAGCTGGAGGCACCTAACTTGCCCTGTGGCCTCTGGCAGGGATGCCCCCTCTGCCCTTGAGAAGGGGCAGCTGGGCCAGAGCCGCTGGTGAAATCCCGTCCTTTCTGCCCCTCGGGTCCTGCAAAGGACAGGAGAAGTGTCCAAAGGAGGCAGCAGGCCTGGGTTCCCCTACCCAGATGCCCCCTCCCACCTCTCGGCTCCCCAGGGGGCCGGCAGCAAGTGCCGTGGCAGAGAGGGGTCCCACACTGGAGCCTGCTGACTGCGGGGACCTTGGCTGTGTTGGGGGGTTAAGCGCCCTCTAGGCGCTGGCTCGGCTGCTGGGGAGCACCGGCTCGGCTGCTGGGGAGCACCGGCTCGGCTGCTGGGGAGCGTTGGCTCCAGGCGTTTTCTTGGGGATCCCAGCGGGGGGTATGCAAGCTCTGCCCTCATGGCAACGTTCCCCCTGCCCCCATTGTGGGCTGGGAGGAGAACAAGGCCCTGTCTTGGCCACCTCTCCTGCCTGAGGCCTCTCCCCGGCTGGATGTTGGTCACACATAACCACGTGTAAATGACGGCTGACCTGGTCCAGCAAGAATCCTAGCCACCCCCCTCCTGCCGCCGTCTATAAGTAAAACCATAATATTTATAGTGAGGGTGCTCACAGAGCTTTGCTAATTAATTCTGCCCACCCCCCCGCCCCACACCCAAGGGCCCCCGGTTGGCACTCCTGTGCCCAGGCCCATCTCGAGTGCGGGCATCCCCGTAACTGGGCCAGGGCGTGGGGGGCGTGGGGGCGGGAGTCGCGAGCGGATGGAGGACAGTGCTTGTGGACTCCCAGGAGGTGGGTGCCGTCAGTCTCACTGCGGGGGAGCGGCGGTGCTGGGGCCCAGAGGGGCTTGGAGCTCACCCAGGGCAGAGCAGGTCTGACTCCCGAGCCGCCTGCTCTCCTGAGGGCTCAGCCATGAGGGGTGCTCTGGGCCTCAGTTTCCCAACTTGGTAAAACGGGCCTCTCAGCTCTGTCCAGAGCACAGACCCCAGGGACCCCACCCTCAGGGTCTCGGGGACACTGCTTGCCAGGGTTCTGGTGTGCACGTGTGGGTGTGAGCCTGTGTGCATGTGGGGCTCCCGTCACTTGGCTGTGGTCCAGATGGGCCCGTGGGGCTGCCTCGCGCTGGGTCTACCTTTCTGGCCTGTGACCCAGTCCCCTGCACAGCAGGGGACCTGAGGAGGTGCCTGGCCCAGCCCAGCATCCGCTGTTGGGGGGTGGTGGGGGCCGGGCTGGCCGGCTTGAGCTTCCCACCCAGCCCCACCAGCTGTCAGACTTTGCAGAAGCGCCAGGCTTGCAAAAGCTCAGGCTCAAGGCCTTCTGCCTGGCTCTGTGGCCCAGCTGGTCTGGTCCGCAGCGTCGGCCAGCCCCTTTCTGGAGTCCACTGCACCAACGGAAAGTCCCTCGCTTGAGTCAGCATTCGGGCTTGGAGAGTGGAGCCCCTGGCAGGGGGCAGCTGTGAGCAGCTGTTTGCGGAGGCAGAAAGGAGGTCGGGCTGGGCCTTAGGACGCTCCATGGCCTGGAGAAGGGCACCGCTGGGTCCCGGCATCTCCGAACGGTCATTGGTGGGGCCGGCGTGATGGAGAGGGGTCGACATGGGCTGTTATGGAGCTGTGTGGGGCCCAGGGACCCCAGGGAGCCCCAGAGCGGAACCTTTATGCCCTCAGGTTCAGAGAACAGAGGCTCCCCTGGTCCCTGGGGGTGAGGGGCTGCGAGCGGGCCCTTCCACACAGCACGGCGGCTGTGTGTGCACCGCGGCCCCCAGGAGTGGGCTTGCACCAGCTCCTGTTCTATGCTGGGGTCCCCAGGGGCCCCGCAAAGCCCTGTCTGAGGTGGGCACTGAGGGCACCTGGGGTGTCGAGGGGATGCCTCGGCCTGCTCTGGGTCAGCAGGGCAGGACCATGGGAGGGTGGGCTTGGGGGGCTTGGCGGGGGGGGGGGCAGACTGCCCTGTCCTGGTGCCGCTGCTGTTGCTCAGGGCTGTCTGGCTGTCCACAGAGCTCTGCCCGATACGCCCGGGGCTCCGCTCTGAGGGTTCTGGGTTCTGCGGCAGCCTCTCTGGCCTTGGACTAGGCTTCNGGGCTTGGCGGGGGGGGGGGCAGACTGCCCTGTCCTGGTGCCGCTGCTGTTGCTCAGGGCTGTCTGGCTGTCCACAGAGCTCTGCCCGATACGCCCGGGGCTCCGCTCTGAGGGTTCTGGGTTCTGCGGCAGCCTCTCTGGCCTTGGACTAGGCTTCCCTCTGCTGCAGACTCCCCCCACTGCTCTGGTCTGGGGTCTTGCTGTCACCAGTAGAGGTGAGGCAGTGGGGTCAGCCTGGGATGCTGCAGGAGCCCCTTGGGGCTTTACGGGGCTGTGGGTGGGGTCCACAGCTGGGCTGTGGCTCAGTGTCCCATTGGCCTGCAGGGTGACCTCAGGGGGGTCTCAGCCTCTCTTAGGAGAGGGCGGCCTGAGCTACACAGGCTCGGAGATCGAGGGTCTGTGAACGCCCAGCGTGGGGTGCCTAGTCCCCTCGGCCTTCCTCCGCGTATGTCTCCTTGGAATGTGTTGAAATAAACTCTTCCTTCTTGCCTGGTTCCCAGAGACTAGGCTGCCCCCATCTGCCCAGTCCTCCAGCCTCATGCTGGACACCCCCTCGGCCTCGGCACGCGCCCTGCCCCTGCCTGGGCTGTCGTCCCTGCCTTTCTGTTCCTTCAACTGCATTGCCGCTTCTTCCGGGAAGCCGTCCTGGCTGGGCCTGCGTCCATAGCCCATGAAAGCCCATGAAAGGGCTTCTCACTCCACCTTGGGATCCCTGCTGAGCCATTCACTTCTTGAGAGTGGGGCCCTGTCCTCCCTGGCCCTGGGTGGTCCTGGTGTGAACCACGGTTGAATGAATTAGCGAGAGGCGGTGCGCTGTGTTCTCAGGGCACACAGCCCCCTGGGAGCGGGAGGCCGGGCTTGGGGCAGAGACGGGGCTGCGGTCTAGCCGGCCCCGAGCAGCCTCGCTCTCCCTGGCCCTGGTCGGCTGGTGGGCGCGCTGCTTGGGCCCCAGGGGCGGGGGCTGCTGCAGCAGCTGCCACGGGGGCTGCGGGCTGACCGTGACCCTCCACCCTGCCTCAGCCGTGCAGGAGGAGCGGCAGCGGGGCAAGGACCGGGGCGAGAGTGAGGTGGAGTCAACTAGCAGCGCCAACGAGGACATGCCGGTGGAGAAGATCCTGGAGGCCGAGCTGGCCGTCGAGCCCAAGACCGAGACCTACGTGGAGGCGAACGTGGGGCTGAGCCCCAGCTCGGTGAGTGCCCGCCCGCACCCGCGCGTGTTGCCCTGGGGACGCAGGCCCTGGGAGCGTGCCGGGAGGGGGTCCCCGCCATCACCCCCGCCTGGAGGGGACCCCCTCATCACACTC
>SJYA01003450.1:2073-14987 GCA_006410615.1 Neotragus moschatus
TGCAAAAATACAATTGATATTTATATAGTGATTTATATCCTGCAGTCTAATTAAATACATTTATTAATTTCAGAATATTTTGGGAGATATTCTGCATAGAAAACCATGATTTCTGCATATAAAAGCAATATGACAGTTGTTTCCCTTTTATCTTTTTGTTTTGTTAAATAGAATTTCCAGTCCTATGTTGATTAACAAGTAAAAAATATTCAGCTAATATTTTTAGTTTTAGTTTTTTTTTTTAAGTGAAATGCAAAAGAATAGTGTAGGCTACTTGAAAGTATAGGAACCTCAGAGATAGATTGTGAACATTTGCAAGGTAATGTCCATGAAATGGGCTTCCCTGGTGCCTCAGGTGGTAAAGAAGTTGCTTACAATGCAGGAGATGAGGGTTCAATCCCTCGGTCAGGAAGATCCCCTGGAGAAGGAAATGGCTATTCCCTGAAATGGATGAGAAATTCTAACCCATGAAATATATGAGAAAGAGTGGGTCAGGGTTGAAGGAAGTGAGAAGCCATTGTTGAGAGAAAGTCATGAAGCTTTGCCCTAACAATCTTCTCCTCTATGGAACAAATGCCTTACATTTTTAGGTGATGGGCAGCTAATCTTGTTTTACCCACGGCACAGAATAAGACCCATTGAAGCTGGCTATACAGGAAAGTAAAATAATCTCTACTCCTGCATGCTCAGTTGTGTCCAATTCTTTGTGACCCCATGGAGTGTGTCCCACCAGGCTCTTCTGTCCATGGGATTCTCCATGCAAGAATACTGGAGTGGGTTGCATTTTCTTCTTCAGGGGATCTTCCTGACCAAGGGATTGAACCCATGTATCCTCCATTGGCAAGTGGGTTCTTTATCACTAGCTGAGAAGTCCTCATTACTCCTTGGAGAGAGATAAAACAATCATCATGGCTCAGATCACTAGAGGTTCCTGACACAGCATATGTAAGTTACATCCCTAGGTGGGGAAGATCCCATGGAGTAGAAAATGGCAAAACAATCCAATATTCTTGCCTGGAAATTTTCACGGTCAGAGGAGCTTGGTGGGCTACATAAAATCTATGGGATTGCAAAAGAGTCACTGAGTCACTGAGCATGCACATATGCACAGTTGACAGGGATAGCATTGTTGAGAAAGGACTGGCAATGAGGACCTAGTATCTCGCCTACCTAAGACTTAGATTGTACCAGGGAAACAAAGAAGATTCCCTCAACATCAGGCTAGCATGCAGTAACAAGCCACAGAAGTCTACTGATAGAAGGTAGGCATTATCATGTATAGCAGGGATTAGCATTCACAAAAATATACTGCTAAAAACATGGTATAATGATGAAAGAATAAATGCCATCAACTTGAGATTGGGAACAAATGCAGAGTATTTTTACCCTTACCACCTTAATTTAACATTGTACTGGTGGTTCTAGACAGTGCAGTTAGGTAGGTAAAAGAGATGAAAAAAAATCCTATTGGAAAGACAAAATTGAAACTTTATTTGCATGAAACATTACCCCATATGTAGAAAATCCTAGAGAATCAATAGACACACACACATACAAAACAACAAGAACTGATTAACAATCTCAGCAAGGTCTCAGCAACCAAGGTCAACTTCTGAAGTAAATAGTATGTGCAAGTGCTAGCAATTAACGAAGTTCATAGCATGTTTAACTGCTATCAATTAACAATCTAAAAAGAAAAGGAAGGGAATTCACTGGCCGTCAAGTGGTTAGGACACCACACTTTCACTGCTGAGGGCCCAGGTTCGATCCCTAGTCAGAGAGCAAGGTTCAAGGCATGACCAAAAAACAAAAAGACAAGAAATTCCATTCACAATATCATCAAAGAGAATAAAATGCTGAAGAATAAGTTTAACAAAGAAGTCCTCAAGATGGCAGAGGAATAGGACTGGGAGACCACTTTCTTCCCCACACATTCATCAAAAGAACATTTGAATGCTGAGCAAATTCCACATAACAACTTTTGAATGCTGGCAGAGGACATCAGGCACCCAGAAAAGCAGCCCATCATGTTTGAAAGGAGGTAGGACAAAATACAAAAGATAAAAAGAGAAGCAAAAGAGTTAGGGATGGAGATCTGTCCCAGGAAGGGAATCTTAAAAGAGGAGAAGTTTCCAAACACCAGGAAACCCTCTCACCAGCGGGTCTGTGGGGAGTTTTGGAATCTTAGAAGGCAACATAACCAGGAGGAAAAATAAATAAATAAATAAAACCCACAGATTACGTGCCTAATGGAAACTTCCAACAGAGAAGTTCCCCGATGCTAGCATCTGCCACCAGCAAGCTGGGACTGAACAGGGTTCAGACTGCATTGCTTAGGGTAAGGACCAGGCCTTGAGACCCTGAGGACAATCTGAGGGAGCTAACATGAGATAGCAAACTAAACTGTGGGATGGCCAGAGAGAGAGAAGGGGGAAAATAAAGAGAGAGAACTATCCCATGAAAAGTCCGAACCTAAGGCACTGCCTGGCTGTTCACAGAACAAAGGACTGAGTGAATACCAGAGGAGATCTAGGCAGCTGCAGACCAGCCCATCCCCCGCAGGAGGCAGGGGGCCAGGCAGGCGCCAGCCAGAGCTGGAAAGGGGCAAATTAGGCCCCAGAGACGGCATCTCCTACCAAACTGCAAACAGGCTTCCAATTGCTAACCAGACTTCCTGGGATTCTTCTGAGTGGTTGACATCCGCCAGGAGGGTCGCAGCCAAAGATCAGCTTCCCAAAAGACACATGGCCCACTGGAGATGGTGTGCCCACTGCCACCCAGGAAACTGAGTGGCTGGGACTGGGGAGGTGATAAGATGCACTCGCCGCCTGGGGAGAGTGTGCTCACCAAGCACCTGGTCACCTGAGCTGGCGCTGGACCTGGGAAGGGCACAAAACACAGGCCAAGCAAGTCTGTGCCTTTATGGAGTACCCAAGAATGAACTTGAGCAGGTTAGTCCTGGGAAGTGCACACAATCAGGGCCCACTCCCTGCAGAGCAACCTGGATCCTGAGCACTATAGACTGGGAAAGCACACATGCCAGAAGCGGGGTCAAACCCAGTGTGGCTGAGACACTGCAAGCACTCCTCACACATGCCAGTGATATTTGTTTGCAGTGTTCCTCCCTCCCCAAAGCATGACTGAACAAGTGAGCCTTGTTCAGTCAAATAAGAGACCACCTTCAAATAAGAGACCACCTTTGTCCCCTTGTGTAAGGGCAGAAATTAGACACTGAAGAGACCTGTAAACAGAAGAAGCCAAATAAACAGAGGGAACACCTTTGGAGGTGACAGGTGCAACAGATTAAAACCCTGCAGTTAATACTGACTACATTGGAAGGGGCCAATAGAGCTTGAGAAGTATAAGCTGGAACAAGGAACTATAAGAAACTGAACTGGGCCCACACTGCCAGCAACAGCTCCAGAGAAATTCCTAGATATATTTTTTACTATTATCATTTTTTAAATTCTTTTTCTTTTTTTTAAAGTCCTCTATTACTCCTTTAATTTTCATTTTATAACCTAATATTACCTTGCAAAAAAAGACCCTAATTTTAAAGCAAACTTCATATATGTTTTTTATATTTTGTGTTTTTTGTAATATTGTATTTTTGAGAGTCTAACCTCTACTCTAGATTTTTAATCTTTGTTTTTTGGTATTTGTTATCAATTTCCTACCATTAAGAATCCAATCTTCAGTACCCATTTTTACTTAAGAGTGTAATTACTGGCTTGATTACTCTCTCCCCCTTTTGACTCTCCTTTTTCTCCCCCAGGTCACCTCTATCTCTTCCCTCCACCTTCCCTTCTCTACCAATTCAGTGAATCTCTGTATGTGTTCCAGGCTGTGGAGAACACTTAGAGGACAGAGTACTGCCTAGACATATCTCTCTTCTTTTGATTTATCCTCCTTCTCACCTCTATCTCCTTCCTCCCTCTTTGCTTCTCTATGTAAATCCGTGAACCTCTCTGAGGGTTCCAGACTGTGGAGAGCACATAGGGAATTGTTTACTGCCTAGATTGCTCTCTCCCCTTTTGATACCCACTGTTCTCCTCCTGGTCACCTCTAGCTCCTTCTTCCCTCTTCTCTTCTCCATGTGAATCTCTCTGGGTGTCCCTCACTGTGGAGAATCTTTTCACCATTAACCTAGATGTTTTATCATTGGTTCTGTATAGATGGAGAAGTCTTGAGGCTACTGTAAGAATAAGACTGAAAACCAGAGGCAGGAGGCTTAAGCCCAAAACCTGAGAACACCAGAGAACTCCTGACTCCAGGGAACATCAATCAATAAGAGATCATCCAAAAGCCTCCATACCTATACTGAAACCAAGCACCATCCAAGGGCCAACAATTTCCAGAGCAAGACATACTATGCAAATTCTCTAGCAATGCAGGAACATAGGCCTGAGCTTCAATATGGAGGCTACCCAAAGTCATATCAAAACAATTGACATCTCAAAACTCACTACTGGACACATCATTGCACTTCAGAGAGAAATCCAGCTCCACTCACCAAGACACCACAACAACACAAGCTTCCCTAACCAGGAAACCTTGACAAGCCACTCATCAAACCCCACCCACGGGGAGAAACTACCTTAATTAAAAGGAACCACAAACTCCCAGAATACAGAAAGGCCACCCCAAACACAGCATTCTAACCAGAAGAAAATGCCGAGAAATACTCAGCAGGTAAAGGAACAGGATAAATGCCCACAAAACCAAACAAAAGAAGAGGAGATAGGGTGTCTACCTGAAAAATAATTCAGGATAGTCATAGTAAAAATGATCCAAAATCTTGAAAACAAAATGGCATTACAGATAAATAGCCTGGAGACAGGATTGAACAGATGCAAGAAATGTTTAAGAAGGATCTATAAGAAATACAAAACAGTAAAATAATGAATAATTCAATAAATGAGATAAAAAACATTCTGGAGGGAACCAACAGTAGAATAACTGAGGCAGAAGATAGGATAAGTGAGTTAGAAGATTGAATAGTAGAAATAAATTAAGAAGAGAGGAAAAAAGAAAAAAAAGAATTAAAAGAAATGAGGACCACCTCAAGGACCTCTGGGACAATGTTAAATGCCCCAACATTCAAATCATAGGAGTCCCAGAAGAAGAAGACAAAAAGAAAGGTCATGAGAAAATACTCGAGGATATAGTAGTTGAAAACTTCCCAAAAATGAGGGAGGATATATTCACCCAAGTCCAGAAAACTCAAAGAGTCCCAAACAGGATAAATACAAAGTGAAACACCCCAAGAAACATATTAATCAAATTAACAAAGATCAAAGACAAAGAACAAATATTAAATGCAGCAAGGGAAAAACAACAAATAAAACACAAGGGGATTCCCATAAGGATAACAGCTGATCTTTCAAGAGAAACTCTTTAGGCCATATGGGAATGGCAAGACATACTTAAACTGATGAAAGGGAAAAACCTACAATGCAGATTACTCTATCCAGCAAGGATCTCATTCAAATATGAAGGAGAAATCAAAAGCTTAGAGAAAAACAAAAGCTCAGAGAATTCACCATCACCAAACCAGCTCTTCAAAAAATGCTAAATCATCTTCACTAGACAGGAAACACAGAAAAGGTTTATAAACTCAAACCCAAAACAATAAAGTAAATGTCAATGGGAGCATAGTTATCAATAATTAACTTAAATGTAAATGGGTTGAATGCCCCAAACAAAAGACAAAGACGGGTTGATGGATACAAAAACAAGACCCCTATATATGCTGTCTACAAGAGACCACCTCAAAACAAGAGACACATACAGACTGAAAGTGAAGGGCTGGAAAAAGATATTTCACGCAAATGGAGACCATAAATAGCAGGAGTAGCAATACTCATATCAGATAAAATAGACATTAAAATAATGGCCGTGAAAAGAGACAAAGAAGGACACTACATAATGATCAAAAGATGAAGCCAAGAAGAAGATATAACAATTATAAATATATATGCACCAACACAGGAGCACCACAATAGGTAAGGCAAATGCTAACAAGTATGAAAGGGGAAATTAAAAATAACACAATAACAGTGGGAGACTATAATACCCCACAACATCTATGGATAGATCAACTAAACAGAAAATTAACAAGGAAACACAAACGTTAAATGATACAATGGACCAGTTAGACCTAATTGATGTCTATAGGACATTTGACCCCAAAACAATGAATTTCACCGTTTTCTCAAATGCACATGGAACCTTCTCCAGGATAGATCACATCCTGAGCCATAAATCTAGCCTTGGTAAATTAAAAAAAAAAGAGAGATCATTCCAGTCATCTTTTCTGACTACAAAGCAGTAAGATTAGATGTCAATTACAGGGAAAAAAAAAAACTATAAAAAATTCTAGCATATGGAGGCTAAGCAAAACACTTCTGAAGAACAAACATATCGCAGAAGAAATCAAAATAGGCATCAGTTCAGTTCAGTTGCTCAGTCGTGTCCGACCCTTTGTGACCCCATGAATCACAGCACGCCAGGCCTCCCTGTCCATCATCATCTCCCAGAGTTCACTCAGACTCACGTCCATCGAGTCCGTGATGCCATCCAGCCATCTCATCCTCGGTCGTCCCCTTCTCCTCCTCCCAGCATCAGAGTCTTTTCCAATGAGTCAACTCTTCACATGAGGTGGCCAGAGTACTGGAGTTTCAGCTTTAGCATCATTCCTTCCAAAGAAATCCCAGGGTTGATCTCCTTCAGAATGGACTGGTTGGATCTCCTTGCAGTCCGAGGGACTCTCAAGAGTCTTATCCAACACCACAGTTCAAAAGCNCAAAAAATAAAGTCTGACACTGTTTCTACTATTTCCCCATCTATTTCCCATGAAGTGATGGGACCAAATGCCATAGAAATGAATAAAATTGAAAATACAACAACCAAAAACCTATGGGACACTCTAAAAGCAGTGCTAAGGGCAAGGTTCATAGCAGTACATATTTACCTCAATAAACAAGAATAAGGTCCAATAAATAACCCAGCTCTACACCTAAAGCAACTAGATAAGGAAGAAATGAGGAAACCCAGGGTTAGTAGAAGGAAAGAAATCTTAAAAATTAGGGCAGAAATAAATGCAAAAGAAATAAAAGAGACCATAGCAAAAATCAACAAAGATAAAAGCTGGTTCTTTGAGAAGATAAATAAAATAGACAAACCATTAGCCAGACTCATCAAGAAACAAAGGGAGAAGAATCAAATCAACAAAATTAGAAATGAAAATGGAGAAATCACAACAGACAACACAGAAATGCAAAGGATCATGAGAGACTACTATCAGCAACTAAATGCCAATAAAATGGACAACTTGGAATAAATGGACAAATTCTCAGAAAAGTATAAATTTCCAAAACTGAATGAGGAAGACATAGAAAATCTTAAGAGATCCATCACAAGCATGGAAATCAAAAGTGTAATCAGAAATCTTCCAACAAACAAAAGCCCAGGATCAGACAGCTTCACAGTTGAATTCTACCAAAAATTTAGAGAAGAGCTAACACCTATCCTACTCAAACTCTCCCAGAAAATTGCAGAGGAAGGTAAACTGCCAAACTCATTCTGTGAGGCCACCATCACCCTAATACCAAAACCTGACAAAGATGCCACAATACAAAGAAAACCACAGACCAATATCACTGATGAACATAGATGCAAATATCCTTAGCAAAATTCTAGCAAACAGAATCCAAAAACATATCAAAAAGATATCATGGACAAGTTGGCTTTATCCCTGGAATGCAAGGATTTTTTTTTAATATCTGCAAATCAATCAATGCAATATACCACATTAACAAATTGACAGACAAAAACCATATGATTATCTCAATAAATGCAGAGAAAGCCTTTGAAAAAATTCAATATCCATTTAAGATAAAAAAAAAAAACCCTCCAGAAAGCAGGCATAGAAGGAACATACCTCAACATAATAAAAGCTATATATGATAAACCCACAGCAAACATTATCCTCAATGGTGAAAAATTGAAATCATTTCCCCTAAACTCAAGAACAGAACAAGGGTGCCCACTCTCACTACTACTATTCAAAATAGGTTTGGAAGTTTTGGACACAGCAATCAGAGCAGAAAAAGAAAAAATCCAGATTTGAAAACAAGAAGTTAAACTCTCAGTGGTTGCAGATAACTTGATCCTCTATATAGAAAACCCTAAAGACTACCAGAATGTTACTAGAGCTAATAAATGAATATAGTAAAGTTGCAGGTTATAAAATTAACACACAGAAATCCCTTGCATTCCTACACACTAATAATGAGAAAACAGACAGAGAAATTAAGGAAACAATTAAGTTCACCATTGCAATGAAAATAATGAAATACTTAGGAAAATACTACCTAAAGCAACAAAAGACTTATATATAGAAAACTATAAAACACTGATGAAAGAAATCAAAGAGGACATAAATAGATGGAAAAATATACCATGTTCATCAATTGGAAGATTCAATATAGTCAAAATGAGTATACTACCCAATACAATTTATAGATTCAATGCAATCCCTATCAAGCTACCAATGGTATTTTTCACAGAACTAGAACAAATAATTTCACAATCTGTATGGAAATACAAAAAATATCAAATAGCCAAAACAATCTTGAGAAAGAAGAATGGAAATGAGGCAATCAACATGCCTGACTTCAGGCTNTGAAGTAAGTCAGAAAGAAAAACACCAATACAGTATACTAACATATATATGGAATTTAGAAAGATGGTAACGATAACCCTATATGTGAGACACTAAAAGAGACACAGACTCTGATGCTGGGAGGGATTGGGGGAGGAGGAGAAGGGGATAACAGATAATGAGATGGCTGGATGGCATCACTGACTCGATGGACAGGAGTCTGAGTGAACTCCGTGAATTGGTGATGGACAGGGAGGCTTGGTGTGCTGTGATTCATGGGGTCACAAAGAGTCAGACACGACTGAATGCCTGAACTGAACTGAACGATAACCCTGTATGTGAGACACTAAAAGAGACACAGATGTATAGAACAGTCTTTTGGACTCTGTGGGAGAAGGCTAGGATGGGATGATTTGAGAGAAGAGCACTGAAACCTGTATATTGTCATATATGAAGCAGATCACCAGTGTAGGTTCGATGCATGAGACGGTATGCTCAGGGCTTGTGCACTGGGATGATCCAGAGGGATGCGATGGGGAGGGAGGTGGGAGGGGGGTTCAGGATGGGGAATACATGTAAACTCATGGCTGATTCATGTTAGTGTATGGCAAAAACAAATTCAGTGTTGTAATTAGCCTCCAATTAAATAAGTTAAAATAAATTGAACACACACACACAGAGCACTAATTCTCCAAAACTTAAATGGAAATAAAGATGATGCACTCTGAAAAAAAAAAAAAAGAAGTCCTCATTTTGTACAATTAAATCTATAAAACACTGGTAAACATCTAAATAAATGCAGAAAATCTTACCAATAGGAAGAATCAAAAATGTTAAGATGTTAAGATAGAAATATTCTCTAATTGATCTATAGATTCAATTCCACCCTATTAAAAGCCCAAATGTCTTTTTTTCACAGACACTGACAAGGTCATTCTAAAATTTGTATGGCAACACAAATGACCTATAGAACCAAAACAATACTTAAAAGAAAAATAACATTGGAAAACTTACACTGACCAATTTTAAAACTTACTACAAGGCTATAGGACTTTCTAGATGGTGCCAATAATGAAGAGTCTGCCTGCCAATGCAAGAGACATGGTACGACTTCTAGGTCTGGAAGATCCCCTGGAATAGGAAAGTGAAACCCATTCCAATGTTCTTACCTGGAAAGTCCCATGGACAGAGGAGCCTGGCAGGCTACAGTCTATGAGGTCGCAAGAGGTCAGACATAACTGAGCAACTTAACATGCAAGCACAAGGCTACAAGACCATGTAGTACTGAAAAATTGTAGACATATAGGTCAATGGAATAGAACTGCAAATCCAGAAGTAAACATGTATGGTTACTTGACTTTTGACAAGGGTACCAAGACCATTCAACTGGGAAAGAATAATCTCTTCATTAAGTTATTCTGAGATGTTTGAATATCCACATATAAGAGGATTAATATGGACTCTTACCTAAGACAAACCCCAAAATTAATGCAAAATGGTCATTTATGTAAATTAAGTGCTTATAAGTATAAAACTATTGGAAAATACTAACAGTAAAATGTTAAAACTTGAGTTAGACAAAGTTTTCTTAGCTATGACACCAAAAGCACAAAATAAAAAATAGCTGTATATTTTGCTTCATCAAGATAAAAACACATTTGTGCTTCAAATGACTTCATTAATAAAGTGAAAACACAGTTCACACAAGGGAAGAGAGTGTTTTTAAATTATGTACTCAATAAAGAACTTGTATTCGGAATACATTAGAACACATCTATCCCATTAAAAACAGGCAAAAAATGTAAATAAAAATTTTAACAAACAGGGCATAAAAATAGCCTAAAATACTTGGTGATGCTCAAATTTATTAGTAATTCAGCTCAGTTCAGTTCAGTCACTCAGTCGTGTCTGACTCTTTGTGACCCCATGAAACACAGCACTCCAGGCCTCCCTGTCCATCACCAACTCCAAGAGTTCACCCAAACCCATGTCCACTGAGTCGGTGATGCCATCCAGTCATCTCATCCTCTGTTGTCCCATTCTCCTCCTGCCCCCAATCCCTCCCAGCATCAGAGTCTTTTCCAATGAGTCAACTCTTCCCANGAAACACAGCACTCCAGGCCTCCCTGTCCATCACCAACTCCAAGAGTTCACCCAAACCCATGTCCACTGAGTCGGTGATGCCATCCAGTCATCTCATCCTCTGTTGTCCCATTCTCCTCCTGCCCCCAATCCCTCCCAGCATCAGAGTCTTTTCCAATGAGTCAACTCTTCCCATGAGGTGGCCAAAGTACTGGAGTTTCAGCTTCAGCGTCAGTCCTTCCAAAGAAATCCCAGGACTGATCTCCTTCAGAATGGACTGGTTGGATCTCCTTGCAGTCCAAGGGACTCTCAAGAGTCTTCTCCAACACCACAGTTCAAAAGCATGAATTCTTCAGCGCTCAGCTTTCTTCACAGTCCAACTCTCACATCCATACATGACCACTAAGGAAATGCAAATCAAAACCACAATGACATATAGTTTTAGAACTAGTAAAATGTGACATATACAAGTCAGATGATAACAAGTGTTGCCGAGGATGTAAAGAAACTGAAATTCTCACATATTGCTTGATGGAATGAAAAATGATGCAAACAATTTAGAAAATGGTATAGCAATTTCTTAAAATGTTAAATGGTCATTTAGCATTAACCTGGCATATAATTGCACTCCTAGGTATTTACCTCAAAAAATGCAAATGTGTCCAGTCAATGTGGTGAATGAATGAAGAAAATGTGATATAGCCATACAATAGAATATTATTTGGTAGTAAACAGGAGTGAAGTATCAATATAAGCTGCCCATGTATTAAACTGAGAAATATTATGTCAAATGAAAGCCAGACAGAAAGAAGGCCACGTTGTGTCATTGTATTTATATGAAATGTACAGAAATGCCAAGTCTATAAAGGGAATAAAGTAGATTAGTAGCTGCTTTGGGCTGGGGATGGGAGCAGAAAATCTTGGCAAACAGACATGAGGCATCTTCTGAGGGTGACAGATATGTTCTAAAATTAGATTGTAGTGATAGTTGCCCAGTTTTGTAACTGTATTAAGAATCTTTAAATTATACACCATTAATGTGGTGAATTTTATGGTATTTAAATTATATATTAATAAAACTGTTTCTTCTACCAAATTATCTTGCCAAAAGTCATCATTCTTTGCTATATTTTCTTGCATTTACTAACTAAGTGCATTACTATAATCAGCAAATTGCATGTACAATAGTACAGAGCAACTCAGACTATTATACAACTCATGCTTTAGAGACTGGGTCTTCCTAACCACTCCTTATCCCATGTTATTTAGACCTGGGATGTTCATCTCTATTCTGAAATTCTGATCTTCTCATGGTCAGTTCAGCATCACATGGCAACTAATACACAGCATTTACCTGTTCCTTGAATTGAGTTTCAAGTTTCTTGAACTTCAGTTTCATCTGAGACCTTGAGGCATAAAATAACAATTAATGGAATAGGGGTGATTAAGCATAGCTAACATGAAGGATTAGCCTGGATAATCATATCCTGATATATAGATAATTGGCTCTAAAGAGGATGTCAAGAGAACTTAATTAAATGTGTATTTTGGCTTTGAAGCACATGTGATAATTTAATAGCTTGTTTTTATCTCTTTTCAATTTCCAAGAGGAACTGAATCATCAGAATTAATAATATCTGCATCCTAGAACTTTTACAAGGTTCAAGTGAGATTATCTATAAATACCCACCAAGCAGTCAGTCTGTCACGTAAGTAGTTTTTAAATTTTAAGAATCATCATTGCTGCTGCTACTTTTGTCTGAATTTAATATTAAATATGGTTAATATGTTAAGTTTACAAAAGAGAAAACTTATAGCTTCTAGAAGGTAAGTGACTTTTTAAATTTCCATATTAAATGATTTGCCTGTAGAATCTTTTTATCTCTTTACCTCTATTGACTGTTTTTTTTTTCTATTGACTGTTTTAAACAACAAAATAGCTCCCATTCTCTACCTTAAATGGAACAAGCTAAAGATATGTAATGAAAATTAGCAGTTGCCTTCCCACCCACACCAACATTCTGTGTCTCACATTTCTTAAAGTAAGAAATATTAACAATGTGATATATTTCCTGATTGTTCTCTTAAAATATATATATATGGCTGTATGTATTTAAATATACCCAGAAAAGAAAGATTGTCTTTTTTTTTTTTTTTTTTTTTGTAA
>SJYA01003450.1:31677-46285 GCA_006410615.1 Neotragus moschatus
TCTTATCCTCATGAGAAGAAATGCCACAGATTATTCTTAGCTTCACCAATAATATACCTATGGATTGTTTCCAGTTCGGGCTATTAAGAATAGTGCTATTATGGGAATTCTTTTCAGTACCTTTGGGTGTGTGAATACATGTGCTTTTGTATGGTATTTACTCAAGAATGGAATTGCTGGACTACAGAGTATATATGTTTGCAGTTGTATTAAATGAGTCTTGTTTTCCAAAGTGCTTATGTTAATTGTGCACTTCCACTCATAGTGTATTAGAATTATACCTTTTTCACCATGGGACGTTATCAGGTTGTAAAAATTTACCATTTTACAGAAGGAATGGCACTAAAGTCCATGGGGTCACAAAGAGTTGGACACGATGGAATGACTGAAATGTATTGAAAAATTTATCAGTCTGGAATGTGGATAATGATCTCATACTGTGGGTTTTCTGTTGTTGTTTCTGTTGTTTAGTTTTTATTTCATAATCATAAATTTAACATCGCAATCCAGCTAAACATGGAGGGAGATAAGAAAATATGGAACCCAAAGAACTGCAGTGAGACCACAAAGACTATAGGATATTTCAAGCAGATGGGGGTGAAGAGGTGCTCTCCTGAGCTACAAAAGGAATGGTCTGGTGGTTAAGTAGAATGCAAGTCAAATTTATTAGATTTGTCCACAGTCAGTGGTGGTGATCTTGCTGATCTTGCCATTCCTGGACCCAAAGCACTCCATGGCTTCTACAATATACATGCTGTCTTTCACCTTGCCAACGACCACATGCTTGCCATCCAACCACTCAGTCTTGGCAGTGTAGATGAAAAACTGGGAGCTATTTTGGGTTTGGACCAGTATTTGCCATGGACAAGATGCCAGGACCCATATGCTTCAGGATGAATTCCTCATCATCAAATTTCTCCCCATAGATGGATTTGGTACCAGTGCCATTGTGGCATGTGAAGCCACTACCCTGGCACATAAATCCTGGAATTATTCTGTGAAAGCAGCAACCTTTATAACCATAACCTTTCTCCCCAGTGCTCAGAGTATGAAAGTTTCTTCTCTTTTTGAAACTTGGTCTACAAACAGTTTAAAGGGGATGCAGCCTAAGGACTCTCTGTGGATGGTAATGTCCAAAAACACAGTGGATGTGAACTAGGCTGGGCAGTGCAGGAAGCTCAGAGTGATGGTATCTGCAAGGACCTCTGTACTGAGGTTTTAATTTATGTTTTCCTAATTACTAATAATGTTGATCACCATTTCAAATGATCTTTGGACTGTGGAATTCCTCTCTTTTGAGGGAATTGTTCAAATCTTTTGTTCATTTTTCTGTAATGGTCTTTGTTGTCCATCTTTTTCTTATTGATTTGTAAGATTATATAATAAATAAATATATATATATATATATATTTGATTCTAATTGTAAATCTTCTCTTTCCATTATTCTTTTCCTGTGCAAGACTTAGTGGATACTTTAAAAATTCTTCCACAATCTTCTGACCTACAGACCTGCCTCATCTACAAGTTCAATGTTTTTCACACATATGGCCTTTTGAAATGTGCAAGCCAACCAGCCAGCCTTTGTCAAGAAGAGTTTAACATTTTCCTAACCCTGGGTAATGTGCCTGTAAATGTTTTTGGCTTTCAGCCTCAAAAGAATGCTGCCCACTATGCTTTTATTAATTTATTATCATCTTATAAATACACAGGCTTAGTCACTTTTCCATAGCATCATCACACACTAGAGCTGTTCCTTTAGCACTTTCCTGAGCTGTCTCATGTAAAGATGGGTAAATTTCCTCTTCTTTTTACTGGATATACCAAATTACTGACTCATTAACTTTGAACCTATGAAATAAAATGGAGTTGCTTGTGTCAAGGGGTCTTAGAGCTAGGAGGCCATTACCAAAGTGGATTTTATACATGTCCCAACCAGGTGGAACCATGAACTTTTAAACTGGTCCAAACTACAAACCTAGGGACACTTGCATTTGTCACAGTAAGGAATTTTATAGCCCTCTGTGGTAAGGAACCCACCTGCAATGCAGAAGACGTAAGAGACCTGGGTTTGATCCAGGGGTTGGGAAGAGGAGGGCATGACAATCCACTCCAGTATTCTTGCCTGGAGAATCCCATTGACAGAGGAGCCTGGCAGTCTACAGTCCACAGAGTTTCAAAGAGCTGGACATGACTGAAGCAACTTAGCATGCATGCAATAGTCTTAGCACTTAATCATGTTGAGCCAATGCTACTGTCTGCCTCTAATTCCAATTAAAATTCTTTATAATACAAACCTCTCTTCTTTGCCTTTAAAAGATCTTTTACTTCCAAGGGAGACACTGGGTTACAACCAAAATCTCTGTGCACCGATTGCAATTCTTAGATCTCAGACAAATGCTTTCTTACTTGATTACTGCCTCATAATGTAGGTTTATTTAGGTTGAGAAACTCATGGCCAGCAGCCCAAGCACTGTAATTCATGCCTGAAGAAGTTTATTAATACTCATATTTTCTCTATAAGGCAACTCATAGCTTTCTTAGGAACTCTGGACAGTATTCCAGTGCTGTGCTTAGAGGTCATTTTAAACTGTGAAAACACCAAAAACAAGCAAAAAAAGGAAAAAAGATGTGGCACTAATACACCTTGGAAAGAACAGTTGTTTACAGTATGAGAGTTAACACAAGGCAGAGCATTGCCTTATTCGACCTCACCTGACAGTGTCTGCATTGAGAGACTCACATTCACCACTCAGTGCAGGATCACAATGACCACAAAAGACTGTAAGTATTGATTTGGGGATTACAAATAAATTTTAGTGAGCAAAGAAATTCACAAGTACCAAATCAAATAATGAGGAGGGACTGTGTGTACTGATGTATGTGTGTGTGGTGAAGTCAGGGTTAAGTTTAATTTTTTAATACTTTTTCCCTATGTATACTTAATTGTCTCCACACCATTTAAGAAAAAGAAAAAATGGACTTTTCCCTTACTCCTCTGCAGTGCTACTTTTGTCAAAAATCAAATATCTATTTATGCAAGGTTCTATGCACCAACTACAAATTAGCCACTTTCCATGGGCACTTGCCATCTACCTCTACAAGGATTATGTCTTTTGCCACTGCAGCTGCTGCCCTTCATTCAGGGTGGAGAGCAGAAATGAGATGAGGTCCTCTCTGCTGAGTGGAGGTGGGGGGATTTGGGGTGTGTGTGCGTGTGCGTGTGTGTGTGTGTGTGTGTGTGTGTGTGTGTATGGGCAGGACAGGTCTTCAGATAGATATTTTCAGGAGCCAATTTTATGCATGCTAAGTTGCTTCAGTCATTCAGTCATGTCTGGCTCTTTGCGACCCCATGGACTATATATAGCCCTCCAGGTTCCTCCCTCCATGGCATTCTCCAGGCAAGAATATTTTCTCCAGGGGGCCTTCCCAACCCAGAGATTGGACCTGTGTCTCTTATGTCTCCTGTATTGGCAGGCAGATTCTTCACAATTAATACCACCTGGAAAACCCCCAGATTTTATGAGCTCAATTCTTGTATTTCCTCATATCTAGAAAAGTACTAAAATCCTTCATGGTGATGACTGCTCCATGTGACTAGCGAAGCCTTCAAGAGACTAGTAGAAACTTCATGGAAAAACATGTGCTTGACTGCAAGTATTTCCCCTTCACTGCATGTATTTCACCTTCACTAAAAATAGCATATATACTGTCCTTCCCCCATACCTCTTCAGAGAAGATTCTCAGAGCTACTTGAGGTGCTAAATCTTGGCTTCAGTCCTCATTTTGCCCCAATTAAAACATTACTTTGTCAACAAAGATCCGTCTAGTCAAGGCTATGGTTTTTCCAGTGGTCATGTATGGATGTTACAGTTGGACTATAAAGAAAGCTGAGCACCGAAGAATTGATGCTTTTGAACTGTGGTGTTGAAGACCCTTGAGAGTCTTTTGGACTGCAAGGAGATCCAACCAGTGCATCCTAAAGAAGATCAGTCCTTGGTGTTCATTGGAAGAACTGATGTTGAAGCTGAAACTCCAATACGTTGGCCACCTGATGGGAAGAGCTGACTCATTTGAAAAGACCCTGATGCTGGGAAAGATTGAGGGCAGGAGGAGAAAGGGATGACAGAGGATGAGACGGTTGGATGGCATCACCGACTCAGTGGACATGGGTTTGGGTGGACGCCGGGAGTTGGTGATGGACGGGGGAGGCCTGGCGTGCTGGAGTTCATGGGGTCTCAAAGAGTCAGACACGACTGAGCAACTGAATTGACTGATTGAAAACTTAACTTGCAACCATCACGTTGTGCATTTTTTTTAAGTTGACATATGTGTCACAGTATTTATAATGAAAAATATATGTTTGGTCTTTGTTCTGTTTCTGGCACAGAGCTCCTAAAACACTTGGGATTTCCTAAGTGAGGAGAGCCACAGTGGGGTCTTGTTATGTTAATGAGGTGACTTTTGGAAAGCACTTAGGAATGGCTCACCTGGTAAAGAAACCACCTGCAATGCAGGAGGCCTGGGTTCGGTCCCTGGGTTGGGAAGATCCCCTTGAGAAGGGAAAGGCTACTCACTCCAGTATTCTGGCCTAGAGAATTCCATGGGGTATACTCCATGGGGTCGCAAAGAGTTTGACACGACTGAGTGACTTTCGCTTCACTTTTGTGGAGAGCTCACTAAATGTACTTCTCAATTCCAGTCATTTATCTATATATTATTTTGTATTTTTATGTGCAGAATTATATATGATGTGCATTAATGTGGGCCCTTGGTAGTGAAAGTGTGAAGTCCTAACCACTGGACCACCAAGGAGTTCCCTTAAAGGAAGTTTACCTGTAGAAATTTAGCTGAATCTTTTTATTGTGAACATGTGATTAATTTTATGAAGTAATTTCACTCCATCTGTTTTGACAATCATATGATTTTCCCCTTTTAATATGGTAATATAGTACATTGCATTAATTAAAATTTTAAAGTGAAACAGAACCAGCATTTCTAAAATAACTCCACAGTCTAATGCTATATTAATCCTTTTTTCCATTGCTGGTATTTTATAAGGATTTTTGCATGCATATTTTTGAGTGCGATTCACATGTAATTTTCCTTTCTTAGACAACTCTTGATAGAGTTTGTTAACAAGCTGATGTTAGACTCATGAGTTGCAAATTGTACCTTTTTATTCTATTATTGGGAATAATAGTTTATGTAATGCTGGAATTATTGCTTTTTTAAATGTTTGGTAGAATTGCTGGTGAAGCTCTTTGCACCTGCACCTTTCAATGTGGGAAGATTTTCATTACTAATGCAAATCCTTTTATCACTGTAGAACTACTCAGTTTTAAATTTCTTCTGAGTTATTTCTGGTAAATTATTTTTTTGTAGAAATTTATACATTGTGTCAAAATTTTAAATGTATTGGCATAAAGTTGTCCATGATATTCTTTTTTTTAATATCTGAAAGGTCTGTGACAATCTTCTGTTGTTCATTCTTAATGTGTTTTGGCAGACATTTATGAAAGTTTTAGAATAAATGTTATTTTAAATTTTAATTAATTGTGTGATTTCTTTTATTAGAATTGGTTTCTGGCGATTTGCCTTGTTCTTTAGATTTGACTGATTGAGGATATGTTTGTCTGATTCTTCATTTTCCTTGACTGTGTGTTGGTCTCTATGCATTAGACATAGCAGGCACTTCTAGACTTCATGGACAAGGCTCCCACCAATCAGTCCTGCCAGAAGCTCTACCACAACCTCTAATAACTCTTTTCTCCTCTCAGGGGAAAATAGAACCTTGGGTTTTTCATGTGCTCACTCTGCGCTTAGCAGAGGAATGCATCTACTAGCCCAGTTTGTGTGGTTTCTGCCTCTCCCAGTGCTGTTAGATGGTGCAGGACCTGCTTGAACTCCAGAACTGCTGAGATCAGTTCAGTTCAGTTCAGTTCAGTCACTCAGTGATGTCTGACACTTTGCGACCCCATGGACTGCAGCACACCAGGCCTTCCTGTTCATCAGGAAATCCTAGAGCTTGTTCAAACTCATGTCCATTGAGTCAGTGATGCTATCCAACCATCCCATCCTTTGTTGTCCCCTTCTTCTCCTGCCTTCAACCTTTACAGCATCCAGGTCTTTTCCAATGAGTCAGTTCTTCACTTCAGGTGGCCAAAATATTGGAGTTTCAGCTTCAGCATCAGTCCTTCAATATTCCTTGAATATTCAAGACTGATTTCCTTTAGGATGGACTGGTTACATCTCCTTGCAGTGCAAGGGACTCTCAAGAGTCTTCTCCAACACCATAGTTCAAAAGCATCAATTCTTCAGTGTTCAGCTTTCTTTATAGTCCAACTCTCACATCCATACATGACCACTGGAAAAACCATAGCTTTGACTAGAAGGACCTTTGTTAGCAAAGTAATGTCTCTGCTTTTTAATATTCTGTCTAGGTTTGTCATAGNCTCTCAAGAGTCTTCTCCAACACCATAGTTCAAAAGCATCAATTCTTCAGTGTTCAGCTTTCTTTATAGTCCAACTCTCACATCCATACATGACCACTGGAAAAACCATAGCTTTGACTAGAAGGACCTTTGTTAGCAAAGTAATGTCTCTGCTTTTTAATATTCTGTCTAGGTTTGTCATAGTTTTTCTTCCAAGGAGCAAGAGTCTTTTCATTTTATGGCTGCAGTCACCAACTGCAGTGATTTTGAAGCCCAAAAATGTAAAGTCTCTCACTGTTTCCATTGTTTCCCCATCTATTTGCCATGAAGTGATGGGACTGGATGTCATGATCTTAGTTTTCTGAATGTTGAGTTTTAAGCCAACTTTTTCACTCTCCTTTTTCAATTTCATCAAGAGGCTCTTTAGTTCTTTTTCACTGTCTGCCATAAGGGTGGTGTCATCTGCATATCTGAGGTTCTTGATGTTTCTCCCGGCAATCTTGATTCCAGCTTGTGCTTCATCTAGCCCGGCATTTTGCATGATGTACTCTGCATAAAAGTTAAATAAGTTAAATAAGTTAAATGGTGAAATAGATTCTAGTTTTTGGTCCTCCTTGGAAAATTTGGGGAGCTGGCTGTGAGACTGTTCATAGTCTTGGTAGGGAGGCCATATGTTCGCAAATGGCAGGAGACAATAGATTGCAAGTGGCAGACTATTTTCTTTTTTTCTTTTCTCATCTAATCCTGTGTTGTCATGCTGGCATCTGGTTCCAGGGGAACTTTATCTCAAACCTTGAGCTAATCAATGCGTTTTTCTCATGGAAATGTCTTCCTTAAGCTATGTTAATGAACTATACATTTGCCAAAAATCTGTCTTTTTCCAAGATTCATGTCAATTGTTTCATGGCTCAGGATGACTCAATTTATGGAATTGCTATCTCAAAATGCATGGCTGTAGCTGAGGGGCCTGGTGCAACTCTCTTAGTTTTGAGGCATTTCCTTTCTCTAATTCAGTTCAGTTGCTCAGTCATGGCCAACTCTTTGCAACCCCATAGACGCATGCCAGGCTTCCCTGTCCATCACCAACTCCCGGATCTTACTTAAACTCGTGTCCATTGAGTCGGTGATGCCATCCAACCATCTTATCCTCTGTCGTTCCTTTCTTCTCCTGCCTTCAGTCTTTCCCAGCATCAGGGTCTTTTCCAATGAGTCAGTTCTTCGAATCAGGTGGCCAGAGTATTGGAGTTTCAACTTCAACATCAGTTTTTCCAATGAATGTTCAGAACTGATTTCCTTTAGGCTGGACTGGTTGCATCTCCTTGTAGTCCAAGGGATTCTCAAGACCCTTCTTCAACACCACAGTTCAAAAGCATCAATTCTTTGATGCTCAGCTTTCTTTATAGTCCAACTCTCATATCCATACATGTCCACTGGAAAAACCATAGCTTTGACTAGACAGACCTTTATTGGCAAAGTAATGTCTCTGCTTTTTAATATACTGTCTAGGTTGGTCTTAACTTTTCTTCCAAGGAGCAAATATCTTTTAATTTCACGGCTGTAGTCACCATCTGCAGTGATTTTGGAGCTCAAGAAAAGAAAATTTCACACTGTTTTCATTATTTCCTCATCTATTTGCCATGAAATAATGGGACTGAATTCTGAACCTGGGCTGCACAGCAATGATGGGGGTTATGCACAGAGCTGTGGGAATTGTCTTTTATGCTAGCAAGGCTATTATTGGCTTTATGACAATTTTGCTTGATGCTATAACTTCTTGAAATTTATCATTTATTAAGACTATGCAACTTGATAACATGATTTGTTAAATGTCAAACTGTTTAATCTTGATATTAATAAAATCACTTAATGGTGAATACACAGAGGTTAGAGGGAAAGGACACCTCAAGGCTCATCTTGGAGACATGTGTAGACAGCTGGCCTCAGCACCTCTGTCTCTGAGTTGACCTTCAGGTGGTGCATTTCTGTTTGGAGTTCAGAAGACCTTGAAAGACGACGGAATCTAAAATATGAGTAAAATAGGAAAGTCTTCTCGCCATGATACATGTTGGGGTAACAAAAACTGTGGCACAAATTCCAATTCTAATTATTCATAATTGTGCTATCCTAGGTTTTATCTACTTTGTCACTGAAAACATGATGAAATTAAGAGAATTGAAATAGTCCCAATTTTGATAGGCAAAACCTTTCAATGGCAGTTTTCTGTTGACCCTCAAAATACCTAAATACCTGACATTGATTTCCAGAGAAACTCCCCCAACTAGCCTCTTGGGATTAAATGGATATTCTTTCAAGTTGTCAGGCCATGGGGTAAAGAGAAATCTCAATGCTTTTTTCTGTCTTTGATATGTGCAATTGAAGGTAATTCTTATTGGAAACTAATATGCCATCCATCATGTGGCATTAAAGCATTTTTCCCACTAGGCTTAGTGATAAAGGATCATACTCTATAGACTTAGGCATTTCAAAGGGAGAAAAAAAAAAAAAGACTTAAAATGTTGAGCTTTGTAGAAAATGTCTGAATATTCAGAATTCTGGATTTTAAGAGCTCAGGTTACGGAGCAGTCATTTTCTTCAAAAAGTGTGTGACAAGGATGACATCTCTCTGTGCTTGACACAGAACACGTGCTTCTTCAAGGGTTGTTGAGTTGTTCTAGAGGCTGAAAGTCTGAGATAGAGTGCAAGCCTGGCCAGGTTTTACAGAAGGCCCTGTTCCAGGCAGCAGACTGCTGGCTTACTAAATCTCAATATGGTGAACAGCAGAGAGGGGAAGCTAATTCTTGTAACTCTTTTAAAGGGCACTAACCCTATTTAGAATTTTTCACAGTTTATTATAATCCACACAGTCAAAGGCTCTGGCATAGTCAATAAAGCAGAAACAAATGTTTTTCTGGAACTCTCTTGCTTTTTCAATGATCCAGCAGATGTGGGCAATTTGATCTCTGGTTCCTCTGTCTTTTCTAAAACCAACTTGAACACCTGGAAGTTCATGTCTCACGTATTGCTGAAGGCAGGCTTGGAGAATTTTGAGCCTTACTTTACTAGCATGTGAGATGAGTGCAATTGTGTGGTAGTTTGAGCATTCTTTAGCATTGCCTTTCTTTGGGAAAATTCTGAAAGAGATGGGAATACCATAGCACCTGACCTGCCTCTTGAGAAACCTATATGCAGGTCAGGAAGCAACAGTTAGAACTGGACATGGAACAACAGACTGTTTTCAAATAGGAAAAGGAGTACGTCAAGGCTGTATATTGTCACCCTGCTTATTTAATTTCTATACAGAGTACATCAAGAGAAACGCTGGGCTGGAAGAAGCACAAGCTGGAATCAAGATTGCTGGGAGAGATATCAATAACCTCAGATATGCAGATGACACCACCCTTATGGCAGAAAGTGAGTTCAGTTCAGTTTAGTCACTCAGTCGTGTCCAACTCTTTGCGACNATATTATAACCCTGCTTGTTTAACTTATATACAGAGTACATCAAGAGAAACGCTGGGCTGGAAGAAGCACAAGATGGAATCAAGATTGCTGGGAGAGATATCAATAACCTCAGATATGCAGATGACACCACCCTTATGGCAGAAAGTGAGTTCAGTTCAGTTTAGTCACTCAGTCGTGTCCAACTCTTTGCATCTCCATGAATAATTTTTAAGGGGAACTAAAAAGCCTCTTGATGAAAATGAAAGAGGAGAGTGAAAAAGTTGGCTTAAAGCTGAACATTCAGAAAACTAAGATCATGGCATCTGGTCCTATCACTTCATGGGGAATGGATGGGGAAACAGTGGAAACAGTGTCAGACTTTATTTGGGGGGAGCTCCAAAATCACTGCAGATGGTGAATGCAGCCATGAAATTAAAAGACACTTACTCCTTGGAAGAAAAGTTATGACCAACCTAGATAGCATATTCAAAAGCAGAGACATTACTTTGCCAACAAAGGTCCGTCTAGTTAAGGCTATGGTTTTTCCCGTAGTCATGTATGGATGTGAGAGTTGGACTTTGAAGAAAGCTGAGCACTGAAGAATTGATGCTTTTGAACTGTGATGTTGGAGAAGACTTTTGAGAGTCCCTTGGACTGCAGGGACATCCAACCAGTCCATTCTGAAGGAGATCAGCCCTGAGATTTCTTTGGCGGGAATGAAGCTGAAGCTGAAACTCCAGTACTTTGGCCACCTCATGCGAAGAGTTGACTCATTGGAAAAGACTCTGATGCTGGGAGGTATTGGGGGCAGGAGGAGAAGGGGACGACAGAGGATGAGATGGCTGAATGGCATCACTGACTCGATGGACGTGAGTCTGAGTGAACTCAAGGAGTTGGTGATGGACAGGGAGGCCTGGCATACTGCAATTCATGGGATTGCAAAAGTCAGACACGACTGAGCAACTGAACTGAACTAAATTGAACCCTATTCATGAGGGTTCTGCCCTCATCTGATAGTAATTACATCCCAAAGGCCTCATCTACTAATGTTATTACATTGGGGTATAGGATTTTAACATAAGAATTTGGAGGAGACACAAACATTCAGTTTATAACATTCTGCCTCTGGCTTCCATAAATTCTTGTGGCATTGGCATGCAAAATATATTTATTTTCCCATTCCCAAACTGCAAAAGACTTGTTACAATATCGACTCTAAAGGCTGAAGTTCAGAGTCCTATCTAAGTATTATATAAATCAGAACTGGGTGAGATTCAAGGTAAGATTCATCCTGAGACAAAATTCCTCTCCAATTGTGAATATATAGAAACTAAACAAATTGTTTCCAAAATACAATGCTGGAAATGGCAAAAGATAGTTACATTTCAAAAAGGAGAAATAGGAAAGAAGGAACAATCATGTTTCCCAAGCAAGTCTATAGTCTAGCAAGACAAATTCCATGATATCTTAAGGCTGTAGGATAATTATCTTTGGCTTTGTTCTTTGCCCTTCAGGACCATTAGGGCAATAGTCCTGCCTTCTGGACACTCTGGGACAATAGTTTTGCCTTTTTTGCAAGCAAAGCAATTCTTCTCCCTAATTTTGGAACTAAGGAGGCAGTCCAAATGACCCTGAATCATTTTCAGCGTCACTCTCTTTTTTTTTTGAAGAATAATGCAATTTCTCAGCCTTGTGTAGTCCTATCCTGGAAAAGCTAAGAAATTCAACAGTCGTCCTTCATTCTTTCTCATATCCTTCCCTTTCAGTGCAAAAATGTCAGACTTCCTCCTGGAGTAGCTGATGAAGTACATAGTTCATGCTGAAAGTAATTTCCCTATCAAGTGGTCACTTTGCCACAGTCTTAGTGTTCTCATTTTTTTTGCAACGTGAATAGTCTGCCAAGTCAAGTGATGCCAAGTGAAAGTTGCTCAGTTGTGTCTGACTCTTTGCATAGACTATACAGTCATGGAATTCGCCAGGCCAGAATACTGGATTGGGTAGCCTCTCCATTCCCCAGGGGATCTTCCCAACCCAGGGATCCAACCAGGGTCTCCTGCATTACAGACAGATTTTTACCAGCTGAGCCACAAAGGAAGCCCAACAATACTGGAGTGGGTATGAATACTCTGAGAATTCTCCAAATCTTTACATTTTGCTTCCATTATTAAAAATCAAAGTATAGTTGATTTATAATTTTCGGTTAGCTTCAGGTGTACAGCAAAATGATTCAATTATTTTTTTTTGTAACTATATTCCATTATAGTTTATTACAAGATCAGTTCAGTCACTTAGTTGTGTCCAACTCTTTGCCACCCCATGGACTGTAGCACGCCAGGCTTCCCTGTACATCACCAATGCCTGGAGCCTACTCAAACTTATGTCCATTATGTCGGTGATGCCATCCAACCATCTCATCCTCTGTTGTCGCCTTCTCCTCCTGCCTTCAATCTTTCTCAGCATCAAGGTCTTTTCCAATGAGTCAGTTCTTCGAATCAAGTGGCCAAATTATTGGAGTTTCAGCTTCAGCATTAGTCCTTCCAATGAATATTCAGGACTGATATCTTTCAGGATGGACTGTTTGCATCTCCTTGCAGTGCAAGGGACTCTCAAGAGTCTTCTCCAACACCACAGTTCAAAAGCATTAATTCTTCGATGCTCAGCTTTCTTTACAGTCTAACTTTCACATCCATACATGACCACTTGAAAAACCATAGCCTTGACAAGACGGACATTTGTTGGTAATGTCTCTGCTCTTCAACATGCTGTCCAGGCTGGTCATAGCCTTCCTTCCAATGAGTAAGTGTCTTTTAATTTCATGGCTGCAGTCACCACCTGCAGTGATTTTTAAGCCCCCCAAAAGAAAGCCTCTCACTGTTTCCATTATTTCCCCATCTATTTGCCATGAATTGATGGGACTGGATGTCATGATCTTCGTTTTTTGAATGCTGAGTTTCGAGCCAACTTTTTCACTCTCCTCTTTCACTTTTATCAAGAGGCTCTTTAGTTCTTCTTCACTGTCTGCCATAAGGATGGTGTCATCTGCATATCTAAGGTTATTGATATTTCTCCCAGCAGTCTTTATTCCAGCGTGTGCTTCATCCAGTCCAGCATTTCTCATGATGTACTCTGCATAAGTTAAATAAGCAGGGTAACAATATACAGCCTTGACGTATTCCTTTCCTGATTTGGAACAAGTCTGTTGTTCCATGTCCAGTTCTAACTGTTGCTCTTTTACCTGCATACAGATTTCTCAGGAGGCCAGTCAAGTGGTCTGGTATTCCCATCTCTTTAAGAATTTTCCATAGTTTGTTGTGATCCACACAGTCAAAGGCTTTGGTAAATCTATTTTGTGTATAGTAATTGGTTTCTCCCCACTTCCTCTCCTCTTTGGTGACCATATGTCTGTGAGTCTACTTTGTTTTCCATATAGTTTCATTTGTATTATTTTTAGATTCTCTATATAAGTGACACCATACAGTATTTGTCTTTTTCTGATTTACATCACTAAGTATAATATTCTCTAGGTTTATATGTTTTTGCAAATGGCAATATTTCATTTCTTTTTGCTGAGTAATATTCCATTGTGTATATGTGTGTGTGTGTGTGTGTGTGTGTGTGTGTGTGTATGTGTATACATCACATCTTAAGTCAGTTGTCTATTGATGGGCACTTGAATTGTTTACAAGCCTTGGCTATTGTAAATAGTGCTGTTGCTTTGAACATTGGGATGCATGTATCTTTTTGAACAAGATTTTCATTTTTTTTCCAGGTATATACCTAGAAATGGGATTGTTGAATCATATGGTAACTTGATTTTCAGTTTTTTAAAGGAATTTCCATACTATTCTCCATAGTGGCTGTACTAATTTACATTCTTACCAAGTATAGGAGGGTTCATTTTTCTCTACCTCCTCTCCAATATTTATTATTTGTAGGTTTTTTGATGGTAGCTATTCTGACTGTTGTGAGGTGAAATTCTGCCTCCTTTTTGCTGAACAATTCTATGTTTAAGTCATTTCTTTCTTCTCAGTTTTTGCTATAAGCAGTCAGGAGGAACCATAGCAAAGATTATATTTCAATAATAATAACAATCATCCCTTGATGTTTTCAAGACAATGCTTTACAAGTTTACTTTCACTTAATTTGGGTTTTTTTGGCATTTTTATGATACCAAATGTTATGTATTGTGTCTTGCAAACTCTTAAAAACCTCAAGAACCAATCTTGCAAACTATTACATTTGAGATAATTTGTCAAACATGTTAACTGAAGCATGAATACTTGCTGTAGGCATAATCTGTAAAAGGTTTAATTTGTATGCAATATTCAGCATAGTTTAAAGGAGAATCAACCATTTGTAGTTTCCAATGGATTAATGTCACAAATATTAATGTTTTCTCTTTTATCATTGAAATATACTCATTTGCTTTCATTAGCATGATTTCTATTTTCTCCTTCACTGACAGTTGTGCAAATTAAAACATTAATTAAAAGAGAATGTAACAGCAGTTTTGAATTTATTAGAGTTTTCAGGGCATTAGGTCTCTCCCTGTAAACAAAACATACACCTGAAACTCTAGAGCAATATTTTCCTATTTCATGGTTGTAGTTCTAGAATTCAACACTTTAGAAAATTTGTCAATCTCCACAATATTTGGATTTGTTTTAATAATATATTTTTCATAAATGTTTTTTATGAAAAAACAGTTACATAAATGGTTACTATATGTAACCGTT
>SJYA01003451.1:5698-31191 GCA_006410615.1 Neotragus moschatus
AGCCCAGTATTTCTCATGATGTACACTGCATATAAGTTAAATAACCAGGGTGACAATATACAGCCTTGACATACTCCTTTTCCTATTTGGAACCAGTCTGTTGTTCCATGTCCAGTTCTAACTGTTGTTTCCTGACCTGCACACAGATTTCTCAAGAGGCAGGTCAAGTGGTCTGGTATTCCCATCTCTTTCAGAATTTTCCAGAGTTTGTTGTGATTACAATAGTCAAAGGCTTTGGCCTAGTCAATAAAGCAGAAATAAATGTTTTTCTGGCACTCTCTTGCTTTTTCAATGATCCAGCAGATGTTGGCAATTTGATCTCTGGTTCCTGTGCCTTTTCTGAAGCCAGCGTGAACACCTGGAAGCTGGCTTTAGAAAAGGCAGAGGAACCAGAGATCAAATTGCCAACAAGAGCACAGGAGCGTGGGTGGCTGCCACCGCTCAAGAGCATGGCCGAGAGGAGCTACCCCACGCCTGAGGGCAGGGGCGGTGGCTGGGAGGAGCTGCCCCTTGTCCAGGGTGAGGAGCGGTGGCTGTGCTTTGCTGGAGTAGCTGTGAAGAGATACCCCACATACAAGGTAAGAGAAAACCAAGTAAGATGGTAGGCACTGAGAAAGGGCATCAGAGGGCAGACAGACTGAAACCTCAATCACAGACAACTAGCCAATCTGATCCCATGGACCACAGCCTTGTTTAACTCAATGAAACTAAGCCATGCCATGTGGGGCCACCCAAGATGGACGAGTTATGGTGGAGAGATCTGAAAGAATGTGGTCCACTGTAGAAGGGAATGGCAAACAACTTCAGTATTCTTGCCTTGAGAATCCATGAATAGTATGAAAAGGCAGAAAGATAGGACACTGAAAGAGGAACTCCCCAGGTCGCTAGGTGCCCAACTGCTACTGGAGATGAGTGGAGAACTAACTCCAGAAAGAATGAAGGAATGGAGCCAAAACAAAAACAACACCCAGTTGTGGATGGGACTGGTGATATAAGCAAGGTTTGATGCTGTAAAGAGCAATATTGTATAGGAACCTGGAATGTTAAGTCCATGAATCAAGGCAAATTGGAAGTGGTTAAACAAGAGATGACAAGAGTGAACATTGACATTCTAGGATAAGGTGGCCTGGAATGGGTGAACTTGACTCAGATGACAGGTATTACTGTGGACAGGAATCCCTTAGAATAAATGGAGTAGTCATCATAGTCAACAAAAGAGTCTGAAATGCAGTACTTGGATGCAATCTCAAAAACGACAGAATGATCTCTGTTCATTTCCAAGGCAAACCATTCATTATCACAGTAATCCAAGTCTATGCCCTAACCAGTAATGCTGAAGAAGCTGAAGTTAAACAGTTCTATGAAGACCCACAAGACCTTCTAGAACTAACATCCAAAAAAAGATGTCCTTTTCATTATAGGGGACTGGAATGCAAAAGTAGGAAGTCAAGAAACACCTGGAGTATCAGGCAAATTTGGCCTTGGAGTACAAAATGAAGCAGGGCAAAGGCTAATAGAGTTCTTCCAAGAGAATGCACTGGTCATAGCAAACACTCTCTTCCAACAACACAAGAGAAGACTCTACACATGGACATCACCACATGGTCGACACCGAAATCAGATTGATTATATTCTTTGCAGCCAAAGATGAAGAAGCTCTATACAGTCAGCAAAAACAAGACCAGGAGCTGACTGTGGCTCAGATCATGAACTCCTTATTGCCAAATTCAGACTGAAATTGAAGAAAGTGGGGAAAACCACTACACCATTCAGATATGACCTAAATCAAATTTATAGAATATAAACGTAAGTAAATCTGTAGGGTAAGTGGCACAGAGCTTTCTAGTGCCTCCTGCTCAGTCACAATAAGGGTTTGGGTGATTAATGAGCTCAGTTTCAAACTGTCGAAGGACATTTTTTGGAAATCACAGGTCATCAGTCATCAAACACTGCCCATGGGAGAGAAAGGACTTTATTAGGAGGTCCTGTTTAAATAAAATGCTGAGAAAGTGATATGAATGGGCCTGAGACCCTGAATTTCTAAGAAGCTCCAGGAGATGCAGGTGCTGCTGCTCTGGCACCAGAGTCTGAGTCACAAGGAATGAGGTAGCCGGCAGGGGAAGCGGGACAAGCTGAGAGTAAAGGAAGGGCTTTATAAGAAAATAGTACATAAAAAAAGAAAATATAGAAACTAATATTTTTGCACAATATAGCAAAATCTAGTAAGCATCTATAAAAATGTATTATCCAAGTAAGAGCCATGAGCAGAAACAAACAAAATCAATCTACCTCAAGAGCTGGGAAATGCTTTAATATGGCCCAGGACTGTCTAAAATGATCAACTCAACCACTGCTACTGCTACTGCTGCTAAGTTGCTTCAGTCGTGTCCGACTCTGTGCGACCCCATAGACGGCAGCCCAATAGGCTCCTCTGTCCCTGGGATGAGTGGGTTGCCATTTCCTTCTCCAAACTCTTCACATTACACTATAGCTATTCTTAGCTGACAAAATCATCTAAATGAAAAATGCAGCCCATGTTCAGAATCTAACCAGGAAGCCTAGCATGTTATTTATTTCACGCTGGTTTTTTTCTTGTCGTTGGTTTTGTTGTTGTTGTTGTTGTTGTTGTTGTTGTTTAGTTTTTGGCTGTGCTGGGTTATGGTGGCTTTGGGCAGGTTGTCTCCAGTTGTTGCAGTGGCCTTATTGCAGTGCACGGACTTCTCACTGAGGTGGCTGCTTTTGTTCCTGAGCACAAGCTTTAGTAGTTGTGGCACGTGGACTCAGCAGTTGTGGCACACAGGCTCAGTTGCTCTGTGACATGTGAAATCTTCTCGNTAGTTTTTGGCTGTGCTGGGTCATGGTGGCTTTGGGCAGGTTGTCTCCAGTTGTTGCAGTGGCCTTGTTGCAGTGCACGGACTTCTCACTGAGGTGGCTGCTTTTGTTGCTGAGCACAAGCTTTAGTAGTTGTGGCACGTGGACTCAGCAGTTGTGGCACGTGGACTCAGCAGTTGTGGCACGTGGACTCAGCAGTTGTGGCACACAGGCTCAGTTGCTCTGTGACATGTGAAATCTTCTCGGTTCAGATCAAGGATTGAACCAGTGTCCCCTGCATTGGCAGGTGAATTCTTCTCCACTGCACCACCAGGGAAGTCCTGGTTCTTTATTTTCACTTGTCATTTTTTTCATGGATTAAAGTTGTGCACAGTACCTACTACACTTTCCTATTGATGGTAACTTCCAGGAATCGTGACAGCAGAGGAAATGAGGGAAAGAGAATAAAGCTCCCCTTCTGTTAGGCTGGTTCACTCCCACATCCCCTCCTCACTCACAGAAGCCTCTCTCAATCAAATCCAACAGCAAAGGGGTGTCCTTGAGTGACAGGGGTGGGGACCCGTGAGCAGGAGAGGAAACCTAGGATGTACACAGGTGGAGGGAAATGGCTTCATGAACATGCTGCCCGGGTTTCATCTCCCCACACAGAAATGAAGCTAATGGCGATACTGTGTCAAGTTGCTGCAGTTATTAATTCAGTCTCCAAATTTAATTTGCCCTCAAACATTTTAGAATCTCAATAATCCTATGACTTGCAAGGTTTAAAAAGGAAGAATAAGAATCTCTTATGTTCCTAAGTTGTATTACAGAATTTCTTAGATAATTCATATTCTATGGCTTTGGGGAAATTTTAAGACAAGTGTAAGTTAACAGAATCACATTTACAATAGAAAATCTGATAGACTCATTGTCTGAGAGTAAACAAACATCACCTTCAGAGCTCTCAGGGACAAAATTGTAGCAAGAGCTGTGGTGAATGTTTTCCTGACACGGCAGTTCAACTTCTTCCTGACCTACAGTGGAACTGGAAATAATTAGGGCCAGCTTTTGCCCTGTGACTAACTGAAACTGCTCCCTGAGTATCATTTAGGGATTAAGTTGAATATTTATTTTTTCATTTTCATGTTACAAGGCTATCATTCATTAAATTACAGCTACAGTCCACTAGGTGGGTCTGGGGTGGTGAGAGTTTAAAAGAGCAGTTCTTTTGGTTATTTACAGTTGTCTTCTCTGTGTGTGTTGGTTCCTGGTTGCTCACACCTGTATATTACTCACTCACCCTGTTATCCAGCAATCCCTCAGTACTCTCTCTGTGCCCTGCAGAATGCCACTTTCTAGGGAACAAAGATGAAAATAAGATGCTTCCTGATTTTAAAAAGCTTCAAGGTACTATGAGATACAGACTTCAAATTGCAAGGCATGTCACAGGTGTTATCTTTTAATTTAATTATGATAAAATCCACATAAGATTTAATTACTTAACCACTTTATTGGACAGTTTGGTGTTCCGTACATTCACACTATTGTGCAACCAAGCTCTAGAATTTATTTTTGCCTCGTAAAACTGATATTCTATACCCTTTAGACAAACAACTCCCCATCTCCCCTCCCACAGTCCCTGGAGACCACCATCCTATTTCCTGCCTTCTTGAATTTAACTGCTCTAGGAAACTCGCATGAGTGGAATCAGAGTTTTCATTTCCTTTGTGTCTGGTTTATTTCATTTAGCAAGATGTCCTCCATGTTTACCCATAGGCCAGAATTTTCTTCCTTTTTAAGGCTGAATAATATTTCATTGTAAGGATTTAGTTCCTTCTAACTTTTGCCTATGACCACAGGTATACTGTAAATGCTATGTTAAAAGAAAACATAAGACACTGTGGAAGAATTGAGAGTCTCGAAGATGCAATAGAGTAGCCTCAGAAAATGAGGAGACTTTTGCCATCCAGATGACAGAGGGAACAGGTCTCTCAGGTTGAGGGGCAGACTGCACACTGGAAGCTGGGAAGACATAGCTTTGGGAGAACCTACACACAACCCAAGTGCAGGGGTGTGTGTAAATCAGGAGACATACTGCAGAGGGAGATGAGGCAAGGGCTTCCTACCACCTTATCTTTAGTTCTGGTTTAATCTCTTCTTCAAGAGTCTGTCCTGGTCCCAGTTGAGGGTCCCAATCTGAGCATGAAAGGAACATCACCAGCAGACATGGGACACCAGCAGGTCCAGGTTACTAGCCTCTCTGCTGTCTCCAGTGTGAATCTTCCCTGCTCCCTTCAATTTGCTTTTTACTCTAAATGAGTCTCTGGGCCCTGTCTCCATCTGGGGCTCTGGTGCCTCACCTGTGACTGAGACGTGATTCTGGCTCTTCTCTAGTGGCTATGAGCTCACCCCACAGTCCCTACTGGAGTGAGCTTGGGGCTGTGCTGTGGTTCTACCAGCAGCTCACCCAGGCCAGTTAAAGTCAGATCTGTGCTTCAGAAAGAAGCAGTCTGCGGGGTGGGGCAGGGCGATGGCAGTTCAGTGTCGGTGAATGGAGGACATGTCTACAGGAAAGACCAATGGAGAGAGGAGGAGGCAGCAACCAGAGGGCACCATGGGAGGAGGAGGGGATCTCAGAAATACAAAAAAAAAGATGGAAAGGAGGGAAGGCGGGGGATACTGGACAGTTAGTGGCAGGGAGCCAGGGCTGACTTCCTAGACTTCGTATGAATAATCAGGTGTTCTGGAGAGTGTCCTGGGTCAGGTTAAGATTGAGCCCTGGAGACCAGGACCCATCTACCACCATGAGGGAGCTCATTCCACAGGGAAAAAATTGCTAGTATCCCCATCCCATGGTCAGTTTCCAAGAAAGATTCACCTATGATGTCACTGATCTAACCTGCATCCATTAGGAACAAAGAGTTCGCCTGACATACTGACAAGGAAGCCAAGAGTAGATGTGTTGCTAAATCTTTAGCTGAACTTTAAAGAGGCAAATGGCTTAAACTAACCTTTTCTCTTGGGTCAATGAGCGTGTCCAGGTTCTTCAATACCAGAGGCCCATCTGGGCTGTACTTGACGTTAACGTACGTAAAGTAAATCCTTCCTTCATGAGGCCAGGATGGTGGTGGACGATACTCGAGTTCCCAGGGTGCTTCTTTCTCAAGGTCTATATATTCAATCCCCCTTTCTACTGAAATCATCTGAAACACATATGACATCACATGAGTTAGTGTCAGAGAGTCTTGCTTATGAATTTTAGGGATTGCAAGTGAAACCATCTGCTTTTATATCTTCACATTTGCTTTTATATGGTATAGAATATCTCAGCTCTCAGCATTCACAAAGGACAGAAATAGGAGTCATGGGGCCTTGTGTGATTTGCAAATTTGTTCATCATCTTCAACTCTTTTACTTACAATTACTTCCTTCAACTTAATATTAAAGCTAAAAGAATTAGAGAAATGAATGTTTAAGATTTTACTGCTCTACCTTTCACATCTGAATTTTTAAAAAAGAGAATTTTTTCAAAGAAAAGAACACTTTTGGACACCAACTAGTAAAGTGTGGTTACAGAAGGGCCACATGTTACAGATGAGCAGGACTGGACGGTCATCAAACCTCATTTTAATAATTAGTCACGTCCTACACTGTTAGAAGACCAAAATGAAAGGCTTCATTTTTAATGTTTTTCTCCCTTTAGGAGAATATTGAGAAAATTTAGAAATATTTAGAAAGTGTATAATTTACATATTGACTAAGTCCTCTTAAACAACTATAACTCAACATCTTTGAGAGCACATTTTGAGAGACAGCTTATCCTACCAGAAAGAAGGGCTTCCAGTAATTTCAGGTGCTCAACCCATACAAAAATAAATGATAACATGGGTGGAGGGAAAGGCAGAGGAAACTACTAATTAAATAAACAAACCTCAAAGTACTGACTTTTTTTTTTTTTTTTTTTACCAAAAATGAGGAACTACCCCTTAAGAAATAAAGATAAACAAGCTGCTAAGAAATTAGCTCATATTCTCTCCAGGATTACATGACCTCCCTCTTGCAGAGACATTTATTATACTTGAAAATAGTTTGTGACTATAAAACCTGTTGACATGGAGCACATAAAACTGAGAAAAACATTAACTTTAAGCAGATGGAGAAGAATATTTTAAAAATCCCTCTGTTAACAATAATGCAAAAAAGATAGTTTTACTATTTTACATTAGAATTGCTTTTATTTCATATAACAGCAAAGAGACTTGAAAAGACTGAAAATGGAAAGATAAACATCACCATATTCTCAACTTCGGTACTTTGCCTGATACACCACTGGAACATCCCCGTAAGTGTGACGATTAGAGACAGGACCAGGCCAACCTCCCCAGGAGTCAAAACTAAATGAGGAAGAAGAGGAATAGTCAGTCTCCTTCTCCACCCCCTCACCTAGTTCCTTCTGTCACTTTATGAAGAAGACTCGTTTATTTTTATAATTTTTATTGGAGCACATTTGATTTACAAAGTTGTATTAGTTTCAGGTGTACAGTAAAATGAATTAGCCACACATATACATAAAATCCATTCATTCTAAAATTATTTTCCCACATAGGCCATTACAGAGTATTGAGTAGAGTTCCCTGTGCTATATAGTAGGTCCTTAATAGTTATCTATTTTTTACTAATATATAGTAGTGAGAAGACTTCTTTATGACATTTTAATCATTTGCATGTAATGATAATATCACTCACAATATTACTGTCTATTGACTGGGACCATAATACAGCAAAAAATACACTATGAATTTAGAAAGAATTAGAAAGGTGATTTTGTTAATCCCAACTGGATTGACATATAGTTGACAGTATTATATGAGTAAAGATTATGTCATTATTCAGACTTTCATCATTATGGTTTCAATTATCATTATGTAATCTCACTTTCTATGTCCAATGTAGCTGCAGTTGAAGTCACAAAAACAAGGCAATCAATTCTAGGTGCCAGTACTTTTAAATCTACAGTATCACTCTCATTTTTCATTATGAAAGACTATGATTTGGAGTTATTATATGAAATAGTTAGGGATGGTGAATTCATGCCACACATACCCACACCTGCTAATCTTATACCCATACAGCAGTGAGGACATTGATCTTTGCTACAGAGAATATTTCTCACCCCAATGTACCATTACCTATAACTAAGAGATCCAAGTAGACCTAAAGCTAAAACCTAAACTCTCATTTGTGGGAAAAGTTTAATAGAAAACTTGATTATCCCCTCCCAGCTACAGGACACTACCTGAAATGTTCAGAATGTCATGTTGCTACAGCTGTGTAGACCTCAACTCACTCAAAGAAAGATGAAAAGATAAAAGGTGTCAATAAGGACCTATAGCAAATAAACATACAAAGAAACTACCCAAAGCAATCTATAGATTCAATGTAATCCCTATCAAATAACCAATGACATTTTTTTACAGAATAAGAACAAAATATTTTACAATTTGTATGGCAACACAAAAGACAATGAATAGCCAAGGCAATCTTGAGAAAGAAAAACAAAGCCGAGGGAATCAGTCTTAAAACTATACTACAAAGCTTCATTAATCAAAACAGTATGCTACTGGCACCAGAAACAGAAATATAGATCAATGGAATAGGATTGAAAGTATAGAGAAAAACCCATGCTCCTACTGTCACCTAATCTGTGACAAAGGAGGCAAGAATATATAATGGAGAAAAGACAGTCTCTTCGATAAATGGTGCTGGCAAAACTGAACAACTACTTGTAAAAGAGTGAAATTAAAACACTCCCTGACACTATACACAAAAATAAACTCAAAATGGATTACAGACATACATGTAAGACCAGACACTATAAAACGCTCAGGTGAAAACAGATAGAACACTCTCTGATATAAACTGCAGTCATAACTCTTTGATCCACACCTGAAAGTAGTGAAAATAAAATAAAAAATTAACAAATATGACATAATTAAACTTAAATGCTTTTATACAGCAAAGGAAACCATAAATAAAATGAAAAGACAACCCATAATATGGAGGAAAATATTTTCAGATGAAATAACTAGGAATTATTCTCCAATACATACACAGTCCATGGTTCAATATCAGAACAAACAAATAACCCAATCAAAAAATAGGCAGAAGATCAAAAATGACATTCTCCAAAGAAAACATACAAATGGCCAAAAAAGCACATGAAAATATGCTCAACATCTCTAATTATTAGAGAAATGTAAATCAAAACTACACTGAGGTATTGCCTCACAGCAGTCAAAATTACCATCATCAAAAAGCCTACAAACAATAAATGCTGGAGAAGATGTGGAGAAAAGGGAAACCTCCTACACTGTAAGTGGGAACGTTAACTGGTATAGCCACTATGGAGAACAATACAGAGAGTCCTTTAAAAACTAAAAATAGAACTACCATATGATCCAGAAATCTCACTTCTGGGTAAATGTCCAGAGAAAACCATAATTCCCCCCAATGTTCATTGCAGCATATTTACAATAGCCAGAACATAGAAGTTGGACATAAATGTCCACCAAGAGAGGAACGCATAAAGAAGAGGTGGTATATATACCCAATGGACAATTACTCAGACATAAAAAGGAAGAAATAATGCCATTTGCAGCAACATGGATGGACCTAGAGATTGTCATAAGTCAGATTCAGAGAAAGACAAATAGCATATGATATTGCCTATAGGCAGAATCCAACAAAAGGCTACAAATGAACTTATCTACAAAACAGAAATATACTTACAGATGCAGACAATACAAGGGGTAAGGGAGGGGAGGGATAATTTGGAAGATTGACACATACACACTATTACATATAGATAACTAATAAGGAGCGACTATAAAGTATAGGGAACTCTGTAATGACTTATAGGGAAAAGAAGCTAAAAAAGAGTAGATATATGTATAGCTGATTCACTTTGCTGTACACATGAAGTACTGTACACTAAGACAACAGTGAAAATCAACTATACCCCTATAAAATACTTTAACAATAAAAATAAAAGAATGGCCCAAGTGAGTCAAAGCAGACACTCCAGGCACCACAGGTCAGCTGGAACAGGAACATTCATACCTGGTCTTTGTTCCTGAAGATTCCAAAAGCCAAAAAGAAAAATTCTTTCCAACAGGGCCATTTATTTGAAGTATTATTTAAAATGAAAATTACTAAAAATATTCATGCAGCCCAATGTTCACGAGGCAGAAAAACAGAATCCAAAAAATGGGGATATAAGTATAACAGATTTGGGTTTCCCAGGTGGCTCAGTGGTAAAGAATCTGCCTGCTAGGACAGGGGAGGTGATAAGTTGCAGCGACCGCACTCACCAAACACCTGGTCACCTGAGCTGCTCGGACCTGGGAAGGGCACAAAACGCAGGCCCAACCAAGTCTGCACCTCTGAGGACCACCCGAGTACCAGAACCTGAGCGGCTTAGACCTGGGAAGTGCAAATAACCCAGGGCCGGCCTCAGACAATTCCTGGCAGAGCAACCTAGAGCCTAAGCAATGTAGACTGGGAAACCACACACGCCATGAGCGGGGACAAACCCAGTGTGGCTGAGACACTGTGAGCACACACCAGTGTTATTTGTTTACAGAGTCCCTTCCTCCCCACAGCACGACTGAACAAGTGATCCTAAAAAAGTGCCCATCACCACCCCCTTGGCAGGGTGGAAATTAGACACTGAAGAGACCAGCAAACAGAAGAGGCTAAAAAAGAGGGAATCTCCTTGGAAGTGACAGGTGCAATAGATTAAAACCCTATAGTTAGTACCAACTATATAGGAAGGGGCCCATAAATCTTGAGAAATATAAGCTGGACCAAGGAACTATCGGAAAATGAACTGACCGCACACTGCCCACACCACCACCAGAGAAAGTCCTAGATATATTTTTACTATTTTTACTATCATTCTTTAATCTTTTTTAAATTTTTTTATTTTTAAGTCCTTGATTACTCATTTAATTTTAATTTTTATAACCTACTATTATTTTGCAAAAAAAAGAGAGACCCTATTTTTTAAAGCAAACTTCATAAATTTTATAACTTTGTGACTTTTTTTTTCTTTAATATTGTATTCTTGAAAATCCAACCTCTACTCTAGATTTTTAATCTTTGACTTTTGGTATTTGTTATCAATTTTGTACCTTTAAGAACCCAATTTTCAGTACCCATTTTTACTTGGGAGCAAGATTACTGGCTTGCTGCTCTCTCCCCCTTTGGACTCTTTTTATCCACCAGGCCACCTCTATTGCCTCCCTCCCTCTTCTCTTCTCTACCCAACTCTGTGAATCTCTTTGTGAGTTCCAGATGGTGGAGAACACTTAGGGAACTGATTATTGGCTGGATCTGTCTATCTCCTTTTGATTCCCCCTTTATCCTCCCAGCCACCTTTGTCTCCTTCCTCCCTCTTCTCTTCTCTGTATAACTCTGTGAACATCTCTGAGTGGTCCAGACTGTGCAGCACACATAGGGAAGTGATTACTGGTTAGCTTGCTCTCACCCCTTTTCATTCCACCTCACCTCATCACGGTCAACTCTATCTCCCTCCTCCCTCTTCGCTTCTCCATGTAACTCTGTGAACATCTCTGACTGTCCCTCACTGTGAAGAAACTTTGCATCTTTAACCTAGATGTTTTATCAATGGTGCTATATAGATGGAGAAGTCTTGAGGCTACTGTAAAAATAAGACTGAAAACCAGAAGCAGGAGGCTTAAGTCCAAATCCTGAGAATGCCAGAGAACTCCTGACTCCAGGGAACATTGATCAATAGGAGCTCATCAAACTCCTCCATACCTACACTGAAACCAAGCACCACCCAAGGGCCAACAAGTTCCAAAGCAAGACATACCAAGCAAATTCTCCAGCAACACAGGAACATAGACTTAAGCTTCAATATACAGGCTGCCCAAAGTCACTCCAAACCCATTGACATCTCATAACTCATTACTGGACAATTCATTGCACTCCAGAAAGATGAAATTCAGCTCCACCCACCAAAATACCAACACAAGCTTCCCTAGCCAAGAAACCTTAACAAGCCACCTGTACAACCCCACCCACAGCAAGGAAACTTCACAATAAAGAGAACTCTACAAACTGCCAGAATACAGAAAGGCCACCTCAAATACAGCAATATAAATGAGATGAAGAGACATAGGAATACCCAGCAGGTAAAGGAACAGGATAAATACCCACCAAACCAAACAAAAGAGGACGAGATAAGGAATTTACCTGATAAAGAATTCCAAATAATGATAGTGAAAATGACCCAAAATCTTGAAAACAAAATGGAGTCATAGATAAATAGCCTGGAGACAAGGATTGAGAAGATGCAAGAAAGGTTTAACAAGGATGTAGAAGAAATAAAAAAGAGTCAATATATAATGAATAATCCAATAAATGAAATAAAAAACACTCTGGAGGGAACAAATAGTAGAATAAGGGAGGCAGAAGATAGGACTAGTGAGGTATAAGATAGAATGGTAGAAATAAATGAATCAGAAAGGGAAAAAATGAATTAAAAGAAATGAGGACAATCTCAGAGACCTCTGGGACAATGTTAAATGCCCCAACATTCGAATCATAGAAGTCCCAGGAGAAGAAGACAAAAAGAAAGACCATGAGAAAATACTTGAGGAGATAATAGTCTAAAACTTCCCTAAAATGGGGAAGGTAATAATCATTCAAGTCCAAGAAACCCAGAGAGTCCCAAATAAGATAAACCTGAGGCAAAACAACCCAAGACACATATTAATCAAATAAAAAAGATCAAACACAAAGAACAAACATTAAAACCAGCAAGGGTAAAACAACAAAAAACACACAAGGGGATTCCCATAAGGATAACAGCTGATCTTTCAATAGAAACTCTTCAGGCCAGGAGGGAATAGCAGGACATACTTAAAGTGATAAAAGAAAATAACTTACAGCCCAGATTACTGTACCTAGCAAGGATCTCATTCAAATATGAAGGAGAAATCAAAAGCTTTACAGACAAGCAAAGGCTGAGAGAATTCAGCACCACCAAACCAGCTCTCCAGAAAATGCTAAAGGATCTTCTCTAGACAGGAAATACAAAAAGGGAGTATAAACTCGAACCCAAAAAGGGAGTATAAACATAAATGGGTTGAATGCCCCGACCAAAAGGCAAAGATTGGCTGAATGGATACAAAAACAAGACCCCTATGTATGTTATCTACAAGAGACCCACCTCAAAACAAGGGACACATACAGACTGAAAGTGAAGGGCTGTGAAAAGATATTCTATGCAAATAGAGATCAAAAGAAAGCAGGAGTAGCAATACTCATATCCGATAAAATAGACTTTAAAACAAAGGCTATGAAAAGAGACAAAGGACACTACATAATGATCAATGGATCAATCCAAGAAGAAGATATAACAATTACATGGAGAAGGAAATGGTAATCCACTCCAGTACTATTGCCTGGAAAATCCCATGGACCGAGGAGCCTGGCAGGCTGCAGTCTATGGGGTCGCAAAGAGTCGGACACAACTGAGTGACTTCACTTCATACTCCAATTAAAAATAAAATGAAATAATTTAAAAAAAAACAATTATAAATATTATGCACCCAACATAGGAGCACTGCAATATGTAAGACAAATGCTAACAACTATGAAAGGGGAAATTAACAATAACACTATAATAGTGGGATACTTTAATACCCCACTCACACCTATGGATAAACTAAACAGAAAATTAACAAGGAAACACAAACTTTAAATTATACAATAGACCAGTTAGATCTAATTGATATCTATAGGACATTTCACTGCAAAACAATGAATTTCACCTTTTTCTCAAGTGCACACGAAACCTTCTCCAGGATAGATCACATCCTGGGCCATAAATCTAGCCTTGGTAAATTCAAAAAAATTGAAATCATTTCAAGCATCTTTTCTGACCATAATACAGTAAGATTAGATCTCAATTACAGGAGAAAAAGTATTAAAAATTCTAACATATGGAGGCTGTACAACATGCTGCTGAATAACCAACAAATCACAGGATAAATTTTTTTTAAATCAAAATATGCATAGAAAAAAATGAAAAATAAACACAACAACCCAAAACCTGTGGAACACTGTAAAAGCAGTNTAATACAGTAAGATTAGATCTCAATTACAGGAGAAAAAGTATTAAAAATTCTAACATATGGAGGCTGTACAACATGCTGCTGAATAACCAACAAATCACAGGATAAATTTTTTTTAAATCAAAATATGCATAGAAAAAAATGAAAAATAAACACAACAACCCAAAACCTGTGGAACACTGTAAAAGCAGTGCTAAGGGGAAGGTTCACTGCAATACAGGCATACCTTTAGAAACAAGAAAAAAGTCAAATAAATAACCTAACTCTACACCAAAAGCAACTAGAAAAGGAAGAAATTAAGAACCCCAGGGTTAGTAGAAGGAAAGAAATCTTTAAAATTAGGGCAGAAATAAATGCAAAAGAAACAAAAGAGACCATAGCAAAAATCAGCAAGGCCAAAAGCTGGTTCTTTGAAAGGATAAATAAAATTGACAAACCATTANTCAGTGGCAGACTGTGACACTGTGACCTCTGTCCGGGATGAGTGATAATTTGTGTTTTATCAGCAGGAAATACCTACACCACCTGTTACCTGTGCATCTCCTGAGAAGAGCTGTTAGTAAAACCTGGGTGTTTAGAAGTTAAGATTACTTATCTTGCAGGCAGCTATGGAGATTTTATAAAATAAAAGGGAAAAAAGTCAAGGGGGAGAACTCCAAATTATTTTCAGGGCCTGACTCCTTAGCCTAACATCTGAACATCTGTCTCGGTGACAGTGTAGTCAGTAGCAACGTGCACATGGGCACTGTGGGGTGGAGGGGGGCAGTGCTGGGGTACAAGGGGGCAAAGACACAGAACTTCCTCTTATGCTTAGTGTCCTCAGTTCTACTGGCGAAGAAGGAACAGGCTTCCTACTGTGAGACACTGGAGCTCAGAGAGGGTGGGAACCCCTGGCTGTGGGAGGACAGCTTGGACTGGAGGCCAGTTGACCATCCACTGGACCCTGGGGCTCTTTCCACCTGGGGGTGTCTGACAAGAAACCATAACTATTAGGGCCCCATTTGTNGTTCTACTGGCGAAGAAGGAACAGGCTTCCTACTGTGAGACACTGGAGCTCAGAGAGGGTGGGAACCCCTGGCTGTGGGAGGACAGCTTGGACTGGAGGCCAGTTGACCATCCACTGGACCCTGGGGCTCTTTCCACCTGGGGGTGTCTGACAAGAAACCATAACTATTAGGGCCCCATCTGTGACACTGACTTAAAGGAAAAACCTTCTCTGAACCTAAACATGATCAAACATTTCCCCTTTGTTCAGCAAAGAGCTGAAAATGATTCAGTGGTGCTTTGCCTTTGATCATCCAATTGTGTGCCTGTGTTCTCATTTCAGCTTCCACACTGCTGTCTTCATTAAGTTGAATAACTTTTTATTTTAGTTTCCTATAGCTTTGCCCTTATAAGAGCAACACAAACACAGACCAAGCTCATGCTCCAAATAAGAGAGGCTGGGATCTCTGTTCAGGCCTTTTCTGCACCCTGGAAGGTGTCCCAATCCAACCCCAGAACTCAATCTGGAAGCAGGGTACTACAGGGATGACGCAGGTGAATTCCAGGGCCATCACCCTGTCAGGAGGATGCCAAGGCTGCAGCTCCAGAGAGCACAGAAAACTCACTACAACCAGGCTCCCATTTCCACAGCAAATGTGGAAAGGCTTCTGAGCAGGAAGCAAACATGACTGTTCACCCAGGGAGAGTCCTGGAACGAACTCTTCAGCAAGGCCTCCCTCACCTGCTTCCCTGTCGGGAGATCAAAGCTGCAACTGATTCTCTCCAGCAGGGATGGTGGGCAGGGTCTTTAGAAACCAGGTGTCATCTCAGCCTTGAACACCAGGGAATCAAACATTCCACCACCTACCTCACCTCATGCCCAAGAGTTACAGTGGGCCAGAGGGGAACGCACACCTGTGAAAAGCCATCCTGTTTCTTTCAACCCCACTTAGGGCTGAGCAGGATGCCAGGATGAGTGAATGGGAGGGTTTGCAAAGACAATTAACTCGTATAGGGGAAGAGGGGATGTCAAGGCTCTGGTATTATGTTGCCCAATGTAATATCCTTTTTCCCACACTGAGCTCACTATCCTGAAGCAGATATGTAACAGACATGGCATCACTCAGCAGTCACAGACACGTGTAACTTTACATTTCATGTGACTGACAGCTACATTTTCCACAACCCTAAGGACACTTGGGAAAAAACCCCACAAGGCCAGCATAACTTCCCTGGCAGGGGGAGGCCAGGGAATTGCATGCAAGGACCCTGGGCTGGCAGCCTTCCTGCAGGTTATCATTTATGCTCCGTGAGACCTGCTAGTTGTTGTTGTTCAGTCCCTAAGTCATGTCTGACTCTTTGCAACCAAATGAACTACAGCATGCCAGGCTTCCCTGTCCACCGTCTCCCAAAGTTTGCTCAAATTCATGTCCATTGAGTTGGTAATATTATCTAAATATTTTATCATCTGTTGTTCCCTTCTCCTCCTGCCCTCAATCTTTCACAGCATAAGGGTCTTATCCAATGAGTTGTCTCTTCAGATCAGGTAGCCAAAGTATTGGAATTTCAGTTTCAGCATCAGTCCTTCCAATGAATATTCAGGGCTGATTTCCTTTACTGGTTTGATCTCCTTGCTGTCCAAGGGACTCTCAAGAGTCTCCTTCAATACCAAAGTTCAAAAGCATCCCTTCCATGCTCAACCTTCTTTATGGTCCAACTTTCACATCCATACATGACTATTGGACAAACCATACCTTTGACTATACAGACCACTGTCAGCAAAGTGATATCTCTGCTTTGTAATATGCTGTCTAGGTTTTTCAGTTTTTCTTCCAAGGGCAAGTATCTTTTAATTTCATGACTGTGGTCAACATACACAGTGATTTTAAAGCCCAAGAAAATAGTCTGTCACTGTTTCCACTTTTTCCCCATATATTTGCCATTGGATCGGACTGGATGCCATGATCTAGTTTTTTGAATGCTGAGTTTTAAACCAGATTTTTTTCACCCTCCTCTTTCACCTTCATCAAGAGATTCTTTAGTTCTTCTTTGCTTTCTGCCACTAGAGTGGTATCACCTGCATATCTGAGGTTGTTGATATTTCTCCCAGCAATTTTGATTCCAGCTTGTGATTCATCCAGCCTGGTATTTCACATGATGTACTCTGCATATAAGTTAAATAAGCAGGGTGACAACATACAGATTTGAAATATTCCTTTCCCAATTTTGAACCAGTCTGTTGTTCCATGTCCAGTTCTTACTGTTGCTTCTTGTCTTGCATGCAGGTTTCTCAGGAGGCAGGTATGGTGGTCTGNAGAGTTGGACACGACTGATGTGACTTAGCAGCAGCAAGGTCTGGTGTCTTTGACAGTGGCCCGCAAGTACTTTATAAGCATCAAACTCAAGAAATTCTCATAGGAACCCCAGAAACTGAGGGATTAAGAACACTGACTGCCCAAGATTAAGTAAATTAACCTACCTAAGTGGTATAGCAGAGAGATGTCAGGCCCAACTCTGTTTTACTCCCAAGTCTGTACCTATGTACTAAGTCATTTCAGTCATGCCCAACACTTTGCGACCCTATGGACTGCTGCCCGCAAGTTTCCTCTATCCATGGGATTCTCCAGGCAAGAATACTGGAGTGGGTTGCCATTTCCTTCTCCAGGGGATATTCCCATCCCAGGGATTGAATCTGCATCTCTTATGTCTCCTGTAATGGGAGGCAGGTTCTTAACCACCAGCGCCACCTAGTTCAGTTCAGTTCAGTCTCTCCATCATGTCTGACTCTTTGGAAGCCCCTTATTCCCAAGGCTGGGCTTTTATTCACAGCTGCAGTGTCTCTGAGGGAGAATAATCAGGGTTAAGGATGCCCATGTGTGAATACATGCATTTTTCTCCAGACTTTGTAATTTATATTCAGAAAACTCCCAGATCTAACTCAGCTAATAACTGACAGTCTTTGCCATTACCATACATCTTATTAAGCACCAGAGGTTGAACAAAGTTCCTGGGAATCTTGTATGAGAACACTTCTTAAAACAGCAGACTTAAGGATCAATGGTCTGAATACACCTGAACAACGTGCTAACCCACTGCTACCAAAGCCTGTGGCAGACATTGCTAGTTGATCACAGCAGCCTTTCAAACAGAATTTGCAAATAACTTCATCATTCAGGCACTGCTAAATACAGAGTGGACCAGACCATTAAAAAGAATGAACTAATGCCATTTGCAGCAACATGGATGGACCTAGATAGTGTCACATGAATGAAGTCAGACAAAGAGGGAGAAATATCATATGAAATCCTTATATGTGGAATCTAATAGGAAATTGTACAAGTGAACTTACAAAACAGAAACAGACTCGTGTACTTAGAGAACGAACTTATGGTTGCCGGGGGAAGAATGAGAAAAGACAGGGGGCTTCAGATGGACGTGTACACAGTGATGTACTTAAAATGGATAACCAACAAGTATCTACTGAGTAGCATATGGAATGTTAAGTGCAGCCTGGATGGGAGAGGGGTTTGGAGTAGAATGGATACATGTATATGTATGACTGAGTTCCTTCATTGTTCACATGAAGCCATCACAATGTTGTTTGTTAATTGGCTATACCCCAATACAAAATAAAAAGTTTAAAAACAAACAAAAAAGAAAGAGAAAGGCACAGAGAAGGCAAAGGCAACCCACTCTAGTACTCTTGCCTGGAAAATCCCATGGGTGGAAGAGCCTGGTAGGCTGAAGTCCATGGGGTCGCTAAGAGTCGGACACAACTGAGCGACTTGACTTTCACTTTTCACTTTCATGCATTGGAGAAGGAAATAGCAATCCACTCCAGTATTCTTGCCTGGAGATTCCCAGGGACAGAGGAGCCTGGTGGGCTGTCTATGGGGTCGCACAGGGTCGGATACGACTGAAGCAACTTAGCAGCAGAGAAAGGCAATCAAATGCCATCCAGGTTTCATGCACTGCTCTGTGACTATTGCTATGCTCATTTCGCAAAAATGTGCTCAATAAACCCATTATAATCAGCTGCATATTTATCATTAAGATGAAAATGTCAGCTTCTAGAGGCAACTAGGCAGCAGGATCTGAAACAAAACCTCAGGACTTCAGTAGTCCTTCAGAGCACAAAGAAGAAGCAGGTTTATGCCTTCTGGCCACAGCTGTCAGACAAGTGAACTTACAGAACAGATGTCAGGTGTCCTTCTTGCTGGTGGTTCCAGCAGTAACCTTAAGATATACTGCTGCTGGTAAGTCAGTTGTGTCTAATTCTTAGCGACCCCATGGACTTCAGCCTACCAGGCTCCTCTGTCCATGGGATTTTCTAGGCAAGATCACTGGAGTGGGTTGCCATTTCCTTCTCCAATGCATGAAAGGAAAAGTAAAAGTGAAGTCGGTCAGTTGTGTTGTGTTCATGGGATTTTCCAGGCAAGAGTACTGGAGTGGGTTGTCATTGCCTTCTCCATAAGATATACTATCGGTTACTATTTAGAGAAAACATCAGTGTTATTATATATGGCACAGACCCACCACCTAAACAGAGAACACAGACAATTCTAATCAACTAGCCACCACATGTTGTTACCTGTGGTGTGGAGGCGGGGGTATCTGGGTTGAATTTACAGTCTAACATGGCTGTAGCCTACTAGAGTACCAAAAATCCCAATATTCCACAGAGATGGGGCCAAAGTTTTCAGACTCTTCAGATGAAACATTGAGAAAATCCTGTACTGCTTCTTCATTTAAAAAGTTTCAGGACGTGCCCTTCTCTCCACTTCTGTGTGAATGGGAAGTAGCCCTTCCCTAGGTATAAATCTTAATCACATGTTCCTTCTGGAACAACCCTTCTTTGAATGTACCAGAGATCTGCTTTTTCCAACAAGACTATTGAATGACTCCAGCTCATGAGCACCCTCAAATCATAAAACATCTGAAGCCTTGTCTACACAGAAGACTGGATGGAGCTCATCACTTCCTCTTCTGCCTCCCCAGGTCCTACCGTGCTACCAAGTCACATCAGCAGAACACCACACACCTGGACTCTACTGCTTCCCATCCATCCANTCCAGCTCATGAGCACCCTCAAATCATAAAACATCTGAAGCCTTGTCTACACAGAAGACTGGATGGAGCTCATCACTTCCTCTTCTGCCTCCCCAGGTCCTACCGTGCTACCAAGTCACATCAGCAGAACACCACACACCTGGACTCTACTGCTTCCCATCCATCCAAACACCTCACAAGACCAGACCTCACAGGAGTTCAGCTAGTTCTCTTAATGAATGAAAACTTCTAAAGCTTTTGTAAAATAGATGATCACTATCCTTTCTGCAAATAATTAGAATAAGTATCTATTAAGCATTTCTTATTATTAAAAACAAAGCACACAAATGCCACAATAAAGGGAAAAAACTCCTTTGACTGGATGAACTTAGNGTTTTCAGACTCTTCAGATGAAACATTGAGAAAATCCTGTACTGCTTCTTCATTTAAAAAGTTTCAGGAGGTGCCCTTCTCTCCACTTCTGTGTGAATGGGAAGTAGCCCTTCCCTAAGTATAAATCTTAATCACATGTTCCTTCTGGAACAACCCTTCTTTGAATGTACCAGAGACCTGCTTTTTCCAACAAGACTATTGAAAGACTCCAGCTCATGAGCACCCTCAAATCATAAAACATCTGAAGCCTTGTCTACACAGAAGACTGAATGGAGCTCATCACTTCCNAGCCCTTCCCTAAGTATAAATCTTAATCACATGTTCCTTCTGGAACAACCCTTCTTTGAATGTACCAGAGACCTGCTTTTTCCAACAAGACTATTGAAAGACTCCAGCTCATGAGCACCCTCAAATCATAAAACATCTGAAGCCTTGTCTACACAGAAGACTGAATGGAGCTCATCACTTCCTCTTCTGCCTCCCCAGGTCCTACCGTGCTACCAAGTCACATCAGCAGAACACCACACACCTGGACTCTACTGCTCCCCATCCATCCAAACACCTCACAAGACCAGACCTCACAGGAGTTCAGCTAGTTCTCTTAATGAGTGAAAACTTCTAAAGCTTTTATAAAATAGATGATCACTATCCTTTTTGCAGATAATTAGAATAAGTATCTATTAAGCATTTTTTTATTATTAAAAACAAAGCACACAAATGCCACAATAAAGGGAAAAAACTCCTTTGACTGGATGAACTTAGATTTTTTTCCTCTTGGTAGATACAAAGAATCATGGGATTCAACATGCTTCTCTTCTCGGCTTAATTTCTAGAAGGGTAAGTTGGTACTAATTTGTAATAATTATTCATGATTCAGGTCTCTGACATAAACATCTTCCTTCCTTATTTTTTGGCTATAGTTCTTATTACTTTTTAAAAAACATATAACAATTCTACCTTTATTTTTTTGTTTTAATATTGATTAAATATGTACATTAATAATCAGATAAATTCAATTATTTCATCATCTGTGATTATAGAATAGAAGGATTCATCATAAAATGCATTCTCCATTATTATAATTTTTTTTTTTTGGCTGTGCTGTGTGAGATCTTAGTTCCCCAACCAGGGGTTGAAGTTGTGCCCCCTGCAGTGGAAGCACAGTGTCTTATCCACAGGACCACCAGAGAAGTCCCTGTTCCTCATTATTCTACAAGTAGGAAATTGATTGGGGTAGTAGACCAAATGCCTACCAAACAGATTCCCCGTCCTGGGTCCTCCTAGGGGAATATTTTTCATATAGCATCTCATATAGCTATTCCCATATAGCATCATTTATATGAGAAGATTTGAGAAAGCAGGGACCACAAACAGTGTGGGGTCACTCCAAATACTGGTGATGATAAAGAATGAAGCTGAAAATAATAGCACTCATCTTTCCAATACATTTCCCTGGAGAAGGCAATGGCAACCCACTCCAGTACTCTTGCCTGGAAAATCCCATGGACAGAGAAGCCTGGTAGACTACAGTCCATGGGATCGCAAAGAGTTGGACACGACTGAGCGACTTCATTTCACTTCCAATACATTTAACAGCTGCAACTTACTCGGACATGCAAATGAATGTATTTTTCAAATATATCACTTCTGATATACATTTCCTTAATGTCTCCTTTCCTTTTCTTAATCTTTTGCTATCCTTGTCATCTCTAGTAGGAGAAGAAAAAACGTAATCTGTAGGAGAAGAAAAACTCCTATTTTCCTTCTACATTAGTTCCAACATGATGAAATATTTTATTTTTAAGGGAAGTATCTATAGAGTGGATAATCTGTTAGGCAGTGTGTCATAAACAAGACAGAACGGTCCCTGTCCTCATCGTGCTCACATTCATCTTCTTTGTGCTAAAATGCAAAGCTGCAGCTGACCTGTTAAGGGCCACACTGACTCACAGTGGCCATCACATTCAATAATGTCAACTTAGCAAGAAATTCTGGAAGATAGACTCTCTGGAATTTCAGGGGTATGGTTAATTACAGCATAAATGGAAGCCAGCCTGCGCTGTCATCCCAACCTGGGAGTCCCGGTACTCACCTGCAGATTCGAGGCGTTTCACATCTCGTGATGTCCTTAAGAAATACCACTGGACAACAAAGAAAATGATGCCAAAGGGAATCACAAGTATAGCAACCCAAGGAATCACAGCCACCATCATGCCCATCACACTAATCACAAGTAGAAATGTCTGAAATGGCAAAAATAAATACAGAGGGCTCCTTAGGAAGGACACTTTTCAAACTTTAATTGGCTGTTTTGTTAGGATTAAACTACTTTGCTCGAAAGACTTGTTGAAACAGTAAGGAATGCTTTCGCATCCTAAGAAACAAAACTATAGGAGGTCCTCATGATATTTATTATATGAACCAAACACTATGATAAGAACTTTCTCAGTATTCTTGTACAATTGTAAAGTAAAAAATAAATAATTTTTTTATTTTTAAAAAAAAGAACTTTCTCAGTATTCTTGCTCACTTGCTAACTTGAGCCTGACTCTTTGTGACCCCATGGACTGCAACACACCAGGTTTCCCTGACTTTCACCATCTCCCAGAGTTTGCTCTAACTCATGTCCATTGAGTTAGTGATAACATTCAACCATCTCATCCTCTGTCATCCCCTTCTCCTTCTGCCTTCAATCTTTCCCAGCATCAGGGTCTTTTCCAATGAGTTGGCTCTTTACATCAGGTGGCCAAAGTATTGGAGCTTCAGCTTCAGCATCAGTCCTTCCAATGAATAGTCAGGGTTGATTTCCTTTAGGATTGACTGGTTTGATCTCCTTGCTATCCAAGGGATTCTCAAGAGTCATCTCCTAACCACAGTTTAAAAGCATCAATTTTTCAGCACTCAGCTTTCTTTATGGTCCAACTGTCACATCCATACATGACTACTGGAAAAACCATAGCGTTGACTAGATGGATCTTTGTTGGCAAAGTAATGTCTCTGCTTTTAATACACTGTCTAGGTTTGTCATTGCTTTTCTTCCAAGGAGCAAACATCTTTTAATTACATGGCTGTAGTCACCATCTGCAGTGATTTTGGAGCCCAAATAAATTCTGTCACTGTTTCCATTGTTTCCCCATCTGTCTTCCATGAAGTAATGGGACTAGATGCCATGATCTTTATTTTTTGATAGAGCTCCCACAATTAGGAGTCTAGAAGCATCAAGGGGTGAGTTTCTAGATGTTTTCCTCCCCTGGGGGACTGGAGGAGGCCTACGAGGGGAGGGCTTCATAACTGACTCACACCTGTACCTCAGGACCTCAAATCTATCCCGTTTTTTGAAGGGACGGAGGGAGAGAAGGAAATACCCTCACCACCTCACACACACCTGACTCACAAACTTAAAAACAAACAACCAGCAATATATCCTCAGACTCTACATTCCAGATGGACCTCTTTCCTGCTTCAGTCAAATTCCTTCCAAAAATAGCCTGTCTTCACCTCAACTCCTTCCACGCCTCCTGGATTTGCAGCCCTTTGCAGTCTGGCCTCCTGCCATCTGTATCCTACTCCTCGAGTCACCAGAAGCCTCCTGATTCGAAATCAACCAACAATTTTCCACAGACTCACCCTCTTATATGAGTTGAACAGATTCGTCCTTCCTTGGCTCCCCAACCTACTTCCTCCTTTCTCCCTTGCTATTCATTGTGTGTCTCCTCTCCTCCCCTTTCTCTCTGCTTTCTGAGTATCAAACCTTCTTATCTTGACCCCTAAAACTGCTTCACTCTCCCTGGGTTGTCATCTTCACAGATTCAGCTACTACCTGCTCAGTGAAAACTACACAGGCTCCATGCTCATCCCAGGTCTCTCCCTCGAACAACAGACTCTTACTTCCAATGACCTGCAGGACGCCTCCACCTTCAACTTCAAGATAATTGAACTACAGGGCAGAGCTGGGATTCAAAATCAGTGAGACTAGAATTTTATCTCCTCATTACTGAGACTGGATCCTACAGAAATCAGGTAGCTTCTATCACTGTCCTTCTATATGTCATGCAAAAATATGTGAGGATTCTGATTATGACAACTAACCATATACTAAGCACAAGGAGGAAACCCAACCTTGGCCTAGCTTGTCATTAACAAAGAGCCTTTCACAAAATCTTTTCAAAGTTATTCACAATCACTGTTAAAATATAACATTGTTTTTAGGGAAGATTTGTTTCTGGGGATAAATTATGTAGTTAAACTCAGAAGGATGCACTTATAAAATAAGTTTGTGGGAAGAGAAAAAAAAAAAAAAAAGAACAGATATCTCTACAGTAAAAGCACTCTACCTCCGAATCTCAGCTTAATTCACATTGGTAACAGTGAAAGCCATGCCCACAGGCTACACTGTCTGCAGTCAGATATTGACTGCCGAATTTCTACACTCAGCTTTTGATAATGCATTTCACTTCTGAAATTAACAATTGGAAAGAAAATGAAAATTCCCCACAGATTTAATCACTAAAAAGTTGACAATATTAAATAACAGAAAAAAACACTCCACATGAGCAACAGTACTGAACAAAGAAATGAGAACTGAGATGACCCAACATCATTCTTTAGAACCTCAAATTCACAGGCAAAACAGAGGCTGGATAGACAGTATTCCTGTAGGTCTCTCTCTCTCTTTTTTTTAATCCCCCTTAAGACAGAGCAATCAACTTGTTAAAAGAAAAACTGCCTACAAAAACAAAAGACATTTTATGAGATGGCTTTGATCATGGAATTGAATTACTGGCTTAAAGGTTTTATATCTTCAATAACTGATCTCTATTGTACTTGTTGGACTTCCCAAGTGGCTCAGTAGTAAAGAACCCACCTGCCAATGCAGCAGATGCAGGTTTGATTCCTGGGTCAGGAAGATCTCCTGGGCAAGGAAATGGCAACCTGCTCGAGTATTCTTGCCTGAAAAATCCCATGGATGGAGGAGCGTGGTGGGCTACAGTCCATGGGGTCACAAAATAGTTGGACACAACTTAGTAACTAAACAACAACAACATTGTCCTTGCTAAAGTATGAATTTTACCTTATTTTTACCACTCTTCT
>SJYA01003452.1:0-17688 GCA_006410615.1 Neotragus moschatus
CCTCTTCCCACGCTGCTCCTCCTAAACAGTAGCAGACCTGAGCCCCGAGCCGGCAGGGCATCCCAGGGCTTCCAGCACGGGGGTAGGGGCGCTCTGTGGTTCCCAGCCCCCACTCAGCTGAGGGGGCCTTTTCTGTCCCAGGGACTTTCTTAAGGTGGGCAGGCAGGGGACAGGGACTGACAATGTGTGATCTTGGCAACCATACCGCCTGGACCTCTCGGACGATCCAGCCAGGACCTCACTGTATCCAGGAGTCATCAGCCTCGCAGGGTGGGGGTGGCAGGGGGCACTGGGTTAGGCCCCCGGGAGACAGAACTGAGAAGACGGCAGCTGGGCGGCCATTGGAGCCTGGAAAGTGCCCACGTCCAGACCTGCAGCAGGGACAGTGGACCCTCAACCTCAGGCCTGAAGGAGGAAAAGGCTTGGGGAGGGAGAGAAGTGCCTGCCTTTGGGCACCAGGCTGGACCACCCTCCGGGCAGAGTGGGTCCGACCCTGTGACGTCACACCCCGGGCAGGGTCCTGGGTGACGTCGCCAGGGAAACAGAGGGGCTGACGGAGATGCTGTAACTGGCAGTGAGGGTGGGCACTGCAGGCGTGAGCCACGCTGAAAGGGAGTGCGCGTCACTGCAGAATGGGCGTGTCCCGCGAGCACTTCAGGTGCCGTGCAGGGGAGAGAGGTGGGGAAGGTAAGGGCCGTGGCCTCTGCAGCTGGCAGTGAGTGGAACAGCTCTGAGGTCAGGACAGTGAACTCTGCTCTGTGTCTAAATTGTCCACCTCCTGAGTGAGGCAGATCGCCCCAGTGTTTCAGGAGGAACACCATGCAGACCCCCAAGGACACTTTCTCATCTTTACCACTGATGGTCAACTCCCAGAAACTAAGTCCCAGGTTCCTCATCTGGAAATACGAGTCTTAACCCCACCTCTGCTGGCTATCGCAGGACTCTCGTGAGGACCCAGGAGCATCTCACTGCAGGGGCCACGAGTGGGTGAGGCCTGGGCCTGGGGCTCTGACCACGCCCCACCGGCTCCTTCAGTCCTGCGTGCGGCAGGTCCTGTTATAAACTCCTTGAAGACAAGGACTAACCTGTGCTTCTGTTAACAGCCTCTGGGGCAGGTCTTATCCCACAGGAGGAAGGATAAGCCTTTCTGAGAGGTCTTTAAAGTAGAGGGTTGAAGCCTCAGGGACTCTTTCTGGCGGCATTTTCTGCCTCTCTGGGCTGTCTGGCATGCTGCCCCTGCTGCTGCTGTTGGTGGCAGCGTAGGGGAGGAAGAGTTCTTCCTCTGCCTTCTTATGTTCAGCGACTGGTATCTGCAACCCAAACTAGGGAAAGAGACAGATTACAGGAGAAATGACACACACATTTTATTCGATGTCAGTATTTTAATGTGATTCCACTGCAGGATTCAGGCCTGGTTGGGGAACTAAGATCCCACATGCCATGAGGGGCAGCCGAAAAATAAAGCAAATTATAAGTTTAAAAAGAAAAGTGGAGAGGTTAGGGGCCAAGAGCCAGGCCAGCAGTGCAGGCCAGGGGGACTTCTGTGGTGGTCCAGTGGTTAAGACTCTGTGGGTTGGCTCTGGGTTAACTGTGCTATAACTGCAGGGGGCACAGGTTTGGGCCCTGGTTGGGGAACTAAGATCCTGTGTACGACAGTGCAGCCAAGAAGCAAACGGCTGGATGATCACGGAGTCCCTGGCTCGGCCCTGGTGCAGGCCTGGTTCACGGACACAGCACGAAGCCTGACAGCCCAGCAGCTGCGTGTTGACAGATGTGAGAATGATTCCAGAATAGAAAAGATCCAGAAAGATAAACAGTACTCTTGGGCGGACACAATAATCACAGGCAAGGGTAAACTCCCGCGCTACCTGGTGCGTTGACCAGGATAATGCTGTTTGCTGCATCCCGGACCGGAGAAGGCAATGGCACCCCACTCCAGTACTCTTGCCTGGAAAAGCCCATGGACAGAGGAGCCTGGTAGGCTACAGTCCATGGGGTTGCACAGAGACTGAAGCGACTTAGCAGCAGCTGCACCCTGGCGGTGGTGGGCACCGAGAGGTGGGAGGTGAGAGGGCAAGTAGGTNCTCCAGTACTCTTGCCTGGAAAAGCCCATGGACAGAGGAGCCTGGTAGGCTACAGTCCATGGGGTTGCACAGAGACTGAAGCGACTTAGCAGCAGCTGCACCCTGGCGGTGGTGGGCACCGAGAGGTGGGAGGTGAGAGGGCAAGTAGGTTCGGATTCCCTGGAAAGAGAGACCTGGTCACTGTTCCTGCAGGGTTTCCCACTCCACCCTGGAAGAGGAGACTAGGTAGAAGCCTCGTGGCTATCTGGTTAGAACCAGTGCAAACCCCGCGCCGTGCCAGCTGACCGGTCCGAGGCCCGAGGCGCGGGTGGGGTGGCGGGGCAGACAGCAGCACGGGCGCCCGGGGGCCTCGCTCCCCTCCCCCACCCCCGTGAAGTTCCCGGCGGTGACAGCCAGAGACTCTGTCATTTTCCCCTGGCGTTTACGTTGTAAGAGGAGATGAGTTTTCTGTGCAGGATCGCTGGATCAGAGCGCGTTTTCACGGGGGAGCTATGCAGCTGGCTCGTACATGGAAGCATCTGGGCGAATCCATTCCTTTTCTCGGAGTCAGGGTCAGTGTCCGCGGTCCTGTCAGCCCGTGCCTTCAGCTCTAGCCCAGCGCGTTGCTGGTTTGGGTTTGTCGTTGTTGTTGGGCCGCTCAAGGCCTTCATGGTGCACCTAGGTGCAGCCTGAGGCCTTAGTTGACCCGCGGCATGTGAGATCTCAGTTCCCCAAGCAAGGACAGAACTTGCATCCCCTGCGTTGCAAGGTGGATTCCTAACCACTGGACCACCCGGGAAGTCCCTATCCACAGCTTCAATTGTACTGTTAGTTCCGGGGGTGTATACAAATGTCAAAACTTTTCAATTTGTGCAATTTACGTGTGTGCAGATTATCAGACGTCAATGATTCCTCAATGAAACTGTTTAAAAAACCCTGGAGCCACAGTGTGCAGAGACACAGCCCTGACAAAGGAAAGTGCCGGCTGTGTGAGCTCAGGCTGCACTCATCAATCCAGCCGCGTCACCGGCACTGAACGTCCTCCAGCTCTACCGGGTGCTGGCCTGAAGCAGCAAAGCCACCACCCTCACATTCGGGGCGCTCATGGCCTGGCTGGGAACACTGGCAATTTCAATGCATTGAGGCACCAAGCCCTATCCAGGTGTGATCACGGTGTGCTTCCTGGAAGAGGTGTCACTAAGCTGACATGTCCACAGGGTAGGGTAGGAGTCAACCAGGCAGCGATGGAAAGATGGGCTTTCCCAGCAGAGGGAATATCACTGAAAAAGTCCAGAGACAGGAGAGGGGTCCAACAAGCCCAAGGCGCAGGGTGTGGCTGCTGGGTAGGGGGGAGGCAGCCAGAGAGGTCCACAGTCAGGGTCCAAGCTTGGTCCTGAGGGCAGTGGAGACCCTCAGGAGCTGAGGGTGCTGAGGTCAGAGGCTCGGGGGCTGCAGGACGGAGGGTGGGTGGGAGAGGCCGGGGTGGGCGCGTGGCTTGAGGCTGGAGACCAGGCGGCGGGTGACGGTGGTGTGCTGGGTGGGACCTGCTGAGTCGATGCAGAAAGGCTACAGTGGGCAAAGCTGCCTACAGCCGGTCCTGATTAAAAGCAGAGCAGCACTAAGCACCTGAAGCGAAGGCTGAGGCCAGTCCCGCTTCTGACAAAGCGGAGGCTCCTCGCAGACCGACACCGCCGGTGGGTCCAGCCCAGGGGCTGGGGTCCAAGCCCTGGGCAGTGGGCCTCAGCTGACACAGGTGGGGTCCAAGCCCTGCTCTGGGCTGGTCCTTCCTGCAAGCGGAGTCGAGACTCTGTTTGGGCCCTCTTGGCAGTTCTGAGAGCCTCCTTTAGCCCTGAAAATATCTCCTTTAGCTGAAAATAGAACAGACGCTAGTTTGCAGTTAAGAACACTCAAGAGTTAAGCAAAAGGGTAGCTCAGGACCAGGGGGTCGGAGGGGCTGTGGTGCCAGGCCCAGAGGTCTGCGTTGCCTTTAGAGGGGGCGGAACAGAAAGCGGCAGATTGGTGCAGACCGGAGGTGGCAGGACTGTGGGGTGGGGAGGGGTGTGACGGGGTATGTGGATTTAAGGTGAAGCAACAGGGCAGTTGCTAGAGACGACTACGTACAGGATGTGGTCATGGAGCCGGACCACCGGGGGACAGTGGAGGGGAAGCCTCGGGGCTGAGGGCAGGGAACAAGGAGGTCACTGGGTGGATAGGGTTTCTCAGTGGTTTGTGAAATCACCCAAATAATGGCAGGACGAGAGCCCCAGAGCAGAGAGAAAGGGGCCATCTCACCGCAGACGGTAGAACAGCAGAGCCAGGGAGGTGGTAAGGCTGGGGGAGTTGGAGGTGGGGACTTGGCAAGCGGCCCAAGGAGCCTGGAGGGCAGGGCGTCCTCCGGGCGGTGGGGTACCGGCGGGGCCCCCTGGAAGGGGTGGTGGAGCCTGTCAGTGTTCGCACCTCGAGAGCTTCAGCTGTCGCCAGGGGAGGAGCTGGAGGGGCGGGGAGCAGCGGGCGGGAGGGGACGGTCCGAGCAGCCAGGGGACGAGGGCACCTGGGCGGCCCGCGCTGTGGGCCGCGGGACGGTGTCTCCTGAGGTCGGAGCAGCCCAGCCAGGCCTCAGAGGAATCCAGGCCACTCGGGCAAGTCCTGTAACTTCTCTGGGACTTGGTTTCCCCGCTTGTGAAGTGGGTACCAGAATGTCTAACCTGCCAGGTTGTAATTCTGCACTAACTGAGCAGCTGGCCCAGGGCAGGTGTTCAGTGAACAGTAGCTGCTGTTGTTTTTCTGATTCTAATTACATCTCTTTGGGAAGAGTGAGGCTCAGAGGAGAGGGGACATGGGGTGGGGTCCTGGGGCCTGAGGAACCTCGGGGTCCAGCCCTCCTGGCCCCCTCTCCTCGCCCTCCCTTCCCCTTAAACTGGCCTCCTCCAGAAGGCTGGCCATGCCTCCCTGCAGTCCCCAGCCTGCTCCTCCCATCAGCAGCTCCAGGCCATTAACCCCCTGCCCACCCTCACAGCTCTCAGCTTGTGAGAGACCAAGCCTTGGCCGGAGGACCACCCGGGGGCACCGTGGAGCCGAGCTGGAGGGCTGAGGATGCTGTGGGGAGCTGTCCTGGAGAGGAAGGACCAGCTGGGCCCACCCAAGGCCTGCAGTACCCTGTCCCCTCCCAGCCCCGTCCCCTCCCCGGACCCGCTGACCACCGCCCCTCTCTAGCGCCTGGCACCCCACCTGGCTGTTCCCGCCACTTTCTGAAAGGGGGCAGCAGACCGGAAGGCGACCTTTGATTTGCAGCATCAGCCGTGTTCCACTGGCGTGCCCACCCCCGCCCATCACCCTTCCCCCGGTCCATCCCTGGGGACCCCTGCCCCTTTGCTCTCCCCAGCTCCTCCGTCACCAGGACAGAAGCCGTCCAGGCCCCCCTGATGTCTGGGGCTGGGGGCTGGGGTCCCAGGAGGGTGCAGCTAGGGGGCAGAGCCAGACCTCAAGTCCCACCAGCCATCGCCAGAGCTCCCGGAGCCCCCCAGGCCCCGGCTCCGCCCGGAGCGCCCCAGTGCGGAGGAGGGCATGGCCGCCCACAGGGGTGTTTCTGCCTGGGAAAGGCCGCGGGCTGCAGTCCACGCAGCACATGATTGAGCATGCGAGCGTGAGGGTGGAGGGGTTGGCTTGGTAGCAATAAACTAGTAGAACGTAAAAAAATAAGAGGACCCCAGATGAGCCCCCGGGCTCGCTTCTTCCCCCCAGCCGCGTTCCTCGGAGTCTTCAGTCTGGGACCACGAAGGGGTCACTTGTGCAGTCCCGATGCCCCCAGCCCTGACCTCACCCAGCGGGCCTGGGCAGCCCCTCCTGCAGCAGCCCCTCAACACCCCCACTGGCTTCCTCTGCCAGGACAGCCACCTGCCTCCGCCGGCTCGAGCAGGACTGGGCTGGGAACGTCTCCAGCCTCCGACAGGCCCAATGTCAGTTCCAGGCCCTTCTGGGGAGGGAGGAGGCCCAGGGTGGGGCTGCCAGAGTCAACACACCAGTGTCTGGGCAGGGACTGGTTTGGCACCTGCGGGCCTGGTTCCAGCCCACAGGCCCAGGGCTCACTCTGGGTCACCCAGAGTTCCCAGCCTCCAGACCTCTGCCTCCGTCAGGCAGCCAGGCCAGTGCTGGTCAGAACCACGTCCCACCCAAAACCGGGCCAGCACCTAGAGAACTGAGACCCTCAACCTGTACCTGGGAGAAGGTCCCTGCCCCATGTGACAGAGTCACGTCGCTCACCCCTCACCGTCCCCAGTGTCAGCACGACGTTTCCAACCCAGGGAAGAGTCCTGCTCCCTCTGGAGCATGGCTTCCAGAAGNGCACCTAGAGAACTGAGACCCTCAACCTGTACCTGGGAGAAGGTCCCTGCCCCATGTGACAGAGTCACGTCGCTCACCCCTCACCGTCCCCAGTGTCAGCACGACGTTTCCAACCCAGGGAAGAGTCCTGCTCCCTCTGGAGCATGGCTTCCAGAAGGACCCGTCGGCTCTTCAGCGTTCACTCCCGAAACCTCTGAATCCTTCGCATCAGAGTCGTTTGTCCGCTGTTTCCACCAATCCTCACCCAGTTCTGCTCCAGGCCCCTTGTCCTGAAATGCCCATCTTCAGTCCTAAACCAGACGTCCGGCTGTGCCCACTGCTTGCCCACCCCCGCCCCCGGCCACGTGCACGGTGGACTCTGTTGGTGAGGTCTGGGGAGTGGGCATTGGACACTCTCTACTCATCTGCTCCCCGCAGTGAACCATATTCCCGTCCTGAAGGTTCAATCCCAGTAAAACCCCAAGCCCGGCCCCCACCCTCAACAGCAAAGCCCACCCCGACAGGGAGACAGGGAGACAGGGAGGGCGAATGAAGGCCCAGGTCTGGTGGCTTGTGGAGGAGGGTGTTGGGAGGAAGGGGCTGGATTTAACTAACAAACGTGAGGGACACGGGGGTGGTGGGGCCCGCAGGGCTGGGCGAGGAGGCCAGGCTCCACAACAGCCTGATTTGCTTTGCAAAGGCTGCGGGTGGTCCACGCCCAGGCAGGGACGCCTAGAGGGCAGGTGGTGCGTTCTGCTGAAGGATGATGCCCCCAGGAGCCCCCTTCTCATTCCTCCTTCCGGGGCGCTCTGCACCCTAGTACTTCACTCCCCACCCCCGTGCCTATGTGCTCAGGGATGGGGGCCTGTCCCGGAGGAGCTCCCCCCAACAGAAGGGGCGCTTCGCCCCTGGCCTGTCCCCATAGTCACAGAGACTGGGCCCTCACCCACCTGGGCCTGGGTGTGCCCCTGGGGCAGGCAGTGGGCGCACAGATGACCTTTGCTCAGCAGGCGAGGGGGAGCCACGCCTGGGGCCGCCCTGCCCAGGCCCCCTCCCCACCAGGCACCTCCTTCCTCTCCCCCAGCAGCCGGGGCATGGGTCCCGGGGCGGCACAAAGAGTCCTTTGTCTGGGCTGCACACAATTGTTCTCCCTTCTGCGGGAACAGGGCTGCGGCTCATTATCAAGCTCTCAGAGGCGGGATCAGAGGGCGCTGCCGCGGGCGCTGTCCTCACGGCGGCCCTACCTGGCCCCCGACTCTGCGTGAGCCCCGGAGCGGCAAGGAGCCGGGCGGAGGGTGGTGGGTGGTGCGGCGAGGGCCCCCACCCCCACCGGCACCCAGCGCTCAGGTTACAGCCCCCGCCAGCGCCCTGGGTGTGAACGTGCGGAGAGGCACTGCCCGGCGAGGAGGGTGCGGCCCGCCTGGCCGGGGGCCACCCCCGCCCCCACAGTCCCGTCGGGGGGCAGCCCTCGGCTCGGGCCCCCCCCCCCACACGCTTGGGCACCGGGTGAGTCCCTGTCCAGAAACGTGGCCGACCTGCTCCACCCCTCACCGACCCGGCATCTCCCACGGGGGCCGCGCCCCCGGCCCTCCCCGCCCGCGGTCCTCCGCCTCCATCAGCAGGGCGCGCAGGACTCTCTCGAGCCAAGTCCCGGGTCACGTGGAGGTTAAAGCCGGGCCTCCCCTCAGGCCCGGAGCCCCCCGGGCCAGGGCGGGACCGGCAGCGAAGCCGCGTGATCCAGGGAAGCGGCCGCGGGGCGGACGGAGGGGCTCGTGGCCGCGCCCCCCGCACTCGCCGCGTCCCGGGAGTCGGGGAGGGGCTCGAGGGTTTCAGCAGCCCGAGCTGGGGGCGGGGCAGCCGAGGCTCAGCCGGGGCTCCGCGCGGCCCCGCACAGCTGAGGCTGGAGGCTGGTCCCGCGCTCCCTCCCGCTGCGCTCCCCGCGGCGGCCGCCGCCGAAGCTGGTGGGAGTCCCGTGGCTGGGAGACCCGTCTCGCCCCGGAGGCTTACAGGCCTGCGAGACGGAGCAGACACGAGGGACTGGACCGGACGGGGGTGCGCACGCGGGCGCGGGGCCGCGCCGCGGGTCAGAGCGGAGCCTGCGCCCACGAGCCGCCGAGAGACCGCGAGCTCTGGGAGCCGCGCTGGGGGCCGCGGAGCCCCCGGACAGGCCCGGGCCGGGGCCAGGGCTGCGGCCGGAGGGGCGGCCGGCGCTGTGGAGCGGAGGAGTCAGAATCCCGCGCAGGCAGACAGGGCCCAGGCGTGAGGGGCGTGAGGGCCTCGGTGGGCCCCTCGCTCCCTGGGAAGCCAGAACCTGGGGGTCTTCTGGGCTCTGCCTTTCCCCCGAGTCCCCACCCCGCCCTCACAAACCCTGCGTCCAGCGCTCCACACTCCCGGCCCCCACCCCCACCTGGGGCCCCCGAGGCCGCCTCCTCCTCCAGGGTCTTCCCTGACCACACCTGGTCACCTCGCCCAGGTATCCTCTCTAACTCCCGCGGGCTCGGGCCCTCCCCGCCCCCCACAGATGGGGGCCAGGCTTGTCCTGTCCCTGCCTCCACCCGGAGCAGCCCCCGGGCTCAGCAGGGTGGTTAAACTGCAGTTTACATCTGTGGAGACAGGCCCAGGAGACAGGAGAGCCTCCCGAGCCTCCCCGCCCGCCGCCAAAGGAAATGTTCACAACACAGGTCAGCTTTCCTCGGCCTCTCACTGCGCACAGTCTCTCACCCCCTGCTGCCTTCAGAGGCCCGTCCCAGTCCACTCCTCGCACCCACACGCTCCTACCCAAGGGCTTTTGCACCTGCTTTCCTCACCGGACACTTTTGCCCACCACCACTCCTGGTCCTCCAAGACTGCAGAGGCCATCCCGACCGCCGTATCTACAGCTGCCCGCTCGTCTCCCGTGTGACGCTCCACGCGGGCGCCCATCTCACCCTGTAATCACTGGGGAGTGGTTGGTCCCCGACACCCTGAATGCAGGCCCTGCCTGGTGGTGGCCCCGCTCCCCAGCTACGCCAGTGCAGAGGGGCTCCCAGGAAACGTGTGTTTGGCAGATAAAGAGCGTGTGAGTGCTTTTGGGAAGGACGCCCCATGGCTGGCAGAGAGCAGTGGGCAGGGCGACGCCAGCAGCCCTGAGCGGGAGAGCAGAGCCCAGCGGGGACCGGAGACACGCGCTCCGCTGCGTGGGCCTAGGGACAGCACAGCCCACGGCCTGTGGAGGCGCACCGCCATCCGGGAGCCTGAGCCGGGGCGCTCCAGCTCTTATCAGCTTTCTCTGAAGCGGTTATCACTCTGGACTTCAAACAGCTGCCCCTATCTTGGCCCCACCCAGGCACTTATCAGGTTCTGGAATAACAGCTCTCCAGGTTGCTGGGAGCCTGGTGGGCAAGCCACGCTCCCAGCCCCCAGGCCCTCCTCAGCCTGGGGAGAGAGCGTGTGGGGGGATGTCCCCTGAAGCCGTTTCAGGCTGGTCAGGGTGGAGAAAGAAGTCCGGCCCAGGGCCCCGCTGGTCCAGCGAGCCTGTTCAGGGCCCAGGGGCCTCCTCTACAGCAGAGTCCTGGGCTCGGAGGGTCCCTGGGGCCCCTGGGACCCCACACAGGCCTACTCTGAGAGCACCACTGTCTGCCTTGGCCTCCAAGGGGGAAAGGGAGTTTTCAGGGAAAAGGAGGCCAGGTGCCCCAAAAAACCACCCCCCGTCCGCCAGGACCTCGTCCCCTTCGGGACCCAGCGGCCGAATGGGCTGGTGGACTGGGTCCCCGGGCCGATGCAGTGGAGGCCAGGCCCCCAGGGAGCAGCCCACCCCCTGGTGGAACGCAGGCTCCGAGAAACCCAGGTGAGTCCAGGAGGCCAAGACTGGCCCTGACTCACCTCTGTGCACACCAGGCGGGGCCCCCAGAGACAGGACAGTGGGGCCTCTCCCCACACCCGGGGGCAGGGGCAGGAGGGGACAGGAGGTGAGAACGTCCCCCCACCCACCGTGCCCTGGAGGAGGGAGCACAGCTTTCCCCTCGCCGGCACCGGCCTGGGGGTCTGGGGGCCTGGGGAAAGCTGGCAGGGTCCCTGCACCGTCACAGGGGCGGGCAGGCGGCTGCCAGCAAGGACAGGAGGCACCCGGGGGAAGGATCCGGACACCATGTGCTCACCTGTGCAGAGCAGTTTGTCTGTAAATAAAGGTCAGGGTGACTGGAGCAGGACAGGCGAGGGCGTGGGAGGCCGGAGGGAGAGACAGCCGGTTTCAGATCCTGGGGCCCGCTCAGCTGGGCGCAGAGCTCAGACTCGACCCCGGGGACCGAGGAAAGCTCTAGGCGCTTGAGCGAAGGCACCAGCACCAGCTCTGAAGGTTTGAGAGACCCTCTGGCTGCAGAGAAGGGCATGTCAGCCCCTCCAGTATTCTTGGCTGGAGAATCCCCTGGACAGAGGAGCCCGGCGGGCTGCAGTCCAGGGGGTCGCAGAGTCGGACGCGACTGAGTGACTAAACCACGTGTGGAGGAACACAGACCTGCAGGACCTGCGGGCGAGCCGGGGAGAGACGAGTGTCGGGAGAAGCTGCAGAGGCCCTCCTGTTTCTCAACGCGAAGATGTCAGAAGCCAGGTTCCCAGCAAGTGGAGGGCCAACGGGTGTCTTTTGCTTGTTTGTTTCTGAAAAGGGAGTCTTCATAGTCCAAAAGGCCAAGACAGACAACGTGGCTTGGTTTCCAGACCACCAGGGTGTGGCAAATATCGCAATAAAGCAAGGCACACGGAGATCTTGGTTTCCCAGCGCCCATGACAGCTGTGTTCACAAGGTCCTGGGTTCTGTTAAATGTGCAATAGCATTGCGTTTCTACAGAAATGATGTGCACACCTAAATTACAGAATTTTTTATTGTTAAAAAAGTGCTAAGCATCCAGCAACACACGGCTGTGACTAACCTCCCGTGTAAACAACACAGCGCCTAAGGCCAGCCTAGGCTGCCTGGCCACCGGCGAGCCCACCCTGCAGCCTCTGTGTCCAGCCGGGACAGTGAGAAATCCAGGCCTGGCCCGGTGGTCCTGCAGTTAAGACTCTACGCTGCCAGTGCAGAGGCTGCCGGTTGGATCTCTGGCTGGGGAACTAAGATCCTGCAAGCAGCATAGTGTGAATTCCACTGGACACGGAGCCGCAGCCGCTCGCGGCGAGAGGGGGCCAGGCGCCACGCAAACGGTGCTGTGTCCTCCCCATGCTGCTCCTGCCCCCGGGCCCTAGCCCCCAGCCCAGCACCCTGAGGGGGCCCTAACCCACCGCCCAGCCTCCTGAGGGCCGCCCTGGGCTGCCAGAGCACAGGGCGATCCCAAGTGAAGACAGTGTTGTTTCGAATTTATAAAGCAGAAACAGGAGGACCGCAGAGGTGCAGCTGGGCTGAGGGGGCTGCCCGTCAGCAGGGGAGGCTGGGGGGGGGGGGAGGCGCGGCCAACCATCAGGGCTGCCACAGCCCCACCCAGCTCGGGGTGGCTTCCAGGGCCCCCACCCAGGGCCTCCTCTCTGAGGGTGTGGGACCCCTGGAGGAGAAGGGTAGCCTGTCATCGCCTCAGCCTGACCACCTAGCAACATATGGGGTTGCCCGGGTCCCCTGAGTTCTTTCCGTGCAGATCAGGGCAACCACAGCCGGGCACAGAATTCAGGTCTTGAATGATTTCACGTTAAGGTCATCTATCATCCAGACAGGGTACACAGAGTGAAAAGGGACAGTGGGCGTGAGCACGGGAGGGCTCCCAGTGGGTTCCCGTGCTGAAACACCCCCGGTGCCTTACCTCGTTTGATCCTCAAAACAGAACTACTGATCCGCAGGCAGATCTCCACCACGTGACAGGTGAGTGAGTCAAGACAGGGAGCACTGAGGTGAAGCAGCGCGAGTCACCAGGCGGTGGGGTGTCTGCGTCACAGCCCTCAGCCTGGCCAGGACTGCCCCTCCCGTCCCCCTCAAGCCCTCCTGCCGGGATTCCCCAGAGCTGGCGTCCTGCCCTCCCGATGTGCCACCGAGGAAGTGTCACATGCCCGCCTGCGCCCGGGACTCCCACAAGATGGGGTCCTGGTTGCCGGCCGGCAGGAAGCGTCCAGCCCCAGACCCCGTCGCGTCCCCTGCTCTGGGACCACAGCTGCCCGGTTTCCCCGGGAGTGTAGGGAACTGATTAGAATCGACACTTGTGGACGGAAAGGAAAGGTCTGGGCCCGGGGCGCCAGGTGCCAGAGGACTGCTCTGTAGGACTGCCCCCAGAAGAAGCCGAGTGTTTGCACCCCCGCCGCTCGTGTTCCCCGGATCTGGATCCGGGCTCCCTGGGAAGGGCGTGAGCCTGGCTCTCTGCCACTGGGGCAGACTACAGAGCTAACACCCGGGAGCAGCCTGGTGACCTCGCTCCCTGCGTCCGCGCAGCTCGTTCCTCTGAAAGAGGCCAGGCAGTTTAAGAGGCCTTGGTTCAACAAACAGTGCCTGAGAAGTACCGTTGCAGGCGCTGTGGGTACACAGAGCCGAGACGAAGCCTGTCTCTCAGGAAAGGCGAGTCTGTGACGTAACAGATGCAAGCTCAGAGCCGCACTCTCCCACGGTCGATGGTCACGGATCCACCTGCCAGTGTGAAGAGTAAGGAGTCAGGCTCCAAGCAGTGTGGGCTTGACAGTTGTCTTCCTAAGCAACTAGTGATTTATATCCCCCGTATCTTCAGTCTAAATTAAAAGTCAGAAATTAAAAGATGGTTGCCCCTTGGAAGAAAAGCTATGACAAACATAGACAGCATGTTAAAAAGCAGAGACATTACTTTGCTGACAAAGGTCCACACAGTCAAAGCTATGGTTTTTCCGGTGGTCATGTATGGATGTGAGAGTTGGACTGTGAAGAAGGCTGAGCACCGAAGAACCGATGCTTTTGAACTGTGGTGTTGGAGAAGACTCTTGAGAGTTCCTTGGACTGCAAGCAGATCCAACCAGAGCATCCTAAAGGAAATCCGTCCTGAATATTCACTGGAAGGACTGATGCTGAAGCTGAAGCTCCAGTATTGTGGCCACGTGATGCGAAGAGCCGGCTCAGCGGAAAAGCCCTGGTGGTGGGAAAGATGCAGAGGAGAAGGGCTGGTGCAGGAAGAGGCGGCTGGACGGCATCACCGGCTCAACGGACACGAGTCTGAGCAAACTCCGGGAGACAGTGAGGACAGGGAAGCCTGGTGTGCTGCAGCCCACGAGGTCGCAAAGAGGCAGACACGACTTGGTGGCAATGGCACCTTCAGTCACCCATTCGGTACACAATTCAGTGGTTTTTAATCTATTCACAGAATTGTACAACATGTTTAGAGCACTTTCCCAGCCCCAGAAGAAACCCCACGCAGACAGGTGGTCACTCGCCATTTCCCCAACCACCCGCTGCGCGTGCGTTCTCAGTCGCTCAGTCGTGTCCAGCTCTTCGCGACCCCCTGGACTGTGGCCCACAAGGCTCCTTGTCCATGGGATTCTCCAGGAGAGAATGCTGGAGTGGTTTGCCGTGCCCTCTTCCAGGGCACCCTCCTGACCCAGGCATCGAACCCGCGTCTCTTGCTCGCCTGCCTTGGCAGGCGGGCTCTTTACCCCTGAGCTGCCTGGGAAGCCCAAGGCCCCTGCAGCCTGACTCCACTTCCTGTCTCCATGCATTTCCTGTTCTGGGTGTTTCTTATCAGTGGACTCACACAACAGGCGGCCCTTTGTGACCTCGCATTTTGCTGAATGATTTTAAGGTTCGTCCACATCATAGAATGGACTGGTATCCTACTTGTATGGCTGAATAATATTGTTTTATGTACAGACCATGTTTCGTTTATCTGTTTATCAACTGAAAGACTGTTTCCTCTTATGAGTAAAGCATGTATGAGCGGTCACGCGCAAGGTTGTGTGAGCTCTCTTGCCTGAGAGTAAAATTGCTGGGTCGTGTCATCATAAGGTCTTTGCCATTTTGAGGAACTGCTAGACTCTCCCAAAGTGGCTGCACCCTTTTCTGATACAATCCCCCCAGCACTGCACGAGGGCTCCAGTTTCTCCATATCCCATCCAAGTGCTTGCTGTCTGTCTTTTGCTGGTTTTTGGCCGCCCTACGTGGAATCTTAGTTCCCCAACCAGGAATTTTATTTTAACATGTATTTGTTTGGCTGATACATGGTTGCAGCACTGGCATTTCTTGTTGCGACATGTGAACTCTCAGCTGTGGCGTGTGGGATCCAGTTCCCTGACCAGGAGTTGAACCAGGCCTCCTGCACGGGCACAGTGTAGTACTAGCCACTGGACCACCAGGGAAGCCCCTGTGTTTTTGATCAAAGCCATCCTGGTGGGCGTGAAGTTGTGGCTTTGATTTGCGTTTCCCTACTTGCTGTTGATGCTGGCGTCTTTTCATGCCTTAAAAATTTTGGCTCAGAAGTAAAATGATCCTTTGTAGGGGGTTCCATACTTGCTTGAGCCTTAGAACTGTTAGATGAGAGTTTACCGGAAAGTCTAAAATACGAAGAGTGTGAGAGCTGGGGTCAGGGCGCTTTACAGGGCGAGGAGGGGGCAGGGCTCAAGCCACCCTGCTGGGCCTCCACCCAGAGCCCCGCCAGCCAGCGCGGAGCCACCCCAAACAGCTGCAGCTCTGACAGCCACTGACCAGGCAACATCACAAGACGGCCGGGAAGACAGGACAGTAAGTAACAGGGAGTGACCGATCACCCAGTGAGCGGGACGGAGCTAGCGTATTTTCTAAACAAAACAGAGCAACAGGCTCTGAAAACAGAACCCTGGGAAATCCTGTCTTCATTCAACAAGTATTAACTGAATGCCTTTCCCGCCCCATGATCCCTAGGTTCTGGGGATTAAGGCCCTGGTCTCGCAGACAGCAGACAAGCAGAACAAGAACATGAGGCAGGAACTAGGAGTCGGCAGGGCTGAGAGCCTGGACCGGGACCGGTGGCCACTGACTCCTTTGTTTGGCCCCAGTGGTCTCAGTGCTGCGTGTGGGATCTTTAGCCGCCACCTGCGGGCCATGGTGCCCTGACCAGGGCTGGAACCCGGGCCCCTGCTTTGGTAGCACAGCATCTTAGCCACTGGACCACCTCGGAAGTCCTGACATCTACTTAGGTGCGGACGTCCGGGACGTCCTAAGAAGGTGATGTTTAAACTGAGAGCGAGAAGACGGGAAGGCAGAGGAAACAGTTGATGCCAGGCTCCCCCCAGGACCCGGCAGGACCTGCCCGGGGAGCCCTGGGAAGCCCCAGCCACTCTGGGTCAGGCTAAAGATTCTGATTCCAAGTAGGATAGGAAGCTGTGGGGCTGTTAAGTGGAGTGTTGTGGGCTTATCGTTTCCTTGGAATAAACTGCTCCTCTCGCTGTGGAGCAGCTTGATTGACCCTCCCCGCAGGCCTTCCCTTGTGGAGCACACTCGGCCGGCGTCGTTCGGGCTGATCAGGGCTTCGCCACGGGCTGCGGGGTCCTCACTGCGTCCTGGATGGTCTCCCATGGGGCACCTGGGCTCTGCAGCTGCAACCCTCAGGCTCGGGTGCCTGGTGACTCGTAAGATCTTGTTTCTCTGACCCGGAATCGAGCCGGTGCCCCTCGAATTGGAACGCCGATTCGTAATGGAGAGCAGGGAAGTCCCAGGCCTTCCTCGTGTTTGACGACCTTGACAGTGTGCGGCAGCCGGTGAGATCCTGGAAAATGATCCTCAGGTGCGGTTTTCCGATGTTTCTCATGGACCATACAAAAGCCTGGCAGTACAGACATGGTTGAAAGCAGGGCTGGGTGTCGAGAGCCATCCAGTGGGGCAGCATGATTTATTTCACAGTCAGTTCGGTCCAATTCAGTTGATCAGCCGTGTCCGAATCTTTGTGACCCCGTGGACTGCAACACACCAGGCCTCCCTGTCCATCACCAACTCCTGAAGTTTACTCAAACTCATGTCCATCGAGTTGGTGATGCCATCCAACCGTCTCATCCTCTGTCGTCCCCTTCTCCTCCTGACTTCTGTCTTTCCCAGCATCAGGGTCTTTTCAGATGAGTCAGCTGGCCAAAGTATTGGAATTTCAGCTTCAGCATCAGTCCTTCCAATGAATATTCAGGGTTGATTTCCTTTAGGATGGACTGGTTGGATCTCCTTGCAGTCCAAGGGACTTTCAAGAGTCTTCTCCCACACCACAGTTCAAAAGCTTCAGTTCTTCGGTGCTCAGCTTTCTTTATAGTCCAACTTTCACATCCATACATGGCTACTGGAAAAACCATAGCTTTGACTAGATGACTTTGTTGGCAAAGTAATGTCTCTCTCTCTCTTTTTTTTTTTTTTCAGAGTGGTCATAACTTTCCTTCTAAGGAGTAAGCGTCTTTTAATATCATGGCTGCAGTCACCATCTGCAGTGACTTTGGAGCCCTCCAAAATAAAGTCAGCCACTGTTTCCACTGTTTCCCCATCTATTTATCATGAAGCAATGGGACCAGATGCCATGATCTTCGTTTTCTGAATGTTGAGTTTTAAGCCAATTTTTTCACTCTCCTCTTTCACTTTCATCAAGAGGCTTTTTAGTTCCTCTTCACTTTCTGCCATAAGGGTGGTGTCATCTGCATATCTGAGGTTGTTGATATTTTTCCTGGAAATCTTGATTCCAGCTTGTGCTTCTTCCAGTCCAGCATTTCTCATGATGTACTCTGCATAGAAGTTAAATAAGCAGGGTGACAATATACAGCCTTGACGTACTCCTTTTCCTATTTGGAACCAGTCTGTTGTTCCATGTCCAGTTCTAACTGTTTCTTCCTGACCTGCATACAGGCTTCTCCAGAGGCAGGTCAGGTGGTCTGGTGTTGCCATCTCTTGAAGAATTTTCTATGGTTTTTGTGATCCACTTAGTCAAAGGCTTTGGCGTAGTCAATAAAGCAGAAATAGATGTTTTTCTGGAACTCTCTCACTTTTTTGATGATCCAACAAATGTTGGCAATTTGATCTCTGGTTCCTCTGCCTTTTCTAAACCTTGCTTGACCATCTGGAGGTTCATGGCTGAAGCCTGGCTTGGAGGCTTTTGAGCGTCACTCTGCTGGTCTGTGAGATGAGTGCAATTGTGCGGTAGTTTGAGCATTTTGTTAGGTGGGTAGAATAGGGAAAAGGAGTCCAAAACGGCGGTGGCTGAAAGACAAGGAAGGGAAAAGCTCGTGAAAATAGAACAAAAGAAGGTCCGAGGACCAGAGTGGAGACTTCAGATAGAACAAAGGGCTCTCCTGGCTAAGCCCAGTTTGCAGAGGGCAGGTCCAGGTGGGGGCAAGAGCATAGAAAAGGAGGAGCGGCAGGCTCCCCCTCTCCCCCTCTCCCCCTCTCTCCCCCTCT
>SJYA01003452.1:25572-45177 GCA_006410615.1 Neotragus moschatus
GTGGGTGGGAAGGCGGGTGGATCAGGGGAGACAGGAGAAAAAGAGAGATAGATAGCGACTGAGAAAGAGGCACGTACAGGTGAGTGAATTCATTGCCTGAGACTTAATGTGGCTGGACCCCAAGCCCCACTAGGATGGAACCAGCTCCTGGCCCTTCTGTGTCCCGCACACACGAGTGCTGCTCACGTGTTTACTGAGGAGCTGTGAACGTGTCCCTGCTGCTGAGTCGTGTCGGTCGTGTCCGACTCTGTGTGACCACACAGACGGCAGCCCACCAGGCTCCCCCGTCCCTGGGGCTCTCCAGGCAACAGCACTGGAGTGGGTGCCATTTCCTTCTCCAATGCATGAAAGTGAAAAGTGAAAGTGAAGTCGCTCAGTCGTGTCTGACTCTTAGTGACCCCATGGACTGCAGCCTTCCAGGCTCCTCCATCCATGGGGTTTTCCAGGCAAGAGTACTGGAGTGGGGTGCCATCGCCTTCTCCAGAACTTGTCCCTGGTTGGATCCAAATGCCACAGGGTCTGTGTTCAGCCTGTGCTCCGCTCCCCTGGCCAAGGAAGGGCAGTCACTGAGCTCCGATTTCCCTCCAGGGTTGAAATCTTCGGTGGGGGGGCACTTCCCAAAGCCCACACCTGACCATCGGCCCTTCTACACACTCATCCCTTGTGAGCTTAGCAGAGCCTCTCTCTCCAGCTGGAGGACTAAGGGGAAGGAGAGCAGCACGGGGTTTCACCGGCCCTTCCCCCACCCTCGTCCCCGGACACGTTTCCAGGGAGGGCCCAGGGCTCCCGGCCACCTGCACTCATCTCGTCCACCGCCCTCCTGTCTCAGGATTACGCTGAGCAGGCCGAGCGGGCCGCTGGGTCAGCGCGCTGTGGCCAGCTCCACCTTCGCAGGGGCCTGGGTGCTCTGCCGAGGACAGTCCCGCTGAGCCCCACTGGGTGCGTGACTGGAGTCTCTTTGCCCAGCAGCCTCCCTGCGTGCACCCCCCTCGCCCTGGCTGTGGGCCACACCACCAGGCCGCCCACATGCAGCGCGCTCAGTTACACAGCTGCCCCGGTTGCTGCAAGGCCAAGGCCACACCCCAGCCTGCAGGGAACCAGGGCGCCCCTGAGCACCGGATGGTCCTAGGTCACCAGAAGAGGTGGCGCGGCCCTGGTTGCCATGGATACAGAATCCTTGCCTGCCTCCCTTCCCCTTTCCAGGACTCACTGCCTGGGGCTCCATCCCAACGCTCCGGGCCTGTCCACACTTGCCAGGTGCACCTGAGTCTCGGCCCAGTGCCAGCCCCGCCCTCCTGACTTGGGCCCCTGGGCTGGGGAAGCGTTTCAGCAGCAGTGATCCCAGTCGCTGGGCCGGGTCCCCCCGTGGGACCTCTGAGCTGACAGCCGCCGACGCCCTGCACACGGTCGCATCTGCAGGTCTTGTCAGCTCTGCCTGCACCCACCGGCTTTAGCCCAGGGCTTCCTCTCCTCACCGCGGTCCCCTCCCCTCCTGGGGCTCTGGCTCCCAGACAAGTCCTGGCTTGAATCTCACCGCTCCAGAGAGGCCTTGGCCTGCACGCCCCAGTCTGTGCTGCCGTCCACTCCGCAGGGCTCTCGTCACCCCCAAACTACCCGGTGTCTCTTTATTACGCGACTCTTTCTGCCTCGACCACAAGGCGCCTAACAGCACAGATGCTTTCCATGTGTCCCGCCTGTCACACGAGGGTCGCTTGACAGAAACACTTTTGAGATACAAGCGTCCCCACACTGACAGCAAACTCAGGCCCTGCTGGGTTCCGTGAAACACTTGTAACGGTAGCAGACTGTCGAAATTATTACTCGATATTTCAATAAGCAGTACAATGGGAACATGACAGAAGGAATGAAGTGGGGACAAGTTGGATGAGCCTTGGAAAGGAGGGGCTGAGTGCGAGAAGCCAGTCGCGAAGCCCACGTCGAAGGAAAGGACCGGAAAGGCAGATTCACACAGAGGGCAGATGGGCTGTCCCGGGGGCTGGGGGGAGTGGCGTGTGACCGCTGGTGGCACCAGACTTCTTTTGGGATAAAATGTCCTGAAGCCAGATGTGGGGACGGCTGCACAACCGTGTGAGGTTACTGGAACGCGCCGCTCTGTCCAGTTTAAAGAGCTGCGCTTAATGCCACGGGCATCGATCCCAGCAAAACTGCTGCTTCCACAAAGTACCAGGGGGCCGCTCCGTGTTCCAGACGGTGCCCAGGGAGTAAAGAGATGCGAGCACTCATCTCAAAGCTCGCCCCTGGAGATAACGGCCCTTAGCCCCCTGGCGAGGGTGCCCCACGTGGGCGCCGAGCACGCGTCGGGCTGGACGGCCCTCACTGCCTCTGCTGAGGTGAGAAGATCCAGAGACATGACTCGGCCCCTCAGGCACCCAGCTCACGTCGTCGGAGGGTCTGGCGGGAAGCTTCCTCTGCTCGGGGTTAGCTCAGGACAGAACTGTGATGAGGGGAGGGGAAGCTCTGGGCCTGAGGAGACCCCCACTCCCTCCCCCCGGCATCAGGCAACTCTGCCACAGCAAAGAGCCAGCGGATGAACCCCGCGTGAATGGCACTGCGTCACGGACTGTCCGCTGTGACCGGCTTGTTCTGACCTTTCCTCCCAGCCCCGCACCTCGGACAGCCTGAGGGTTACCATCGGGCACTCCGCCCAGCCCGGGTACCACCCGAGCGACAGTCCACTGAGGGGAGGCCGAGTGACTCACCTGACAGCCCCCAGGGAGACCACCTCTTCCAGGAAGCCTGGGGGGCTGCCTGCGTCACCCCTCTGAGCTCCGGGGAGCACCCAACGCCCGGGGGCCTACTGCTTAGGCTTCCTCGCCAGAACCCCGGTGGGGCGCGTATACCAGCAGCAAATACTGAATGGTCGGATACACTGAGGAGGTGACTGCAGGCTCCCCGGGGCCTGGCTGGCTCTCCCAGGCGTCTCTGCCGCTGCAAGAGGCAGACCACTGGCCTCAACACTTGGGTGATTTCCATGTTTATAAAGCATTCTCCTGCACACGCCTGTTTCTGGCTGCTTTTAAAAAGTATCTCTTGAACGTCAGTGAGCAAGAAGGCACACCCTTTGCGCTGCCCAAGCTGCGTTCGGAGAAGCAGAAGGCCTTCCCCGCCATCCCCAGGCTCCCAGTGAGGCCCCTGCCCACCCGCCCTTGACGGGGCTCCTCCAGAGGCGAAGCGGGGTCCTCCCTGCCAGAGGGCCATGGGCAGCGGCCCCACAGCTGCACCTCAGGGGCAGCCTGACTACCTGGCCCCGCCCACCATGCCCCAGAGACTGCAGAGTTTGAAGTCCAGGTGGTGCCGTGCTCTAGCATCCCAGGCCTCTGCCCACGCCCAAGCCCCCTCCCCAGGCGCAGGGGTGTGGGCAGGCCAGTCCTCAGGACACCGCCCTGAGCAGGGTCTCCAGGCTCACCCTCTTCCTGCAGCCTGGGATGTGGTCCAGAGACCAGTGCGGGGCCCTGTTTCGAAACTTCTACAGCAGTTTGACAAGTAACTTTCTATCCGGAGGGAGTGCAGACAGAAAAAAAACAAAATAACTTTCTAACTGCTGATAGAAACACAGATAACAGCTACTGCAGGAGCGGGCACTTACACCGAGGTAAGCCACAGGTTGTCTCTCTTTTGCTCATTTTCTAGTCTTCCGTTTTTATTGTTTTGCAAAAGCATTAGATTGGAAAATCAAATCAAAACAAAGTCAGGCAAAACCAAACTGGTCCTTCAGCACAAATAGTTGAAGAGGCTGCTCAGCTCTTCACCTGAGCAGACCTGCTGACTCGTCCCAGGGTCTTGCTGACCGCAAGGGTCCTCAGCCCCCTCAGAGGCGCAGAGAGGACAGCGGACTCGGGCGTGGGGGCGAGGTTGCAGTTAGACGAGCTAACACGCAGAGCACCCCTCCCCTCCCTTCTGCCGGCTCCAGGGCCGTCTATTCTGACAGGCAGAGAGGCCGAGGGGCAGAGAGAGAAGGAGCCACGGTGGCCGGGGACCGGGGAGCCGTCAGGGCCGCAGGGGGCTGTGCGGAGAGCCCGCCCGAGGCTGTCTGGGGGTCGTGGTCCCGGGAGAGGGAGGTCGGGCAGAGAGCCATCCCCCTGAGGCCTCAGTCTCGGAGGACAAGGCCTCCCTCCCCTAGGGGAGTCATGGCTCTGGAGCACCTGGCCCTCCCCGACAGCTAGACGCAACCCCTGGGGATGCCCGAGCCTCCTCACCCCTCGCCTCGCCCAGGGCTCTCGGCCCTGTGGGGCCTCGCATGGGGTGAGGGGCTCCTACCCCCGCCTGATGCTGCGTCTCCCTGACCTCGGTTCCCCGGGAAACGCCCACTGAGGATGGAGTCGGGCTGCGTCCTCCTGACCCTCCGGCCCACGCAGCCCCCGGGAAGCGTCCCTTCCTCCAGGACCCAGAATCCCTGGCCTAGGGCAGCCTGGGAGGAGCGGAGGCCTGAGTCACTGCCAGTCCCGAGCCCACGCCCCCAGATCTCTGCCCAACCTGTCCTACAGGTGCGCCTGGCTCCCTGCCAGCGGGCCAGGGCCCAGCACTTACGGGAAGGAAGGATGTGAACAGAGGGCAAGGGGCGGGTGGAGGACAAAGGCGTCCTGGTCTCTGCTCAGCCCTCACTGGGGCTGGGGACTGCCCCGCCAAGGGGCTCCACACGAGCCTCCGGGGGCCCCATTGCCCTCCCCTGGGGCTGTCACCAGGGCAGGTGCTAAGTCACTGGCCAGAGGTGGCCCTGGGGCTGCTCCGTGGAGAGGAGGGGCCATCGGTTTGTTTCCCCACGGGACAGGGTAGAGGGCAGGGGACTGAGGGAGTCTGAAAGGGCCTCAGCAGACTCGTAGGGAAAGTGGGGCCACCTCCACCACCTGGCAGGACCACTGCAGGTAACATGCCTGGGAAACTCAACCCCGCCGCAGTGGGCAACGACTCCGAGGCCTCCATGGTCCCGCCTGCCCCTACCCCCATCCCAGCGGGAGGATAGACCCTGGGCCAGAGGAATGTGCCCAGACCCCGTGCAGCAGATGCTAACAAGGGCGGGGTGGGGGTGGGTGGGTGGGGGCAGAGCACACAGGCTGCTGGAGGCCTGGAGCCGGAGACAGCTGGGAGCCCAGCAAGCCTGGTGCCCGGGCCCCCAGAGACTTCGAAGGTGCTCTACCTGAGGAGCCTTGGACGGTCCGAGCAAAGGAGAGTTCACAGCTGAACTCGGATCTCCCTGGACCCCTCAGGGTATGGGTTAACTTGCCTGGAAAATCCCATGGACTGAGGAGCCTGGTGGGCTGCAGTCCATGGGGTCGCGAAGAGTCAGACACTACTGAGCGACTTCCCTTTCACTTCTCACTTTAATGCATTGGAGAAGGAAATGGCAACCCACTCCAGTGCTCTTGCCTGGAGAGTCCCAGGGACAGGGGGAGCCTGGTGGGCTGCCGTCTCTGGGGTCGCACAGGGTCGGACACGACTGAAGCGACTTAGCAGCAGCAGCAGCAGCAGCGTACGTGATGATGTGTTCCTATCCATGGCACACTACGTTAATATATCATTATGACCTACTAGTTACTAGTGTTACATTTTCTCAAACTGTGGTACCATATACACAGCCTAGGGCTTCCCCAGTGGCTTGATGGCAAAGCCTGCTTGCAACGCAGCGGCCGCAAGAGACATGGGTTTGATCCCTGGGTCAGGAAGTTCCCCTAGAGGAGGGCGTGGCAACCCACTCTTGCCTAGAGAATCCCACGGACAGAAGAGCCTGGCGGGCTCCAGTCCACGGGGTCAACACGGTCGGCCACGACTGAAGCGGCTTAGCACGCTCGCTCATATGCGGCACAAAATCCACCATTTTCGCAACTTTTAGTGGCGTTACGTGTGTTCACGTTGTTGTTCAGCCACAGACACCGTCATCTCCAGGACAGCTCCTCTCCTAAGCTGAAACTCTGCCCCATTAGACACCCCCGTCCGGGCCCCCTGTCCTGCTAACTGGCTCGTCCAGGGGCCTCACGGGGAAGGAACTGTCGAGGTTTGCCCTGTCTCTGCTCACTCCCCGGAGCTAGTTCCTTGTTCTCTGTCATGAGAGGTACCGGCGCGGCCACGATCCCCTCAGGTTCATCCTGGGAAGACCCGAGCAGAGAGCAGCGACAGCCAAACAGGTGGTCTGAAAACAGTGAAGCCCAGTCTGAAGGTCAGGCTGCAGGGCGCTCAGCGGCAGGGCGCTCAGCGGCAGGGCGGAGGGCACGCTCGCCTGAGCCGAGGCGTCCTGAGCTTCCTTCCAGACCTGAAGGGACAGCAGGCAGTCCCCACGCCCTGGGCGACTGCTGTCCCGGGCCCAGCAGGGTGAGGCTGCTTGCAGAAGGCCCTCGGGTCCTGTGTCCTCTGCTGGGCCGGGGATCCTGGTATGGAGTCCCTGCGATCGCCCCGCTGCCGCTCACCACACGCCTGCCACCTCGGGGCAGGGGGCAGTGGGCAGTGGGCTGGGGCCTGCTCACCACGGGGCAGTGGGACATGGCCCCTCCGCTCAGCCCCGAGGCTGCTGGCCACCTCAGGGCCAACCCGGGGGGACCCCTGTGAGCAACTGCCTTCAGCAGCCGCGCTCCTCAACGGCTCCTGGATACGACGTCATGACAGGGTGTCCCCAAGGAGCCTGAGAAGCTCAGAGGAGAGCCCAACCCAGCCTGGACAACGGCAGAGGCGGTCAGGGAAGGCTCCCTGGAGCAAAGACTGCTCCACCTTCTGCCCAGTAACAACAGCAAAGAGACTCCAGGACAGACATGCGCACCGTGGGGCTGACGAGCTTGTGTGCTGAGCCGCTCCAGTCGTGTCCGACCCTGAGCAGCCCGTGGACTGTGCGCGCCAGGCTCCTCTGTTCATGGGATTCTCCAGGCAAGAACACTGGAGAGGGTCACCAGGCCCTCCTCCAAGGGACCTTCGCGGTCCTGGGATCCAACCCGCCTCAGTCTCCAGCCCTGGCGGGCAGGTCCTTTACCTGTCGTGTACCTGGGAAGCCCCCTGGATGTGCTTGACGTCAACTAATTGCCTTGCTAGTTCCATGAGGTAGGAACCTTCAGCGTCTCCACTTCACAGCAAAGGAAGCTAAGGCTCAGGGAGGTTTGGACCCTCACTCGAGACCACACAGCCCACAGGCAGCAGCGCTGGGATCGCTGCCAGAGCCCCCACTGTCTGTGCCCCGGCACCCCAGGCTGCCTCCTGAAGGGCGGGGTCTTGAGCTGTGGGCAGGCACCTTGCTGCAGCTGGGCGGAGGTGGGATGTGGACAAACATTTCTAAGTTCCAGAGATGCGAATTCAGGCTCCTGTTCTCCAGGAAAACGGTAACCAGCACAGCAAACCCTGGATGCCACAGAGATGAAAGATTTCCTTTTGAATTATTTTAAGAATGTGAGAGTTGGACTGTGAAGAAGGCTGAGCACCGAAGAATCGATGCTTTTGAACTGTGGTGTTGGAGAAGACTCTTGAGAGTCCCTTGGACTGCAAGGAGATCCAACCAGTCCATTCTGAAGGAGATCGGCCCTGGGATTTCTTTGGAAGGAATGATGCTAAAGCTGAAACTCCAGTACTCTGGCCACCTCATGCGAAGAAGTGACTCATTGGAAAAGACTCTGATGCTGGGAAGGATTGGGGGCAGGAGGAGAAGGGGACGACCAAGGATGAGATGGCTGGATGGCATCACTGACTCGATGGGCGTGAGTCTGAGTGAACTCTGGGAGTTGGTGATGGACAGGGAGGCCTGGCGTGCTGCAATTCATGGGGTCACAGAGAGTCGGACACGACTGAGCGACTGAACTGAACTGAAGTGAACTGAAGTAAAAAGAAAGTCTTTTTGTAAGGTCTCAATCCACATCTAATTAAACGCTTCCAAGGGTCACTTAAAAATGCCATCAACTGTGTTTTTCTGTTTGTTTTTAACCACGGAAAAATATTTGCGAAATGAAATCAGCCGTTTTAAAGTGTGCAGCTCAACCATCACCACCAGCAGCTCAGGAACCAACACCCTGTCCCTATCAAGACTCCACCGCCCCTATCAAGACTCCACCGCCCCGCCCCGCCCCGCCCCGCCCTTCACCTTCTGCCTCTGTGAGTTTGACTCCTCCAGGGACCTCGTAGGGGTGGAATCCTTCAGCATTTTCATTCTGTGTCTGGCTTGTTTCACTGATAACGTCAAGGGGAGCCTATTTACAGGGAAAACATTAGGATAAGCCACAGTTGAGGGTATCTGCTCAGGAGTGATTCAGGTAGGAAATCGCCAGACGGGGACAGCGGAGGCCTTGCTCACCCCGTCTGCTCAGGACAAGCCCAGAACTGGACTGCTCTGCCAGGAAACATGCTGGAACAGGACGCAGAGGTCTCAGGGAAGGGGGGTCAAGGGGCCCCTCAGGGAATCGGCCAGGGGCCGCCCGGTGGCTCCGAGGGCCTGGTGTGGGGCTGCAGCCCCCTGTGAAGGCCCGGGGCAGCTGACCGAGGACTCACCTGTGGGCGCCCTTCCGAGGGTTCACTTTCTCCCGCTAGTCTGACAGGGCAGCACCCAAGCCTAGGCTCCAAGGGGCTTGGGCCCAACATGGCTAAGACGCAGAGACCAGTGGCTGGTGCCCCGTGTCAAAGGATCTGAGTCAGAGGAGGAGATAAGCTCAGGGCAGGATCTGTGAGATGAAGACAGGCTGGGATGCCCCCAGGCCGGGCCTGGGTGTGAACAGTGAAGGCATTTCCAGCAGGAGGGGGCTCCTCACCAGGGAGGGGGTGGGGAGCGCCCAGACTCGAGGACCAGAAGCGTCTGGACGTGGTAGTTCGTACATATTCTATATGAAGACACATAACCGAAGTATACGTGAAATATATGGTGAGTGTGTGTATGCGGCACACAGTGTATGTGTACACACGTAACATTTACTAAGTTTACATGTATATACACCGTTAAGCCCAGAACCTTGTATTTTTCTAACCTCTAATTTGCATTTTCCTTGCTAGAGGAGGACCTTTTACCAATTTTTACGGTCAGTACATCTATTTCTGAAGAAATAATGTTTGCGCACGAGCCGCAGGTGTCTTGAAAAGCAGGCTCCTTTTAAAATTTTCAACAATCCCAAGGAGTCTTCTTTTGAAAAAGGACATAATTCTAATGTGAATGGAGTCACCATGGAGAAAAAAAGAGCTCCAGCCAAATTCTTTTCTGCGCAACATTGCCTGGGGGACAACGTCTCTTAAGGAGAAGAATTCTATTTTTCCCAGTTGAGAACTTTCTGTTTCAAGTTGCTCATGACACGCTGAAGTTAAAGCTCCAATCCTTTGGCCACCTGATGTGAAGAGCCAACTCGGTGGAAAAGCCCCTGATGCTAGGAAAGATTGAAGGCAGGAGAAAGGGACGACAGAGGATGAGATGGTTGGATGGCATCACCGACTCAACGGACATGAATCTGAGGAAACTCAAGGACAGGAAAGGCTGGCGTGCTGCAGTCCATGGGGTCGCAAAGAGTCGGACAGGACTGAACAACCCCGAAACAGTTCCAGCACGAGGCAGTCAGGCCATGGAGGTGGTGACGGGGGCAGTTACTTCGGTTCCTGGGCCCACTCTGGGGTGGGAAGTTCTTTCTGTGTCAAGTGTAACCTAAAGGGGACAGAGAGGGGGTGAGGTCTTAGGTGGTAAAACGTGTTCTAAAATATACACCCTACATCTTGGTTCAATGGCAAGCCTGCCCTTTTCAGACAAGGTGAGATGAGTGAGAAAACGTCCACCCGAGCTCGCCTGAAGTGCAGGCTGAGCATTGCCGTCATGAAGCTGCCAGGCTCCCTTCACACACACAGACCAACGTGCGCGCCGCTGCTGAGCGCAGCGGCAGAGACTGAGGCAGTGGTCACCGCACGGCCTGGCTCCGGCCCTGGGACCCCGTGTCCCCCACCCTGCGGACGTGCCCCCAGCTGCCCGGGGACGGCTCTGCTCCGGGCTGCCCAGCCTTGCTGCTCCCGGGGTGAGGTCATCCTCTCCCTGGGAGGCGAGGCCCCGCGGCAAAACCAGCCAGGCCTGCACCTCGGGGCTGACGTCACCCACCCCGCAGGGCTGCTGCCCGCCAGGCTGCCAGTGGGCTCGAGCAAAGGGCACATTCCTGGCTGCGGTCCCCTCCCTCACCGTCTGGTGGAAAGCCCCGGCCAGCCCCGGGGTCCGGGTGCAGCAGGAAGGGCGGGGGCACCGGCAGTACTGGGGGAGGGGGGGCGAGGTGACTCTGTGGGTGGGGACGCCCAGACGCACTGTGCGGATGCCCCGGGCTGGGGGCTGCCCACCTCGGCCCTGGCTCCCCCATACGCACCCCGGGCCCCAAGGTGGCCTCGCCCATTTACCAGATGAGGACAGCCCCTACCCTGTGCGGGCTGCTCTCGGGGAGGACCTGCCTCACCTTCAGGACAGGCCCAGGTGATGGGCAGGAGCAGGAGCCACGTCTGTGGGATGGGAAGGGGGGCAGGCAGCCAGGAGCGCCCACCCGGGATCCCTCCCAGGCCCCGGACCTCCAAACCAGCATGCCTGGTGCCCACCGTCCCGCCCTGGGTCCTCTACCCAGCGTCCCGAGCCTTCCACCCTCTGACTTTTCATACCCTTTCCTCGCAAACCCCAGGCCCTGGGGTCCTCAGGGAGGAAGGTCTGTGATGAACTGACTCACACACACATCCCGTCAGCCCGGGAGAAGAAAGATGAAAATTAGTCAGGAGCAGAGAGGCCAACATTTTACCCTCCGATCGGAGCTAAAGGTCAGAGGTCACCAATCGGGGATCAAAGGCGATAGCTAGTGGCCATCGATTTCTTCAGGAAGTCTGAGGTGGGGATTCACGTGGGGGACAGACCTCGTCTGTGCGTCTGCTGCGCGGCGGGCGGGGGTGGAAGGGCGGGCGCNGATCGGAGCTAAAGGTCAGAGGTCACCAATCGGGGATCAAAGGCGATAGCTAGTGGCCATCGATTTCTTCAGGAAGTCTGAGGTGGGGATTCACGTGGGGGACAGACCTCGTCTGTGCGTCTGCTGCGCGGCGGGCGGGGGTGGAAGGGCGGGCGCTGCCCTCACAGGGACCGGGTGGCCGGTCCTCGCGGAGGAGAGGGCGAGTGAGCAGTGCTGGGGGGCTGGGGGCCCGCTGCGATCCGACCAGGAGATCGGAGAAGGCTCGACGTCGGTGGAGGCGCGGGCCACCAGGCTGTGGCGGGTCGGGCGGACTCCGGGGGGCAACGCCCACTCACTCCCAGGGCAGTGAGGAGGCTGGGGCAGACCGCAGAACAGTCGGGCGTGACCCGAGGCGGGGGCCCCAGCTTTCCCTCCGAGGGAGAAGGAAGCGCAAGGGGTCTGGGGGACTGCCAGGACCACTGCGGGAGGAGCAGTTACTGGGAACAAATGGGCAGGTCAGGCCACGGAGGTGGTGACGGGGTCAGATTCAGGATGGGATTTGGACAGGCAGCCCACAGGAAGGACCTGCTTCTGGATAAAACAGGAAGCAAGAAAAGGGAGGAATCAAGACCTGAAGAACTGCCCGGAAGGCAGACGTTGCCATCGGGTGTGGGAGGAGGGTGCGGGGGAGGCGAGGGGCCGTGTGTGAGCACTGAGAGTCGGAGTTGCTGGTGGACAGGCTGTGGGAGGCCGGACCCTCCGGGCTGGACCTCAGGGCCGGTCAGCGCTCCCGTACCGTCTGACCACCGAGAGCCAAGTGAGCTCACGGCCGACTCTGCCTCTGCACTCAGCCGGGAAGGAGACGAGGAGGGGCGGCCGCGGGGGGGCCTCAAGGTGCCAGGTGAGGGTGGGCCTGTCATGCTTCCCCAGAGCAGAGACAGTGAGCGAGGCCTGAGACCAACCGCGGCTCCTGGTGAAGGGGGCCCAGCGCCCAGCAGGCCCAGGAGACCATGGGAACCCTCAGGAGTCCTGGAAGGGAGTGGGGCGAGAGACTGCACGAGGGCTCTCTTAAGACGCTCTGCGACCCCGTGCACTGCAGCCCTCCAGGCTCCTCTGTCCATGGGATTCTCCAGGCGAGAGTTGTGGAGTGGGTTGCTGTTCCCTTCTCCAGGGGGATCTTCCTGCCCCAGGGATTGAACCCGGGTCTCCTGCACTGCAGGCAGATTCTTCGCCCACTGAGCCACCAGGGAAGCCCCTCTCTTAAGATGGAAGAAGTTAAGGGAGGTAACAGGAGAGACGTGCGTGCACCCTTGGGGCTAAGAAAGTGGGCCTACAGGACCAGGAGTGGAGGCTGGCGACTGCGGGCACACGTTGGGGAGTGGTGGCCACCATGGTCTGCGGGGCCCAGAGGTCTCCTCTGATCCTTTGCCTTCTCGGGCAAACAGGGAGCAAGTCCTGGAGCGGGCGTGAGGAGGGGAGGGGGTGAGGGCAGGGGCAGGCCGATCCTCTAAGAGCTGGGGACTGGGAAAGGCAGCCCCCGGGCCACCTGAGATTCACAATCGGGAATTGAAACCAGTTGCTCAATTTCAGTTCACTGACATTTCAGGCTCATAGGTCTTGCTTGGGGCAGGGCGGCCGTCCTGTGTATACGGAGTCTCAGCGTCCCTGGCCTCTGCCCCATTCCCGAGCCAGGAGCTCTGGGCTATCTGAGCTCTCCCGCATCTGCAGGCTCCCTCCCCCCGTCCCCGTTCCCCCTGCCTCTCAGATGGCCGCTGTCTCCTCCTCCGTCTGTCCTTTGCCCGCCTCCCCTCTGCTTTCTACACACTCTGCTTGAGCGATGTCTACACCGTGGCTTTAGCTGTGGTGTGTGTCCTCGGTGACCCTAAAACCGGTGTCTTAGGCCCACATCTCCCTCCTGAACGTCCCGAGCTGCCAGGTCCAACAAGGCGAGCAGTGCATCGGTGGCCTTTCTTCTAGAGAACGGCCTCCACCTCCCTAGCCCTGCACTCAGAGCCTGGGTCGTCCGGACTCGGGCCCCAGGCCCATCACCGAGTCCCACCACGCAGTGGACTTCCGAGGCCATCCTGCCCTGGGCCCACCCGCCCTGCTCTCTGCAGCCACTGCTCTCCCGGATCCTCCTCCTCACTGGGAACTGCAGCCGCCGCCGGCTGCTGACCCTGTCCCCAGCTTAGCCCGTCCGCCTCCCCTACGCTGACACCAGCAGTGTGGTTCCACTGTTGCGAGCCCCTCAGCCCCTCAGCAGCTCCTCTCACCCTCAGGGTCCACACCCCTGACAGCCTCCCTTCCCGCCTGCCCTGCCCGGAGGCTGGGCTCCAGTCCTGCTGTAGGCAAGGGGCCGATCCTCGCGTCTTCGCCTTTGCCCAGGATGCTCCCTCTGCCTGGATGCCCCATCTCTGGCCCAGGCGAGCTCCCTCGCCTTCCCCAGCCCACCCACACTTGCTTCCCCAGCACACTCTGTCCCTGGCTGCAGTGTCCCTCTGTAAGAACTTTCCGGTGCTCTCCTCCCGCGAGTCAGCGGGGGTGAGAGCACCTGCTCACTCGTGACCTCACGAGGGGAGAGTCCCTGCTATGGTTGCCTTTGTGGCATCAAGGCCTGGCAACAGACTCTTCAATGAACCACCGTTTTTAATAGGTACATAGTATTTCAGATTATAAACAGATGAGTCATGCTTTACCTAACCTGTCCCAAATATCAGATGTGCTGTTTGCTTCACTTTCTGGAATCACTAATGTTTATTTTTCAAAATGAAGAAGACCCTGGTCTGTTTGTCCTCTTCTTTCTTCTTTCTCTTTGGCTGCCCTGGGCAGCATGTGGGATCTTAGTGCCCCCAGCAGGGACTGAACTCATGTCCCCTGCAGTGGAACAGAGTCTTAAGTTCTGGACCACCAGGGAAGTCCCTTCTTTTTTATTTTAAGAACAGTACGACTTTCCTTAAAAAAGTCAGGAAAATTCACGCAATACAAAAAGGCTTGAAACAAGGTGAAAATCATGCGTGATCCCACCATCGAAAGACGGCCTTTCTCATCAGACTGAGGCCTCCTCTAGGCTGCTTTCTGCGCGCCCCGCTCTCTGCGCGCCCCGCTCGCTGCGGGCCCTGCTCTCTGTGCGCCCCGCTTGCTGCGCACTCCGTCACCTCCATGTTTAAACCTGGAACTGAGGCCTATCACACATGCCGCCCTACAAGCAGCTTAGCGACATGCCCTGAACATTCCGTGCCGTTAGATATTCACGTGCCATTTTGAATGACTGTATACATGCGACAGTGTATTTCATAAATCTCCTCTCTTCGGATGTTCTAAGTGTTATCAAGGTGCTGGGAATCTTCCTGTAGATGCGTTTTTGTACACATATCTCACTATTTTCTTAAAATACAGTTCTTGACATAGACTGTTGCCCAGGGGAAAGGGGTTGGGAGAAACACAGACTGGGAGTTAAAATTAGTGCATGTTAGCTATTATACACCGGAGAAGGAAACAGGAGCCCACTCCAGTGTTCTTGCCTGGAGAATCCCAGGGACAGGGGAGCCTGGTGGGCTGCCGTCTCTGGGGTCGCACAGAGTCGGACACGACTGAAGTGACTTAGCAGCAGCAGCAGCAGCTGCTATATATGGGCTGGATAAACAACAAGGCTCTGTGTAGCAGAGGGAACTATATTCGATATCCTATTAAGAGAAGATAAACCATAATGAAAAAGGATATTTTTAAAGGTTGTATGTATATACATATGAAAAGAAGAAAGGGGGAGTGTTGGCCACTCACTCACGTGCAACTCTCTGCAAACCCATGGCCTGCAGCCCGCTGGACTCCTCTGTCCTTGGAATTCTCCAGGCAAGAATAATGGAGTGGGTTGCCATTCCCTCTCCAGCAGATCCTCGGACCCAGGGATCGAGCCTGGGTCTCCTGCATTGCAGGCAGATGTAAATATATACATATATAATGGAATCGCTTATTTTGTACTGCAGAAATTTATGCAACACTGTAAAGCAGCTATACTTCAATAAAAAATATTAAAACGGGAAACAATACACAGCCCTTGAGGCTGAGTTGACTGGACGCGTGCGCGTCTTCAGCGCTCTTGCGCAGTTGTTCCCCAGGAGGTTGTGCAATGTCGCACTTGGAACAGCGGCGTGAGGCAGCTCCGTGCCCCTGCCACGGCCGGCACTGGGCGTCACCGTGCACTTCGCCTTCTTCAGTCCTGGGTGGGGTGGAAGGGCCATGTTCCCATCCTCTCTGAGAGGATACCGAGCAGCCTCGAGGCCACCAGCTGTCAGACACCCACATGGTAGACGCTTAGTGAGCATTTTATGGGTGTTGATGGTGAGTGAAGGCAAGTTCATGATGGCACACAGCGCCTGGGACACTGGACTTGGGTCAGAGAGGCAGATTCAACTCCTGGTTCCAGAAATTCCCTGGTAGTCTGAGGTTAGGACTCCACGCTTTTACTGCTGAGGGCCTGAACTGACCGCCTGGTCGCCAAGCATCCGGAAAGCAAACAAAGCAACAAGAACACTTCCAAAAATCTGCTTCCAGGGTTTGTGCAGCCACAGACCAGTCGCTGAGCTGGACTCAGTCACACGGTTTACTCAGCTGTGAATGATGTGATTTTTGTGACGTTAAAGAGATACTGTGCTTTAAAACAACGCCAAGAAAATTTTGGAAGTAATACTCACATATGACAAAATGCTCAACTAGTCCAGCAAGTTGTGCCATAGAAAGTCTCCTCACCGCCCGACTCCCTCTCCCATCCCAGACACAGCACAGGTTTACCTGGTGTCCTTCCTGAGAGTCTCTCCCCACCCCAGCCCCACAGGATAACTAGTTACATACATTGTTATGTGTCTGCTTTTTGCACTCAGTCTGGTCCACAGCCACCCCGTTCCTCTTCCCTGGTGTCGTCTGTTTAACCGCTTCTTTATGAGCAGCCATGGAGGCATCGTGCTTGAGAGCACGAACTCTGGATCAAACCGCTGAGTCTGAGGACGACGCAAACACACCAGCTGTGACAGCTGAGCCGCTGCCTTAGTTCTCTGCTCCTTGGTTTTCTGATCAACAAAATAGGGGTGATATCGACCCACCTCAGAAGGTGGCTGGGCAGATGGCACGTGTGAGTGTGTGCACATGTGTGTGCACGTGTGTGTGTGTGTGCACATGTGGGTACACGTCTGTGTGTATGCAAAACAGTAACTACATCTGGCACATAGTAACCCCTCAATAATGTGACTTACTTTTAAATTTGTTTCCAGTCTTCTTATTTTCAAAGAAATATTCTGCAATGATTATCCTGCTGCCAAACTCCTCCCCGGCAAAGAACCAACAAGCCCAGGGTACAGGGGTGCCCATCCTGTGCACACACAAGGATGGAAGGCCTGTTTCCACTCAGGACACAGAAGACCCCAAAGGGCTGGCTCAGCCCCAACAGCAGCAGAGGCCAGCTACCGAACTAGGGAGCTGAGGCCGCAGGACAACCAGGGAGCCTGAAGCCCGAGGAAAGACAGGCGCCCCGCCAAGGGCAGTGGGCCAGGACAGACTCTCCTGAGGCAGTGGTGGTGGGGTGTGTACCGTCCAGGAGATGGGAACTTTGTGAATATGTGTAACGATACGAGTGACGCATTGCTGGAGGCGGAGGGAGGGCTCCTGACACGCAGTCCCTGGAGCTGCCTCTCATGGACTTGACCCTCAGGCCTCCACACGGATCAGGAGAAAGTGGGTGAGAGGTGGAGGGGGATCCCCGGGGGGAAGGGCAGGAGCCCCCCAGGACCTACCCCCAGGAGCAGGGGGCGGAGGAGGCGGTGGGGAGGGGAGGGGCGGAGAGCCTGAAGGTGCTGGGGGGGCAGGAAGCAGGGGGGAGGCCAGGAGCCCCTGAAGCAGCAGGTCTGTAGGCAAGAAGGATGCCTCGTGCCAGGGACCTCGGCAGAGTCTGGAGACACGCTGGTCCTCACAGCTGGGGGTGGGGGACATGCACTGAGGGCCCCGGGCGGGCGGGGCCGGGGATGCTGCCGAAGCTGCACAGAGCTGCGAGAGCCCACCCTGAGCGGCCGGCCAGTCCAAATGCCAGGAGTGTCCAGCACGGAGGCCCCGGTGCCACAGGCCTCCCTGGGCCAGAGGAGGGGTGCCACAGACACAGCTCGGCGGCCACGGGCTGGGGGCCATGATTGCTGAGAACCTCTTACCCTGGAGGCCCAGGTCCGTGGCCCAGGAGGAGCTGGACCGGGACGTGGGGACGTCCTGAACCCAGACACCCGGCCATCAGGACAGCAAGCACCAAGATGAAGCCGTCTAGGTGGAACAGAGCCAGACAGAGGCCTTCTGAGGCCAGAGCACAGCAGGACGGGGAGAAAGGCTGATGCTGGAGGAGCGAGGGGCCCGGGCAACTGACCAACCCCATCGCAGCGCAGAACTCAGATCGACCTGAACCCGTGCCCAGACGGACTCAGCACTCTGGGCGCCGTGTGCACGTGCGCGCGCGCATACACACCCACACACACCCACACACACAGAGCCTAGTAGAAGAGACACACCCATAACTGGCTATATGTGCTGTTTATCGCAGTCTCCACTGTCCTACACAGGAGTCCCTTGGACTGCAAGGAGATCCAACCAGTCCATCCTAAAGGAAATCAACCCTGCATATTCACTGGAAGGACTGATGCTGAAGCTGAAGCTCCAGTACTTTGGCCACCTGATGTGAAGAGCCGACTCACTAGAAAAGACTCTGATGCTGGGAAAGACTGAAGGCAGGAGGAGAAGCAGGCGACGNCCAGTCCATCCTAAAGGAAATCAACCCTGCATATTCACTGGAAGGACTGATGCTGAAGCTGAAGCTCCAGTACTTTGGCCACCTGATGTGAAGAGCCGACTCACTAGAAAAGACTCTGATGCTGGGAAAGACTGAAGGCAGGAGGAGAAGCAGGCGACGGAGGTTGAGATGGTCAGATGGCGTCAATGGACATGAATTTGAGGAAACTCTGGGAGACAGGGAAGATCAGGGTAGCCTGGAGCGCTTCAGGCCACGCGGTCGCAAAGAGCTGGACACGACTTAGGACGGAGCAACAACAGCAGGGCAGACGTAGAGCATTTAATAAAAAATCACGAGACATGCAAACAATCAAGCGACAAGCATCTCACCGTCAAGAAGCAAAGTTACCAACAGAAGCAGGTCCTGGGATACTGGTTGGATACATGTTCTTGGACACAGAGGTTGTCGGACGTTAAAGGTTCTGGTGGAAAAGTAAACAGGCAGGAACAGATGAAGAATCTGAGCAGACACAATGAGCACTGTGGACGCCTCAGAGGGATGCTGGGGAGGCGAGTGGCTCCGCAGGCTCCCGAGAAGACTCAGTTCCTGGGAGGGAGGAAAGAAGAGATGAAAGAACCCCAGCGCTTGCTATGAATCTCTGGGCAAGGTCCCAGCCTCCCAGAGCCAAAGACTCCCTGCTAAACTGAAAGGCCTGATTCTTGCCTCTGGGTGACTGACGTGAAGAAAGACTGTGGGGACCTCCCTGGTGGTCCCATGGTCAAGATAAATGCTTCCAATGGAAGGGACACAGGTTCAAATCCTGGTTGGGGAACTAAGATCCCACATGCCAAGCAGTCAAAAAATTTTAAAAAGAAAGACTGTGCATGCAGCAGGCGTAAATAACAGCCTTTGGGAACATCTCGCCTGTTGACAAGATGTTTAAAGTTTTTTTTTCTTTCAAAATAGGAAATAGTTCAGTTCTTCGAATAATGCTTCTATATTTGTATTTTTTGGCTGTGCAAGTCATGTACACCACTTAATTTTCTTTCAGAAAATATAGTTGTTTTCCATGATGCAGCCCAGAGATAAACCCTAACATTTCACAAAAGTACATCACTCTACACACAGTGTGTGCAGACCCGCTTTCTCCCCCCGAAGCGCTTCATGGGCAGCTGCACGCGTCAGTCAGCAGAGCCGTGCAGCGCTGCGCTGAGGGCAGCCCGTGGTGTGAACCAGCGTCGCTGCTGCGGAGAGCTCCACCCTCGCTGCCCCTCGGAGGCACCTGACCCTGACCCTGACCCTGAGGAGACTCTCGGGGTGCGAGTCTTTGCCACCTAGCCAGTCGCTTTCATCGGAAAAGTTCTCAGATGTGAGATTGCTTTTCCAGGCCTTTAGACAGTTTGTCAAATTTTTCTTTAGAAAGTGTCTTCTACTTCACACCTAGACCCACGGTTTCTGGCAAGCTTGAGTTCCTTCACATCCTCACCAGCCCAGACCACAGGGGTGCTCTCTTCCCTCTCCGATAGTGAGAGGCAGTGGTCTCCTAGCCTTAAGCTGCTCGCCCATCAGACGGTGCTGCAGACGACAGTGCCTGTTCTGTCTGCAGCCCCCAAATCCAGCATTTGCACAGACCTCCCTCCCCTCTTGGCTAGAAGTCAGCCAGGGTGCCAAGCCTGCCACGCAAGGACTCTCAAACCTGGCGTGCCAGGCAAACCCGCGGGTCGGGCTGAGGAGGATGGGTCAGGGGACGCTGGGGCTCTTGCTCCGGCCGGGCGCAGGTCACTGAGGCTGGCAGGTGTGGAGTGGGCAGGTGAGGCTGAGTCATCCAGGACTCTAGGTGTGGCTTCCTGGATCAACTCCAGAGTTGACACGAAGGTTCCAGTAACGGGTGGCTGAGCTGGGCTAATTGCTGGTGGTGCTGCCCCAGCCCTACCCTGCACGTAGCAGGAGTGGGGGGACAGGAGGGGAGGGGGAGGGGAGAGGATGGAG